>JAQFVV010000167.1:600000-1167017 GCA_028023455.1 Epiperipatus broadwayi
GAATCAACCCTCATTTGCTACTATATTTTCCCAAGGAAATGAATGAAAAGATTAATGTGGAATAAATTAATTGTATTAGCACACATCTTTTTAAAATGAATGGATATCTTATATTTTGTTATATTTTTCAAACAACTAAGAAGCAAAAAGGTTATACAAAAAAATTATTGTTCAAATCAGATATTCAAAGCTAATGGTTAACAATAATTCCATTCAATTATCACTTTGCCAGCTAAGACATGGATTACTTATGGGGCCCAAAGAAACAAACATGCAAGAACAACTGATAATTATTCAATTTTGCACAATTCAGGTTAAATGAATAAAAAATGGTAATAGTATTTTATGTTTACTTTAATAAAAAATATAATTTTCCATAAGAGTTTTCTATATAAAATTATAATATCAATAATACTTTTATTTAACAAATATTAATAAAAAAAAGAATTAATGATTAACATATGTATATGTGAACCTGCTTTATATATAAAGTTGATGGACACATTTTACTTTAGTTAAATCTTTATTCTTATTCATCTGATAATCATATAAAATATTTATAAGTGAATATGATTATAAATATTAACTTTTGCTATGCATTAAATATGTTTAACTTGAAGTCAGAGCAATAAATATATATATTTATATATATTGGGAGAGTTAAATATTAATATTTGATGAGACATATTTCTACTCCATTTCCTGATTCTAATATTTAAATTAAAAATAATTTAAATCATAAATGGTAAATAAATATGTGTGATTATTGCAGTTATTGATAATAAATTATAATAAAAAGATATTGTTTTAAAAGTTGTAAAATTTCTAAAGTAAAGAAACAGTATATAACGATTAATTTATTATTTTTATTATTATTTCTTTGATATTTTGATTGATATGTTTATACTGTTTATTAGGTATAATAAAGTTAGTATTGTTATCAATTGCCATGATGTCTTTGATCTCAAAATTTTATTTGTGCCTCTACTTTACTTTGAAGTTAATGCAAAATCTGTCAGAGATGGATGTTGCATTGAAAGTTTGTTTCATTTATTCATTGTGCTACTCTTATTTAATATTATAATATAAAACTTTAAACATTCATATCATGTTAAACATATATATACTACATGCGACATAACTGGTTATATAAGTGCATTCATATTGTAAATAAACCATCTAGCTTGCATGACGCTCATTGTTATTAGCATAAAAACTTTTGGTGTTAGAATATGCAGATACTATATTGCAGTTGATGCATTTATACCGTCACAATTTATAGATAATAAAATAAATAATGAACTGAGATGAATGCTTTGCTATGTCTCAAATATATACATGTATTTGAGGGGATTTCGGTTAAAAAAAATTCTGTTTGTAAAATTATTTTAAAATTTGGCCATTGTTTTTTTTAAAATAAATATGTGTTATAAAAGTGCGATCACATGTATATATGCATCACACGAATCAATAGAATAATTTTATTTAGTAAAATAAATGTCAAATTTTTGTTTTTTAAAAAAGTAAACTTTATAAATAAATTCCTTATCTTTTGTATAAGATTATTTTAAAACATTATAGAGCAATGCCTAATCTATAAATAAAATTTTAGTCTGTTGTAATAAAAAGTTAGGCATTGTTCAGAAGATTGTAATAAAAGTAATTAGTCGGAATATTAAGAATTTAATTAGTAATTAAAAATAGTAGATTATCTGGAGTTATTTTTAGTTAATGTCAATTCTAGATGTTTCCAAGAAAATAGGTGAACGAACAATAGAACTAGAGACATATATAAGCTACAAATTTTTAGTGCATTCATTTGCTTTCATTCACATCCAATCACTTTTCTTAAATTCCGTAATGAACATGGGCTATTATTATTATACACTTTTCATGAATAAAAGTTCCAGTTCCGTCACCGCTCATCAATACTAAGTTTTCCAAAGAAGAATCTACAGTGGTTACCTGCATTTACTATCTGACATGTGACCAAGCAGTCACCAGAAAAATGAAAGGATCGACGATTTCCAGCATTTTTGTTGATAGTATGTGTGGCTGAAGGTACCCCAATGACAAACCTCTTCCAGCATAATTTCAATTTCCATCATAGTATAAACTACTGACCCAACCAAGCTGCTGTTTTGCTGATCAATAACCTGGACACTGAAACTTCTCTCTCAACTACCACATGCTAAAGGAATGACACAACTTATTTGAACCTTCAATTAAAGTACATAATTCCAAAATCAAAAGTTTGCAGCATAATGTGAGAACTTTATTTATATCCAGTAATCTAGTCTTTAATCTTGTAGTTTGATAAACATATGTGCTTAGTATGAAGTCAATTCTGTGTGGTTTAAATTAAGTAATTTTATACTTAAAAAGTATTGTTAATAATATTTTATGCTTTTCATTAATTTCTCTCTATAGATAAGTCATTATTTTTCTTTTAATAATTAACAATAATCGATTAATCACGATCTAAGTTAAGTTTATTATTATCACCCGAGATTCATTGACTTTCTAATTCTTCATTATTTTATTTAACTCTTAAAAATTTTTTTTCTCAGAATGTTAGTCGAGTAGTTTATATAAATATTCATTTATAAATCATTATTTACAAATTTTCTTTAAATTTAAGAAATAGGTAAAGTTTATTATTGAAGCCAGAGAAGTACTTCTTTAGATTCTCCATTATTTTTAATTGACTCTTAAGAAAGTGGTTTAATGACCTCAGTCATGTATTTTATACAAATACACATTTAGTAATTATTATATTTAAGAAACCATTAAACATCGCAGGATCACCATTTCTTATTTTTTAGATTTAAGAAACAGTTTATTGCTTCAAGTATTTGGTTGTGCAACTGAATTTAACTTAATGAAAGTGTTTGTTGTATTATTTTATTAGTAGGTTATCAGAAAGTTGTGTGAGATAAATAACTGTCCACTTTTATAATTTCTGACATTTATCAAAACCTTTTATATCATTGTCTTTGGTATCCACGTCTCTCCAAAGAATGATATCTGTGATTTTAATGTATTTTTTTGAATAGCAGTCTGTGTTTATCTTGCCTGGTTAAGCTTTAGTATGACAACCAGTGTCTTCCATTTTATCACCATTATATTCAGTGCGAATCTTTCCGAGCCTCTGTAAGCAAAGTCTTCGACAAGCTATGCTCCATTTTCTCAATGTTTAGAATTATCCATGCTACTTAACACAGGTAGGGTAATCAGGGATATTGTAGAGGTTGGTATATGAATAGCACCTTGTTTATTATTTTTATATTATTCGTTTCTTATGTTCTGACTATTTTGGACAAGATTGGCACAAATATAAGACAAAATATAAGTTCTAAATTAATTAAGATCAAAAGTTTATGCCTTTGATATTATGTCATTAAAGTGGTTGCATCCATTTAAATAACTATTGAAGCAAAAAGGTAATTAAGATTCAGATTTATTTATTAGACAATAATATTACTTTTGGATCATTTAGTTAGCAAAACCATCCATAATTGAAATTAAGTGACTTTTTTTCAGATGTGTTATATTTTCGTTTTAGTAAATAATACATATTATTTTGTTTATTAAGTTTGCCTGCTGTTTATTTGCTGATATCGATCAATTGCTGTAATAGTTATAGACCTCGCACTCTAAGCTGAGCTAGCGGTCAGAAGCAATTATTGTATCAAAATATGTTTAGATTATCATATATTCATTCATACAAAATAAATTTTCCAAATGACATGATGATGAGATGAGATGCACTGTGACTTCTCCTTAAACGGAGTCAGGAATCTCTCAGCAACTATGCCCAGAGAAACCTGTTAGCCACTTTATCTTCCATTCCCCACTCTAAATTTTCCCATATTCTGCTCCATCCCATTTCCACAACATAATCTTTGTCAACTCTACAGCCTTTATATCTAAATCCCCCTTATCTTTTCCCAAATCCAGCATAAAAACCTATAACCCACTTTCTGTATAATCACTTTTTTTGTATTTATTCTTCCATAACTTCATTATTTGTATTTTTTCTGTTTTCAAGCATTTACATTCAATTAACAGATGCCTAAAATTTTCTATTCCTTCCTTACACAACTTAAGACTAAATCACCCATATTTTTCCATTTACATGTAATGTGATGTGATGTACTGAGACTTCTCCTAGTCGGAGTCAGGAATCTCTCAGCAATTATGCCCAAAGAAACCTGTTAGCCACTTTACCTTCCCCTTCCATTCCCCACCCTAAGCTTTCCCATAATCTGCTCCATCCCATTTCCACAACATAATTTTTGTCAACTCTATGGCCTTTATATCTAAATCCCCCTTATCTTTTCCCAAACCCAGCATAAATACCAATAACCCACTTTCTGTATAATCACTTTGTTCATATTTATTCTCCCATAACTTCATTATTTGTACTCTTCCTGCTTTCAAGCATTTACATTCAATCAACAGATGCCTAATATTTTCTATACCTTCCTTACACAATTTGCAGACTAAATCACCCATATTTTTCCATTTACATGTATATTCTCTTGTTGTTAAAGATCCCGTTCGAGCCCTAAACAATAAACCACTTTCCTTACTATTATCATAAATTAACCCTCACCCAATATTCCGTTTACTTCTATATATATTTATACTCTTTTTACTCTCCAACTCCCTATTCTTGATTAATGCTTCTATTCTTTTATCCCATTCATTACCACTTTAACACTCAACAATTCTCCTAACACAATCATCCCACCTTTTATACAAGTACACTGATATAAATTCTTTATCCAAATCTTTTGCATACTGCATTACCTTTCTCACCCATCTTGTTACCTGCCCTTTACTCATAACCCAATTAAACACTATTTTGGCTATTTTTTTATTATCCATAAACTGCAACCTACCAAACATTTTCATTTTACTTTTTGCATCTCTCGCATAAAAACTTGACCATCCCATTTCTCCTTGAATTGCTTCTTTGCTGTCCACATCTCTGCATCTAATGCATGTCTTCCTACTTCCCTTTGTACTTTCTCTAAATAATCTAAAACCCTTTTACTAACACATAATGCATCATTATCATATGTTAACCCTGCTACTGCAACTACCTTCCATACAATTCTAGCTACATCATATTTATTATATGAAAATATTGTTAGTTTCTTTACCAAACCCTCTCTTTTCTTTGCTTCATTTACCAATTTTTTCTCTCATTCATCCAAGCAATTTTCCTGACTACATAAGATGATTCCCAAATACCTATATCTATCCTCCACACTTAACTTTATACCCCTCAATAAAAATTCTACATCTTCTCTTTCCCCAGTAGTAACCATCATTATATTTGATTTTTCTTCACTAAATTTAACCCCCATCTCTTTACCCACCCTTCCATATCTTCTCATCTTTCTGCACACAAAAAGATATCCGCAAAAAAAAAGATCCAACAAAGTATATACTCCCTTGCCACCTATTAATGGTATCTCTATCCTTCTTCCTAGTCTTTCTATTGCTTTCTCCATTTCGCCCAAATACAAAAAAAAATAAAATAGGTGACATAGGGCATCCTTGCCTTAATCCCACCCCATTTTTAACTTTAAGTGATTCTATATCCCCTAATTGGTAAGTATAATAATTATTTTCATATAATTTCTTAATAATATTTACTAAAGCTTCATCCATTCCCAAATTTGCTAACCTTACCCATAATCTATTTCTATTTACACTATCATATGCTTTCTCTATATCTATAAAACTCATATATAATGATCTACCTGAATTCGTACTCATCTCCATAAGTTGTGTAACTACAAACAAACTATCTCCTATATGCCTATCTGACCTAAAACCTCCTTGCATTTCCCCCACTACATTATTCTTTTCCATCCATTTTACAACTCTTCCAGCTACCATATATGAGAAAACTATATAAAACTGATGTCACCACTATTGGTCTATAATTATTTAACTTTTTATGATCCTTACCCTTTCCTTTAAATAATAATCTTATTCTTGTATTACTCCAACTACCCGGAAAAACTCTCTTCTGTGCCATCTTATTAAAACATGATAATAACTTTGTTCTTATTCTATGCCCTAAATTCATTACCATCTCTGCTGCCTATCCATCTAAACCTCTCGCCTTTCCACTTTTCAATCTCTTCCCTGCCTTATTCAGTTCATTTTTTGTGAACCTAATATTCCCATTATTAAATGCTTTCATGTTTTCTATCACTAAGTCCTTCATATCACATCACATCACATTGCCCGTAACTGTTGTTTGCATAAAAAATTTAAGATAGCCCTCAAGTGATTGAGCATGTGGTGTTCAGTACAGTACAGAAGTCATATTCATTATTAGTTCTGAAATTAATTTTGCATTAAGTAATTAACTCAATGTGATTAAAAAAATGAAGATATTATTTATTAAGTATTAATTTAAAGTATATATATTTATAATTAATTCTGTACTAAAAACTTACTTTCTAGTCATATGCTTAATTTTTTTTAATTGCTCTTTCTCAGGAGGTGTGATCATTTCTTCAATTTCTTGAGTTTGAGATGGATCTGCTCCACTATTTTTTAGAGATGCAGCTATTGCATCTACTCTTTGATTTTTCTCCAAAAGGCGCCTACAATCAATGGAGATTATATGAATACTTAACTAATTATTTAAAGTGAATATTTTAGAAATCAAAAGAACAAAAACAGTACCAATTATTTTAGCCTAAATCATATTTTCTTAACAAACTAATTCAATATATATATATTTAAAGCATAAAGAACAACTATTATTAATATAAAGACAAAAATAAAGAAAATTATGATCTTTTATATTCTACTATATATAAATCAGTAACCAAATTCTCTATGGTATAACAATCATATTCATTAACTTTAAAGAAACGCAATTTATTTCCAGAAACAAATTATCATGTGCCAGACTTAGTGAATCAGATCAGGGATTCTTTATTCTTACAAAAGTCATTAATAATCTTGTTGAAAACTTAATAATTTACAAATCTCTATAAATAATTATAGTATTATTGATTAACATAATTTTTATATTTTTCCAAGGTAATATTTGCAGAATATTTAAACTATCACATAACTCATATAGATAAATTGACAATTCCTGAAATTCACAAAGTCATAAGTATATGGAAAATCTATTTTGACAATTATTAGTAAATTTAATCTTTATCGCCATAGTTAATGATGAATGTGTCGTGTAATGAAATTTTTACTATTAGTATATTTCTGATCTTATTAATATTTTTGTAATATTTTATGAACCAAGTTATCAAATGAAAATGGTTTATCCAACATATTTCATATTTCCCAACTTTCTGTATTAAAGAATATATATTGCCCATCTATCAACATGTTAAATTAGCAATAATAAAACTAGAGCAATTTATCTCTTTCAACCTATATAACTGGATTCCTGTTTAATGTTCTGTTAGGTGAGGATCTAATAAATAAGTCAGAAAATCTAATGTATACTACTATTGCTGATGACTGAGTCATAATTGTAAATCTAAAATCTTTCAAAGTTTTCTTAACTACTTCTAAAGTGGCTCCTTTTATCTTTAACATAAAAACAGTGTAGAAACTTATTTTAATAAGTTGTATATTTATTTGAAATGGTTTTTAATTAATCCATAAAAATCTTAACTTTGTTTTTTAAACTCAACAAAAGAGCAATAGACTACTTAGCTCTGCCACATAAAACATTCAAATATGAAGGCATAAAAATCTGGGTTTTTTATTTAGAATTGAAGATTAAAAGATAACCATATCTGCAATAAATCTCTAGGGATTATTTTTTTAATTAAAAATGTATATATCAGAGAAGATACATATGAAGAGGCCATATTTAGAAAAACTTTAGAGTGAACAAAAAAGACACATTTACATGTAATGCCTTTAACAAAACACTTTATTGTAGAAACTATGAATTACAAGAGAAATTTAGAATCTGAAATACAAAAAAGTTTGTAGATAACCATTTCACTGAAGTTGGTGACATACATTTTCTCCAATAATGATTATACAATTGATTGTGAATGTCAGATATTGTATGATGATGAGTAAATAATAGCAAAAAAACAAAAACAAACAAAACATCTAATTTCAAATATGAAGACCATAATTCAACACCTACAAATTTATTTTATAGTCTCGAATTAAAACAATGTTGGTAGTTAAAAAAAGATCATGTTGGAGAGTAGATGAAAATCAAGATAGCTATCCCACATACAAATTTATTGTTTTCAGAATATATAAACCTTTTTGAATAATGTATTTAAAGAAGTCTGAATGTTTTGGATATAATCGGATCTAAAACACTGAACTTATAATTTATAACAAAATTCAAGTTGTCTTAAAAGTGTTTTAAGAATTCTGCTTTCCATAATTGATTCAGATTTTTTTTTTTCCCCGACTGGGATTTATCTCATTTACTGCAGTATTTTTGTCAGGCTAATTTAATTTTTTTATACCCCCCCCCCCTTTTCTTTTTTGCATTACAGTATTTTTTGCTTAGCTGAAATGATCATCAAATCTATTAAATAATTAATAGATGAATTGTTGAAATTAATCAAGTTTCGAAATGCATATATCATAATTCTAAGTTGAAATGTCCAAAGCAAAATTCATGCAATATCAAGAACATCCAACCTTTTCCTTCTGAAAATAGTTTTTCACAGTATTTGACAGTATTGACTCAATATACAATGGATGTCACAATTTCTTATTTCTGTTAGTAGCAACCCATCAAATTTGTTATACATAATTTAAATTCAATGTATAGTCAATAAATTAAAACAACTCAGATTATGACTAATAGCACCTTACAAAGTGCATTATCCTCAGCATAAAGACACATTTGTAAAAACCATGACTATAAACCAAAGAAATTCTTGGAATTCATCATAGATCTTGCTTACAGCCATTCTGCATATGCATATATCAAAAGATTCACTTATTTATTAAGTATATTTTAAAATCTTGCTATTTTATTTAGTAAAAGACATGAAAAACTTACATGCTAGCTTTATGAGAAAATTTAATTACTATTTAAGCAAAAGAAGAAATTGTTGGTGACATTTCTACTGATTTCATTCTGTCACAAAATTTATACAAAATTATTCAGAGAATGAGAACACAATTTACAACATCTTCAAAAAAATCTATTCTATATATAATAATAAGATAAAATGGAAGTAGTATCAAATGAGATAGTTCATTAAAAATCCCAAATGTAAATGCCACTCTTATTAAAAAGAACAAATGGTTGTTCAAAATCTGGCAGAAAAGAGCATCTGTAATAAAAAATAGAGTATTCTTAAAAAGTACTAATAATTATTTATTTAGTAACAAATTTACTATAGTATACAATTAAATATATATTAGAAAAAAAAGTTGCATTTTATGAAATAGTTAAGGACTTATTTAACATGGGAAAAATAGAATTTGAATTTCTCTTCATAGACAAAATATTTTATTATGAACATTTTTGGCAACTCCTTTATAATATTCTAAAACTATGTGTGGGTAAAATAAAACTTTTAAGCAGAAACAAAGAATTTTTAGTAAAAAACACTATTAATAATTATTTATTTGACAGTAAATTTGTCATGACCCAATTAATAAAGGAATAAAATGTAGTGTGTGCATGTTAAATAAACAAACAAAAAAAAAAAAGAATGATGGAATTTAATCAATGCTGCCCCCTAGTATATATAGACAAAAACATTTCTTTGATTTCACTTCATAAACAAAAAAATTATTTATAGTAATGAGACTGTTTAAGCCCAAATTAGATAAAGTCTAAAAAAAAAAAAAAATCAATTCTTTTAATTCAATAAAAGAATATATCCATTCTCTTGAATAAACTCTTCATTATCAACTCAGATATAAGATTTTGGAATTTCTTCACCCAACTCATCCACCTCTATTACAATCTATGTAAAACAAAAAAGAGTTTCTTTATCATTCATTCTAAAGGAATGAGACCATGCACATCACCATCCACTTCGTTTTGATATGAGGATGTGGCAAAGGTTCTTCCTGAGAAGTGATGTAATGTCCACACAGCTATATAAATTTTACTAATATTTATTCAATTTGAAGATTTATTTTTTTAGGATAATATCTGTTTATTCAATTTTTATAGTGAGAACTAATAACTTCATGTAAATATTTATATTGAGAACTAGTAGGATGTTTTTACAACAGATTTCTAAAAAAAGTATTAGTATTTTATTTATTAGATAGAATTACTTCTGCTACTTTAGTAACTATTCTGCACAAAAGATGCATTAAATTTCAAACTCAAGGAATTAATTATTCTACAAGCTTTACTATGCATGAAAAATAGACACAGATATACTGTGTTCAAGATATAATATTCATCTGATAAGTTAATATTTATAGCAAATAAGAATATATTTAAGCATACAATATATGAATTAAGATTAAAATAATGAATGCTAACACTTTCCAATAGATTTAGTTATTAAAATAGATTAAAAAAAGAAGTAAATCCAGTATGTTATTCAATGCATTTCTTCAAAAGTTACTACTAATCTCAAGACCATTAATGCTAATATTAAAGGATATTAAAGTTTTTAGGATGAATCTCACTAATTGTAAATTGTTTTTTTAAGACTCGCCTAAGAGTTTATCTGAATGACTTTTCATAAATTATGTGGCAATCCCAACAAAATATCACATGATATTCTCTGCTTATCCTTAAAATACGCTTTCAAGAAAAGTTCTCTTCAGAGCCATGCACAGTAAAATTGAGTAGTCAATTAATGTGTATAAAATATTGCTAGCATCTTGATCTATATTTATTTTTTTCCTATCAATATTAATTAAGAACATAAATAAAAGATAATCAAATGATTTATTTCTTGGGACTTCATAAGAAGTTTGAGATTAAAAGTGACAGAGATAGCTTGCAATCTGTGAATCTTGAATTTCAATCTGCCATATTATTATTGCAGAAAATTATTTAACGTAGAATAATATTAGATATCTATGTTCTGTTCTTATGTGATCAAAAATAAAATAAGAATCCAAGCGGTTAATCATTTATATTTTATGAATTTTTGTCTTGGTAATGGACAATGAAATCATGTTAATTCTCTTGACATTAATGAAGAAACCATAAAATCACTGGATACATTATTAGTATCTTTCTTCATACAAAAGCCATGTGATAATAGTGGCTTGGATACATTATTATCATAAATTGTTTAAGTGCATGTTTTTTCCCCTTTCCATTGGAATAATCATTCTTTGGTTATGAATTCTTAGGATGCTTAGAAACTTTCATTTTGGTCTCTGATAAATCATCAAATATTTTTGGTAGACAACAATATAATGTAAAATTTACAACATATTTATAAAAAGTGAAATTTTCTTCAAATAGTAAATATCATGATACTAAATTCAGATTCACAAAGCATTACATTAACATTCTAAAATCATATTGAACATGGAATTAATAAGTATACATTCTTTTTTTTTTAAAAAAATTTCCATGTCTTTATAAGCAATTAATGTGGTGTTTTAGCTTCATAGATCTGCATACAACCAAAATTTACAGTTAAGGATTTAAAAATATGTTTTTAATAAATAGGCAATTATGCCAAAAAAATTAAAATGAAAAGAGGTCCATATTAATAAAACAATTTTTTTATTATGTTACTTACTTATTTTCTTTCAATTCCCATTCTCTTCTGGTGATTAAATTGAACATCACCTACAGAAAATAAAAATAGATATATTAAATTCCCATAAATAAAAAAAATACAAATTTAAACCCATCATTAGGTAAATAAAAATGTTTTAGAAAATTAGGAAAATAGCCATAAAAAATATGAATGGTACTAATTATATAAAGATGAGTTGTAGATTCAAAGAAACTGAATACGTTTGTTTTCTTTATGTTTATATTGTATTTAATAATCTGAAATTTAAAGTTCTGATAAAGAATATTTACATTAAATACAGCAACATATACTTTACAACTAGTGTCCATGATTCACCCTTATATAAGATAAGAATAAATAGTGACATTGCTAATGATAATTGTAGATAAAATTAATATGCTATAAGATGGTTATTAAAAAGAATTTAGTTATTAATTTAAATATACGGAATAAATAATGGGAGGCAGTTTAATTCATTAAAATGAAAGAAAATTTCTTTACTATCAGATCATTTTTCTTAATAAATTAAATTTGTTATTTTAAAATCAAATAAAATTAGAGAGCATATTTAATTTAATTCCTGATATTAAAAAGTGCAGATACAAGATGAGTCTAACAATAATAATAGCAAAAATAAAAAAGGCATATTAATGATTAATTATTCTAAGGTCATTTTATAAATGTATTTAAAATGGACAATGAATAAATTGATTTAAAAATAAAATTTCTTGGAAATTCTTTATAATTAAAATAAAAATATATATATCCTGAGAAGTTTAAATTTATATTATATAGGAATTCATACGAACATAATGTTCTGCTTATGAAAGATTAAACTTTATATATTTTAAATTCTCTATCTGAAGACACACAAATTAACTTGCCCAGAAATATTATAAACAAACAGTAATACATTCTTGTCATTGGTGACATGTTGTCATTGCTTATTATCTTACTGATTTACTTAGTATTTCAATTTTGAAATTCCAACATAGATTTACACTGAATTCTTTTATAAAATTGCTAATAGTTTTAATCATGAAGTATGCTTCAATCAAAGTTTGTTTTAATATTAATTACCAATTTATGCCAGAATAATCATCATAAAATAAATTCTGTGATAACAGAGCAAACAGTGTTCACTAGACATTTGGAATCAATATGCTATTCATGTAAATAATTTGAAAATAATAAATGTAACTGTAAAAGAAAATTACTAGTTACTTCCATATAATAAAAGAGATTGAATTTTGTCAATATTTCTAGCAAAAATCTGAGAAATTGTATACAATTACCAGAGACAACTATGTGGATGGAACTCAATACACCATGGGGTGCATATATTCATATATTGAGTAATTTTAATATCAAAACTTATTCTGAAGGTTAACATATATAATTCATTTTGAATTGCTCTATAAATATTGTAATGGTCAGATTTAGCATAGTTCATTTATTTACATTTTCTCTATTTATTTACATAAATTGCATGGGCTCCATCTGGCTTTAAGCATAAGGTAATAAATCAACACTTCTACATATAAAACAACATTTTATTTAATATAATAATAAAGCCATTATCCAACCGCATTTGTAATAGTGGGATAAATCACAGAAGAATATAAGATATTCCCGATGAACGAAAGTAGACCAGAATCTTACATAAATAAAGTAACAAATCATGTAATGATAATTTATTTACAAGTGTGCTTATTAATTGATGTACAATTTATTTTCTTTAATAAAATTAATAAATCATGTAACAGTAATTTATATGCAAAGTATAATCATTAATTGATATGCAATTTATTTCTTTAACAGAGTCCTTTAATCTTTATACATCATAGTATTAATATATTCATAGATAATATAACACATTTACCATATCTTTAACCCTGATTTCAATAAACTTAAATACAATTCTAATCTTGTATGAATCCATAAATACAAACACTTATTTGATTCACATATCTCCTAGTACTTACACATACATATGATCTATATAGGATACATATCAATGCTATATCACAATAATAATAAGGAATGATTTTTTTAGATTCTAAATATGATCGCTAACTATAAAGGGATGGCTTTTGGTCGTAACCATAATCAAATAAACATATACAATAATTTTAAGGAATGACTTTTTGATTCTAAATCTAAATTAATATAACTATAATTTATACAGGAATGACTAGTTTTGAGATTGATCCCTAACTTAATAAAATGATAAGAATGTATTGTCCCATATGGATGCTAACACATATAAACTATTAAATATTGAACAAATAATTGCGTATACATAAATTCATCTACATAAAATCCAATTTTCAGTAATCAAATATAAGTTTAACTATGAAGGAATGAGACTAATGGAAATAATTGCATTGTTAACTATATTCTAGCATGTGTGCATGTGCGGCACAACTGTTCCCAAAAGCTATTAATATAAAATATATAACTAAAAACAATCAAGATGAGCACTTTCAAAGGATCTTGCCTTCATAATCATAGCTTGCTACTACGTTTAATGATATGCAAATAGGCTAATTCCATTTCTCTGATAAAGCATAGCATATTTGCATATCATTAAACGTAGTAGCATGATTATGAAGGCAAGATCCTTTGAAAGTGCTCAGCTCGATTGTTTTTAGTTATCTATTTTATATTAATAGCCTACTCATCTAATATCCCCAGACTAGTTTCTGGCTTGTGGCCATCATCAGTGAGGAGTCTTGGATCTGAGAGCACTGCACCTAGATCTTAGGATCTAATGCAACCCTCCAGCAGCCACCTTTTAACTCTACTTCACTACAAAACTATGAGAATGAAATTGAAAACACAATAATATTTTCAATCTAAGCTCAATCGCTTATATAGTCATATAGGTCTGAACTCAATTCAGCACTCATACATGGCTCTTAAACAACCATAGCACCACCATCCTATTAGGCAGGTTTGGTGTTAATCCACTAAACATCACATTATCACCATCTCTTATACTAGCACAGAATTGCTGTAAACAAAGGCAAAACTCTCCGTACAGTAGTGCCACCCTGTGCCAACCAGAGTAATCAATGGATGCCAGAAGACTTTAGTGCCTATCATCCAATATCGCCATACTAGTTTCTGGCTTGTAGCCATCATCAGTGAGGAGCCTTGGATCTGAGAGCACTGCACCTAGATCTTAGGATCTAATGCAACCCTCCAGCAGCCACCTTCTAACTCTACTTTACTACAAAACTATGAGAATGAAATTGAAAACACAATAATATTTTCAATCTAAGCTCAATAGCTTATATAGTCATATGAGTCTGAATTCAATTCAGCACCCATACATTTTAGTGTCTTTGGCTCTTAAACAACCATAGCCACCACTATCCTATTAGGCAGGATTGGTGTTAAACCACTAAACATCACATGATCATCATCTCTTATACTAGCACATAATTGTTGTAAACAAAAGCAAAACTCTCCATACAGTACTGCCACCCTGTGCCAACCAGAGTAATCAATGGATGCCAGAAGGTTTGTGCATAAAATCCCTATCTAGTGCATACTCATCCAATATACCTAGACTAGTTTCTGGCTTGTGGCCATCATCAGTGAGGGGCCACAAGCCAGAAACTAGTCTGGGGATATTGGATGAGTAGGCACTAGATAGGGATTTTATGCACAAGCCTTCTGGCATCCATTGATTACGCTGGTTGGCACAGGGTGGCACTACTGTATGGAGAGTTTTGCCTTTGTTTACAACAATTATGTGCTAGTATAAGAGATAGTGATCATGTGATGTTTAGTGGATTAACACCAATCCTGCCTAATAGGATAGTGGTGGCTATGGTTGTTTAAGAGCCAAAGACACCAAAATATATGGGTGCTGAATTGAGTTCAGACCCATATGACTATATAAGCTATTGAGCTTAGATTGAAAATATTATTGTGTTTTCAATTTCATTCTCATAGTTTTGTAATAAAGTAGAATTAAAAGGTAGCTGCTGGAGGGTTGCATTAGATCCTCAGAACTAGGTGCAGTGCTCTCAGATCCAAGGCTCATCACTGATGATGGCCACAAGCCAGAAACTAGTCTGGTGATATTGGATGAGTAGGCACTAGATAGGGATTTTATGTACAAGCCTTCTGGCGTCCATTGATTACTCTGGTTGGCATGACTGTATGGAAAGTTTTGCCTTTGTTTACAGCAATTATGTGCTAATATAAGAGATGGTGATCATGTGATGTTTAGTGGTTTAACACTCGAATAATTATAGCATTTTGAAATTCAAATTAAATAATGTGTTCTTAAAATTCATGTAATTAAAATAAAATGAGATCATAAAAGTGTTGAAAATAAGATATTATCAATGGTATGAAAAACAAGATGTGAAAAACCAGATCAAAGAAGTTAAAAACGAGTTCAAAATCTTTATATAATCAATTTTTTTTAAAATTAATGAGTCTGGATTCTTATTTTAATCAAGCTGCATTGAACTGCTATTAAGATGAATGAGTAGAGAAGATGAAAAGTCATGGTTGTCTGAAAGTAAATTTGTGAAACCTGACAACTATTTTTGAAAGAATCTTTAATCAAAATGAAGAAACAATGCCTGAATCCCAAATTATAAAGGAGTTTCATAAAGTACATTATAGTATCTTGTAAGGAAAGGTATGGTATTATAAAATGGAATCAATTAATGGAAACCATCGTGGGAGAAATATTAGTCTGCAAAAAAAAAAAATACTTGAATGCTATACTTATTAGCATCATCACAACACTGCAAACCCAGCTTACTGTCATGTGGAAGACTATATGCTGATAATGAAATCATTAAGACATTATTAATTTTACCAATGTTGTAGTGGGTCTTTAAAATCAATGGTAAGAATATTGCATTTCTTTTGTATAACATTAGTGTTGTATTATAAATTTTTCTATAAATGACAAAACATCTTATTTATGAATAGAGATATGAAAATTTATTTTAATAATGTTTGACTTTGCAAATTTTTTTGTGGAATTTTTTCTTTGATATGAGTATTTCTGTCAGATGATGTCCTTATGGAAGTCACAATTTAACAATCAGTAAAGCATTAAACTGTTTCATTGATTTTCCTCATTAAATTTATTGTCATTAGTGCTGAAGCCACCTTCAGTTTTTACAGAATTAATAGCAGTATATGTTTAATTTGCCAAAACAATTTCTGGAATTTCCTTAATTGGTACATTCTGTTATCAACAAAATGCCTAAAATCATTTGTGGAAATTTGTATTCAATTAGTACTTTAATTTATTTTTGTCATCTATCCATGATATTCATCAACCCTACTAGGTTATGTTTCTCAATTTAATAAATTAAAATAACACACAGAGTTAATGTATTGTTCATTTTTGTCATCAAATAACATGCAATTTAATATATATGAAAGAATCAAAAAAATTGATCATTCAGGAGTGACTTTTTTATTTTGTTTTGCTTCAAATGGTATATTGTATTTTTTCATTTTTATATTTTCTGACTTTTACATAGACAATTAATTAATTTATCCACTTGAATAATTGACATATTTCTGTCTTGTAATGCTGTAGAAAGAAATGAGATCTCTTGAATTCATTTATTAAAACTAAGTCTTAAAAAAGTTTTTAATTTTCACAATATTTTTTCAATCCAATTTCTTTATTTTCATTAAAATGAACATGACTTCAAACTGGTCTTGCAATCTTAGCATTATAAGTAGCCTGTTAGAAGTCCAAAAATTCTTCCTATTTTCAAAATTTCAATTTCAAACTTATTAGAAATATTTAATTCTTTTTGATGATTATGATAGGTATAGTTGTAAACAAAGTTTATCAAGAAAATAACAATAAAGATTCACTTTTGAATACAATGAGCTAAGCAATGCCAAATCTAGACTTGTAAATACTTTGATAAAAGTTTTATTGAATCCCTAAACTTTTTTTCCTAACTTTATATTACATTTGAAGAAAATACAAATAAGGTTTTTTTGTAAATAATTTTTGATACAGTTATTTTCAAGTATAGAAATCAAAGTTTGACAAATTTTATCTCATATTAATTTTTTTGATACTCATAAAATCGATGAAAATAGTTGCAATATTATTAAATTTTGAATTTTAGCTTTCAAGTAAATTATTAAAATACTTGTATCTAATTTAGTAGAAGCTTCACCAACAGTCAATGATATTTTATTGTTCTGATTAAATACTTTTTCAAAAATATGTCTAAAATGTAATGACATTCCTAAGCCAGTATTAGACATATTTTTGTAAAGTAATTAGATGATTCATATCTGTATTTTTTATTATGTAATATATTGTATTAAAAATATTTATAATACTATCCAAATAGTTTTCATTGACTCTATCAATACTTTGTAAATTAAGATTTTTTCCACCACCTCTTATTATATCTAAAGCTTTATTATATAAAATTGATTCATGGTATTCCTTCATTTTTTCTCATGTATAGGATTGCAAAGTATCCCTATTCGAAACATAGAATAAGTGCCAATTTGTAAAAAAAGTGTAAATTTTTAGCATGTAATATGTTTAAAAGTTTTATTTGTGAACATCCTTGTTCCTATCATTAGTAATCATGAGACATTTATATTTTTGTATTAAGTATTTTTGTTATTTATTATTTCAGAAATATATATTATTTTCAATTACATTATTTTTATTACAAGATAGTTTTCATCTGCTGGCCTGATTGCGATATGCTGAGTCTTGATTAAGAGGAACAACTATATACTGTTCTATCACATTCTGAAAATTATCTGGTTTATTATAATTTGTTGAATTGCTTAAAAACTTGTTTATTGTTTTGAAGAGTTGACATATATGTGACAAAATAGAAATGCTTAATACATTTAAAAATATTAAATGCCTATATCAATGAGGAATTATTTTAAAATTTTTATGAATTAATCATTGTTTAATAATGTATATTGAATAATTATCATCCCTCATGCAGTAATTATGGAGGAAAGAACTAAACAAATTTTTCATGATATAAGCATCCACCCTAACCTCTTAAAAATAACTTTCCAAAACATTCACTGGCAATGAAAATCAATGCTTTTTTTTTGTAGCATTATAATGAAATTACTGGACAAGGGAGAAATTTTAACTGATGAATACTAATGTTGCATTTTATAAAAAAGATTCAGATAGGCCATCTACCAAAATAAACTATACTACCATATCAAGAAGTTATCTGAATGCATAACAGATTGCACATTAATGAATTCACTCATAAGTTGTTGAAGTATAGAGATGTTGAAACATTAGTAGTCTGAAATCAAGTGTTATAATTTTTCTTAGTTCTCAGAAAAAATGTAAATTATGGTGACTGTAAATGATGTGGTTGGTGTTTGGACTTTGGCTAATGATTAAAGATACCTGATTAGAGTTGCAACATGGAAAATGCTATACATATTTAGAATTTATATGGAAAAATAAGTTTTTGTTTTATTACAATCATACAAGCTTTGAAATAAATATATGAAATCATGTTATTTTAATTTAAAACTATTCCTACATAGTTAAGTGCATTTTTAATTAACATAAATTACATATATAATTTTCAGTGTCTTAAATTAAATCCAATTTTCTGCTAATTTAATCTAGCTATGATTCCAAGATATAAAACTTTAGAAAAATTTCTTGCACTGCCATTAAAACCCAAAATTTTAAAATATTAATTATATGATCAAATTTATCATTAATACTTTGTTTTATAAGATTGAACAAAAAGAAACTAATAGTATACATTACTTCTCCTTGATTGTATACTGAGATCTTATAAATAAAATAAAGTTTTTTTTAAACTATTACAAAATAATCACTAATGATATCATCATTTTTTGAATACTTCAAACTTTGAATTAAAATGTAGTCGAGAATTAAGCTTTATTTTGTTCTAAACATCTCTTGCATTCAGATGTATATAGCATATAATATCATAATGTTTTGTTGATAAACAATGATTAGAAAATATATTGCTTAATGAACTACAAATATACATTACTTTTCAACATACATATATAATATAGATTTTTTTTTATATTTATAGCATACATATATAAATCAAAATTATAATGTAAACAAAATTTTAAAACAGAATAATATAATTATTGATTATAGATATTTTATGGTGAATGTGTTCACTTGTGCATTCACTGAAGCAACAAGAAAAAGAAAAACAAAACTAATTACCAAATTTTTATTTTTATAATAAAGTAAATAGTAAAATATCTGATTTTCAGCTTATTAAAACTCTGGGCAATATTTTTTTTTTCAAAATTTTTTTTTCACTTATAGAACACATAATAGACTCATCTCTTTATTAAGAAATTATGATCTCTACAATTATTTTAATGTTTTAAAATCAGCATTAACTTTAAATATGTTCTAAAATTTTGATATTTTATTATACAACATAGTGCACATTAAATTCAAGAAGGATAATAAAGGAAGAATGTGCTTTCAATGGAAGCTAAAAACATTTTATTATATATATGTACAGTACTCCAACATTTAAAACATGGCTACTGGTGTAGTGTAAAATTTATTTACAAATTTTTATTTTATTTTTTAAACATGATTGTGTATGGCACTCAGAGAAGGCAAAATGGCTGCACAATATTGTAAAACATGAATTTTAATGGTTTTTTTTTTGTTTGTTGATTTACATTTTTCTTTGGATAGTGTATAATTGAAATCATGCAATTAGATACAGTGTAGTTCGCAGCTCCATTATATTCTACATACAATGGGTATATGAGCACACACATTTTTATTTATATACATGTTCAATAATGATCTAGGAAATAACTCTTTGGACAATTCAGAAACTGCAAACATTCACCAGCCAATATCTTCATAGTGATTTGGGTAAGTTGTGGCCAAGAGTAATATCAAATGAAAAAACTATAGAAGAAAAACATGCAAAAACTTATTTAACTGAAGATTGTATATTAAAATGACAACAAAAAGATAGCATATGATGAGGAATAAAAATGTTATGAAAAAAGCATTTGACTTTACTCATATAAAAACAGATCTAGAATAGGGAACTATACAAGAAGAATTTCAAAAACTTGGAAAGTCACTGGATGAAATCAAATAATTGGCAGTTACATGGAGAAAATTTATTGCAGTCTCTTGCTTTATATATTCTGTTAGACTAATCATGGGCAAACATTTTCAAAGAGTGGCCTACATGAAATATTATTTATTATACAGTGGACCATAAAATATTAAAGCATATGTAATATTACTTTTTTTTCATTTTTTACTTGTATTCTGATATGTATGTGTATGCTTAAATGCACATACATAATATAGGCATAAATTACTAATTAAAATAAGCAAAAAGTTTAAATAAATTAAAGAATTTTAAAAGACTAATTCTTTTAAAATAGTAAATAAAAGATATTTATAACTTTTAAGATTAGAAAAAATATTATTTTCTAAAAGTAAAAAAAGTTTAATTAATGAGAGTAGAATGTATGATAATGAGATATAAAACAATTAAAGGAATTTGAGTTTAGATTTCCTTCATGAGATAAACTATAAGCTAAAAAATAACTCATTAATTAAAGAGAGATAATGATTTAAATTCTTGTATCCAGCATAGAGCAGTGAAAGGAAAAATCACCTGAGCGGATGGATGGGAATATGAGCCAATCAACTCCAGGGATTGAAATGATGAATGAACTCAGTGCAAAATGGCTCAAGAAATGGACACTTCATTGTTGGAACTTCACCTGTGCATATGGACTTATAAGAGGGTGCAGAACATTGCCCATATGCATAGGAACTTCACATGTGATGGGCTGGCTTCCGAACGTATTATCAGCCAGCTAAGATTCTTCCAGGTCGTATTTATGTATGCCTATGGGCTTAGGTATGTATATAATGTATATATAATTTATAACATAGTTAAATATCGCTTAGAATATTTATTATTAAATTGCATTTAATCTCAAACTAATAGAGTTGTGTCATTACCGTTAAAGAAGTCTGGAACTGTTAAGTTTGCAGACAAAGTGTCCAACAGATAGTAGGGCAGACATAACATTGGCGCAGTCACACAGTCTTGATACAAACCTCAACAGTTTGCACTCATAACAGTAGCAGCCTGCAGTTCAAATAGGGAAAGTCAAACATACCCAAGTTGACACACAGTACAGTGGCAATTCAAAGTTTGAAACTGTAAATGAATTTACAGTTGTTTGAAACCCCTCAAAGTTGTGCTCATATCAAAGTGCACTCAGTTAGTAGATTCAAATTAAGGAATCAAAAGTAAAAAGTTAGATTGATGCATAAAGAAATGTTAAAAATGCAAATCGAAAATAGGTGAATTTGACATCAGGGAGGTAAGTAGTTGGCCCCTGTACATTCAACATGTAGAAAATACTTGTTCATTAATAAAGTTAAAGATGATAAGTATAAGATTGTTTCATTATTATTTTGCTGGCAAAGGAGTTATTGAGATAGCCAACAGGCTCACGGAACCTCTAACTCCAGTCAAATCACATAAATCCCCAACCTTCTAGGCATGTCGCTAGACTGCAATTCCAAGATCAGTACCAAAGTAGGGATAAAAGAGTAAAAGATTATGATAGTGCTCTTCGTAATTTAACAAAGAACTGCATCTATGGATTTTTCCTAGACAGAGCCCTTCTGGAACAATTTCTGATATGGTAACAATTATTGGCTGTTAGTGATTTATTTATATAGAGGCTATAAAACGTGGAATAGTTTATGAACTCATGCTTGATCAATCTTGAAAATTCGCTGAGTTTGAGAGTGATAACAAATCACAAAACCATTAAGAAAAGAATAGTCAAACATTAAAGTGAAAATTAATAACAGCAAAAACTCATTTATATATTTTGCTGTGGGAAAAAGGCTATAACTGTTATTACAGATGTAAACGCTGCAACAAAAGAGGACACATGAAAAATATGTGCAAAAAAGAGTTCAGTGTAGACAGAAATGATACTAATAGTAGTAACCATATAATAAAGATTAGGAAAAGCACTTGATTAATATTAAAAAGATGACAACAACAGAGAATGATAAAATAATGATCAAAATTAAAATATGTGATCAGCCTATTGCCATGGAGGTCGACAGAGGTAGTGGAGTATCATTGATATCAGTCCGAGAAAGTATACTCTTACTTCTAAATGTAGGAAAAGGTCCATTATTCAAAAAACTGACTTAAAGTGGTTAGATATGAATGGTAATGCCATTAAAATAAAGGGCATAGTTGAAGCACCAATACATTGAAGTAAGAGCAAAATTAATGTATTACCACTATATGTAGTACATGCCCCTATCAATCCCATATTAGGACGAGACTGGTTTAGTGAAACGGGAGTAAAAACAACAATTATTAAAAAAATTAGTAGTCCCGAGAGAAAAAAAACTTTCTGAGATTTGGGTAAAATAGATATACTCAGACAGAAAAACCTTTTCAGCAGTCAGTAATTAATAAAAGCAAGTCAGAGAAGGTCCATGGTAACCAAAAACATAAAGAAACTAAATACAAAGATGTACTGAAATCAAGAGTAAAACATAAAATGGTAGCTTGTTGGATGACAGCTACCAATAAATTATGAAACAGATTAGAGAAGGCTTGCCGAAGCAACAACCCAGTTTCCGTCACAATGAACTATGGAACACCCAGAATCAACTGTCAGTACGCAAAGACTGCATTATGAAAGGTGATTGTATGCTGATACCACTCAAGGGTAGGCAGCATATAGTAAAGTGGCTGCATAACAGTCAGCGAGACATCGGCAGAGCAAAAGCTCTAGCCCTTAGTGGTGACTGGTGGCCAGATATTAATGCAAACATGAGGAAAAACAAAAAGAATGATTGTGATTTACAAACAAGTACATTTTCAGATAATGCACTGAATCGAAACATAATTCGCAACAGCGAGCTAAAATAAAAAAAAAACAACCCACATATCTTAATGACTATGTACTAAGTTCAGAGATTAAAACCTGATCTCTGAACTTGGGGGAAATAATGATATGTATATGTATGCTTAAATACACATACATATATAGGTATAAATTACTAACAAAAATAAAAAGTTTAACTAAATTAAAGAATTTTAAAAGACTGATTCCTTTAAAATAGGAAATAAGTTATTTATAACTTTTAAGATTAGAAAAAAAATTATTTTCTAAAAGTAATAGAATACAATATGATAATGAGATATAAAACAATTAAAAATAATTAGAGTTTAGATTTCCTTCATGAGATAAATTATTAGCTAAAAAATAACTCACTAATTAAAGATAGAGAGATAATGATTTAAATTCTTGCATCCAGCATGGAGTAGTGAAAGGAAGAATCATCTGAGTGGATGAACAGGAATATGAGCCAATCACCTTCAGGGATTGAAACAATGAACGAACTCAGTGCAAATTGAATCAAGAAAAGGACATTTCATTCTTGGAGCTTCACCTGTGCACATGGGAAGAACATGACCCATATGCATAGGGACTTCAAGTAAAGAGAGCTGGCCTCCGAACATGTTAACAGCCAGCTAAGCACTTTTACAGGTTGTATTGATCTATGATTTATGTATGCCTATAAGCTTAGGTATATATATATACACACACAATGTATATATAATTTGTAACATAGATATTGCTAAGAATATTTATTATTAAATTGCATCTAATCTCAACCTAATAGAGATGTGTCATTACTGGGGAATTATTATTATTAAATAAGTCTGGAAAAGTTAAGTTCGCAGACAAAATGTCCAAGAGATAGAACGCTGGACATAGCATATTCCCTCTTTTTACATACTATAATGTATATAATTTTATTTTTCATTTTATTTTAATAAACTTTGTTCTCAATATTTATACAAACACACAATTTAAGCTTTTATCACAAAAATGAACAATACCAACAAAAAGCACCGAATAAAAAAAAAAAAAAAATAGTTTACATATACAAATACACACAGATGTGCAAAGTTATAAAGTTTTATAAAATACATTATAAAGTTATAATGTATTTTGTATAAGTAATTAATAATAAAATAGTTTTAATTTATTGCATATAGAAAGCACATTAAATAAATAATATTAAGCATACTATATACAAAATCATAAAAGGTTTCATATGACTTTAAGTAAAACATATTTTATAAATAATGCTATTTTAAAAATTATTATTTTTTCCTAAAAATGAACTTATGTTAAATAATACTAGATTATTACTGCTGACTTACCTTGTAGCTTCTATCTAAAATAATTCGACTGACATTATTTACATCAACACTGAATAAATAAAATAATCGAGATGTGGCATGATCAGGTGTCTTGGATAACTCCTAAAAACAGTTGAATACATACACAAATATAGGTTGGTAAAAAATTTTTTATAGGCTTTATTATTATTATATGCATTTATTTTAAAAAGATAACATATACTATTTGACAATTTTATAAATATATGCTGGACTATTTCCATCATCTACTTGAATTGTTAACTGTTAGAAAAATTCAATTTTATTTTGAATTCAACTAGACGATGGAAATAATCCAACATATAACTACAAATAAAAATACTATCATCAAAAGCCTGTAAAATATATAAGTTTTTTGAATTAATCATATTCTTTTAAACCGTATAAAAAAATCAATATAATTCCATTGTAAAAACACTATCTTTATCTTGTTTTTAAAATGAAAGTCATTCATTATCAAGGATATAACAAAAGTATAAAATATTTGATTTTAGATGGTTAATTCTTTGCCTATTTATAAATTAGAATAATTTTAAGTAATATATATTAAGGCTATAAACTTAAGACTATGTGCTATTTTTACATACATTGTAGTTAAAATAAATTAAAACTAAAAATACCATTAATATTTATAAAGTCAAGCATAAGATTTAAAATTGAAATGAAGTGTTAAACTACTATATTAGTCAGAGAGTTAATGCAAAAAAACAAACAAACAAAAAAACAACTTAGTAAACAAATTGTGAGAAAATTGTGTTTGTTATTACAAGTTATGTAGAATGGTCTTAATTTTGCATGGAAGTATAGAAGTTAAAAAAATATATATATTTCTATAATCTGTAACACTGTAGATAAAATTACATAGTTAAAATTTTTACATTTCATATGAATTCTATTTAAATTAAGCAAATTTTCATTTAGAAATATTTTTAACTTTTCACTGATGAAACAAAAATTATTTAAAAAAATTCCTGATTAGACAGCATCTATGAGAAATTTAGTAAGAGAGGGCAAAATTTAGATTTATAACAATAAATATTTATTATTTATAACTAATGTTTCTTATATAGGTAAGTAGAGGGATTTGAGCTTATGATTTTTCAGTCTATATTAATCTTCTACTCCATCTCAAGCAACCAATACACATTACCACATACATGCGAAAAAGATAGATGATCCCCAATAAAATATTTTGCGCAGAACAGCACTCATCAGTTAGGTTAGATCATACTTTCCCACACACCCATATATATAATCAGTGCTCAGTTTATATTAAGATAGCAATTCCTTAACCTTGACTGGACAGGCTTCAATCTTCTCTCTCTTCCAACTATTGAACCATCCATTTCATTGAAAAACCAATTATGGAATGCTCAAAGCCCTTATTGGATTTGATATTATAATCGTACCATGTAGACCTTATGTCGATCTAACCCTTCATATTACTGGACCATTATATATCCATATATATTAATAGGAGAGAGATGGGTTGAACTCATACTATGATATAATCTATTTCCAAGGCAATTACATATTTATAATTAAATAAAACAGGCAAAACTCTTCATATAATAGAGCAAGCATAAGAAATGGTGATCATGTGATGTTTAGTGGTTTAATACAATTAAATAAACTGAAGTGATATCAAATCTTCAAAGCACCATCTATTTTATCATCAATCACCATGTATAACAAAAAAATTAAACAAATCTCTGCAAAACTGATCTAGTGAAAAGTAGAAAAAAATCCTTAGATAATTTCAGCTTATGATACATATGTTTGAATCAAATAAATAATAAATAAGTAGCTGATAAATTTCAATATATTAAATTTTTAAGAAGTATTCAATAGTAGTGACTATAGTTTAACACATTTAGTGCATATCTATAAATTCAAGTTGGTTTCATACAGTTTATTGCCTTGTATGGTTTGGTTTAATAATAGAGTGCAGACTCTGGATCTTAAAGTTCATGGATTGGACTGTTATCATTACTGGTCTCAAACGTTTTATATACTTCTGAGCAATAAAGCTATTAGATTGTTTTTATTCAAACAGCTTATTAATTAAAAAAAAAAACAAGTATTTTAATACACATTTAAAAATTCCTGAATATTAGTTTTGAAAATAAAATATCTTATCTCTTGAAACTACAAAACAAATATTTTACTATCCATTTATTAATTTCTGAATATTATTTTCTAAAATAAAATCCCTTACAGTAAAATTGTAAGGTTAATGAGAAATATTCACATGGAAATAATAGAAAATAAAATAAGTTTAGTGACAATTTATTATAATTATGAAAAGAAAGCAAAATGAAACGTTATTACTTAATTTATATAACAAAATTTGAACAAGAAAACATCAAAAATAATCTTAACTTAGCAAACAGTTTTTAAATATATATTTTATAAGGAGTTTTCTTTGCTTTGAAGACTTGGTTGTAAACTACTTTTTAAAATAATGGCTTGAAGATGTCATCTTTGAGAATTAATAATGACACTTGTCAATCCTATTTAGTTGGAATTTTTCTAGCAAGAATTTGACTTACTGATTGTGAAAATTAATTCATCTTCTTGAAAGATTGAAAGACATAAGCATACTGTGTTTCACTATAGATTGACAATAACATATCTTAAATTTCAGAAAATAATTTCTGTAAACAACAAGAATGTAACCTAAATATCTTGTACAGAGCAGAATCACAGATAGACAATAAATTCTCATGAACAAAAAATGTTTTTCTTTTGGTGATAAGTTAGTAAGTTTTTTTAATCAAAAAATTATAATAATATTTCAATAATAAACATGAAATTGAACAGGAAGGGAAATAAAATCTAATGACTAATAAGTAAGGATAACAATTTATATTTTATTTAAAGTTGTTTTAACTAAAGCTTGTTTCTTATAAAAGACAACATTAAGATTTAAAAGTACAAAACTTGCTTGGAGCCAAAAACAGTCACTTTTTCATTAAAAAATCAATGGTATAAGGTACAATAACATATAATTAGATGAATTTAAAATTTTTTCTAAGGATCATGTAGAATTTTTAAATCTGTTATACTTCAAGATGAAAATAATGAGTGATGTTTCTTTTTTTGATATTAATGTGGGGTTCAGAATTGAATGAATTTTGAAAATAAATTTTAAAATAATTATTTATATAATTATTTATAAGTATTTTTTAAAGTACATGAATGAAATACTGTAATTTTCAATTTATATCTTTTAGAACTATTTAATACTGGTAAAATTTCAGACCTGATTTACAAGATTATATTAAAGTATACTATTCCACAAGTCTATAGAGTACCAGAAAAATCAATGTTATTAATTCAATTTCTGTATTTTAAAATTACTTATAAAACTTGAAATTTCAATTAAATAAAATGGGAAAATATTTGTTATTAATATATATATAGTTTAAGCCAGTCATAAGTCTGACTAGAACTGTCTTTGATAACAGTTATTCAAGACTCTAAAATATTCTAGGTTTTGACTGAGTCTTTAAATGTGTGATAATTGACTACCTTTGTAAAGCCTGAGATGCAAATTGCACATATACAAAGTACTTAGTTTTTTGTTATTATACTAATTAACTAAATTTGATTAATACACCAATATAAATAAAGAAAACAAATAAGCATACTTTTATTTAAATAATCTAAAATTATCATTAACAAATATATTGTTTTTTATTTTTGTTTACTTTAACATTTTCTTTTTGGTAATAATATATTTTCTTATATATTAAATAAACACATGCATTCTCAGAACAAAAAATTTATATATATAAAAAAAAATATTACTTTGTAAATTTTTCTTTTCTCTTCACAAGGAATGCCCATCAAATTGTAATACCATTGAAAACAATGTTTATTATGTACAACAAAAACTTTTATGATCTACTTATGTATTTTGTATATCACATACAAATAATAATTCATAGTTCAAATTCTTATATATATTTTGAAAATCCGATGTTTTCTGTTGTGTAGATAAATGTTATATTTAATCCAGATTTATTATAACTTATTAGTATTCCATAAAATTATACATTTTGATGTTTTAATTTTTAATGAAATATTCCATAATTAAAATTTTATGGTAAATAATATTGCTTTATTTATGGAATAGCAACAGCAGTTATCAATTTCTTCCAAATATTCTTATGAAATATATTACAGCATTTAACTCGGATAATTATCATAATGAGATGATTTTTATCCAATATTATATTTAGATGTTTTTATCTGATGTTAATATATTTAGATTTTCAAAAGACAGTGTTTTGAGACAATGTTTTATGAATTTATTCCATAATATTCATTTCAAACGTTAAATAAAATTATTAATATATATACACAAATTTTTATGTAGTTTAGCTATTGAGACAAAAAATGAGTCTAAACTAAGATCAGGGACTTAAACAGTTTTCTCCTGATGTCATATTTATGTCATTATTCTAGATATTGTTTATATGGTATTTTGAAAATGCTATTTTAATTTATTTCCAAGGTCTTTTCTATTAATAGTCAAATTTAACATATATTCATTCAATGAAAGTTCTTGTCTAACAAACCACTGTTCATGACATTAAAATATTTTTTCAAAACTTTATAAAAATAAATGTTACAATATGTTTTTTTTAAAAATAATAAAATATAATTCTACAAATCAAGTACAAAATAAAGTCAAAATTATACTCAAATAAAATAATTTCATCTATTTTTATATACTTCAATCAACATTTTAAATACCCATTTAAAATTACTTAACTATTAAAATAATATTTAAATATACACAATTTAATACTGTATAATCATTCCAACCCATACTTTAAATAATTTAATATTCTATTTGTTTGTGTTTAAAATCTTACTTTTGAAATGCATACATAAATAAAATGTCAAAAAATAAAATTATTGATTTGTACTTTATTTTATTATTGCCATTATACATAATGTATATACATCATTAGACCTTCATCCTGCAGTGGATTGATAATGATGATGATGATGATATACATCATTAATTTTATTATATCATCCTAAGAATAAAAAAAAATATTAATCTGAAAATTTTTGTCATGATATAAAATACAAATAATATTTTGATACATTGTTTGTTAAAAAATATATAAGGCCATTTTACATTATGATGTGTTATTTAGAACCATTTTATAACAAGGTAAACTATTTTAATTACTTTTAAAATAATTTAGATAACCTTAGAATTAAAATAAACAAAATAAGCTAACAAAATTTTTATGTAGACAACATCACCAAATTTAAATTCAAGTTACAATGCTACATTTATCGCTCCCTCACAAATATTTTTTTTAGCTTATTTGAAATTTCAATATATAAAACAATAATAATCCACAAATTTTATCTTAAAATTTAACTCTAAATTTTATCCTTATGTTTAGTCTAATCATAAATAAATTCCTTCATTTATTTATATCTTACTATAATTAGGTATACCATAATATATACTTTAAATAAATCTACAATATATATTCAGCATCTATATATACTCTTAATAACTGAGTATCTAAATTCCAAAACCTTTCAAATTTATATCTTTCCTTGCAAACTATTACATTTAAAATCTAATCAATTCTATCGTTTGTTAATTTAAGATCCCATATCATTTTAGTTTATGATGCACTTAAATACTAATACATCACAACATCTATCTATTTGATAACTAAATTAAAAAAAAACAACATATTTATTCATTAATAAATTAACTATTTATTTACATATGTACTTCCCATCTAATATTCTTGACCAATAAAATTTAATGTTTTATTTACACTAGTCCTCTTTATTTGAAGATTCAACCTTTGTTTATTAAATAAAATACAGAAATATATTTTATTACTTTCACTTAATACATTTTAGTTCACAAAATTTCTATTTACTTATATACATTTCATTTATTACTGTACTCTGATACAATTATTGCATATTTAAAGACACCTTCTATAAAACATTTAAAATTAGTTATTGTAAATCAGGTTATATATTTATCAGTCGTCTTAATTTTATTACATAACTTATCTAAATGCATTTTAATAAACTAAAGATTAGCCTTTCAAGCTAACATACATGCACTTTTTATGAATGTTAATTATAATAAATGAATACTTTCATTTCCAACACAAGATAAAGTCTTTGCGAACGAATAAATGAATCCACTTATTCATTCAACCCAAATGCTTATATATGGGCAAACCTTAAGTACTGGATATGAAAGCGTGAGGATAAATCAATTACTTTAAATTACTGTTTACTATGTCTGAATGAATGATGTCAACTAAATTATCTAAAATTTACGAAACGTCACTCTTAAATGAGACTAAACATATGTAAATGAGGCATTTATTTATATAGCGCTATGTTTATAAATTGTAATAAACATTAGCTTGAAAGGCTAATCTTTAGTTTATTACAATTTATAAACATAGTGCTATATAAATAAATGCCTCATTTTCATATGTTTGGTTTCATTTAAGAGTGACGTTTCATAAATTCTAGATAATTTTGTTGACATCATTCATTCAGACATAGTAAACAGTAATTTAAAGTGATTGATTTATCCTCAAGCTTTCATATCCAGTACTTAAGATTTGTCCATATATAAGCATTTGGGTTGAATGAATAAGTGGATTCATTTATTCGTTCGCAAAAACTTTATCTTGTGTTGGAAATGAAAGTATTCATTATTATTAACATTGGTAAAAAGCGCATGTACGTTAGCTTGAAAGGCTAATCTTTAGTTCATTACAATTTATAAACATAGCGCTATATAAATAAATGCCTAAATGCATTTTGTTATCTTTCAGATAATTCACATTTTAACAACTCAAAAAAAAAAAAAAAAATTATTGAAACACTATATTACTTTCAAATTCTCTCCTATAAAACAATAATTATGAATATAATTTTATGATCTCATACTACTAAATTTAAATTGTTAAAGTTATTTAAAACTTTATGTTCATGCTGTTTAGAAATAAAGTTTTAATATATTTATCATTAGACTATATTTTACTATTTTCTCTAAACGTTTAGGAATTTCTTAAACGTATAGTACCCTTACTCTAAAATAAATAAACAAACTCTGTTATCTTAAAACAAATGTTATTTGTTTATATTTCCTCATTCAGTTTGTCTAAAATATATTATTTATTCATTCAGAAGGTCCTATGGGTTTGAAACTTCAGGCATTGAAGATACCTTTATTACCTTTTCAGGGATTTCCAGAGAAATGCATTCTCACCCATTTTTTTTATATTTGGAATGGTCTCTTTTATCTGGAAATCTTGGTGAGCATACAATTGTCACTGAAAGGAACCAACAAATATTAATTCACCTACTAAATTTATTAACTACAGAAAGAACGTTAAACTAACACTTAATTTATGTAAACTAATACCTCCACTAAATTCATTTATAAACAAATTATCTATTATTAAAAAAAAAAAAACTACATGGAAATAATCCTTTTTTAATTTAATGGACTAAACGTAGGCCTAGACTCTATTTACAGAAGATTCTTCAAATTTCTGTCAGAATAACTTCCTAATAATTGGGCATCTTTTTCTGGTTCACTTATATTTTGAATACTACAATTACTATGCAATCTTCTCCAAGATAGTCTATTTGCATTTTCTCTATATACCACATTAGCTACTTCCTCTTTTTCTACTTACATTAATACTAGATACATTATAATTACTAATTTCTCTTTGAGAATGGTATAACTTTCTAAAGGTCTTCCATTTGACCCAAGTGCATCTAAAATTTCTGACCCATTTACACTGTGTCTATTTGCTGCAATCAATATTTGTTCTATATGTTTGGGAAGTTTCTCCTGATAATTCTGACAATCTGATTCTCTAATAAAGGGAATGTGGTCAGCATTTTAATTTAACTGCCAGTGTCCTAAAAAAATGAGTATAATTACCTTTTGTATGGTTATACTTATTTTGACTTATTTGATATTTAACATTATCCTGTTTATCATCATTCCAAAAACTATTCAATAGACTATATTTAAAATCTCCATAAGTTTTTGGCTTATTAAATAAGAACTTCCAACAATTTTTTCCTGAGTAATACAAATGATTACTTGCTATAGTTAATTTTTCTCATTCATTTAGTTTATTTAATGAAAATAATTCTTCCAACCCAAATAAATACTCTGTTGGTTTTTCATCATATTCTCCATTAAAGACTTTTATTTATATAAATTTAAAGACATTACTATTGATTTTATTATTCTCTTCTATTTCATTAGATTGTCTGGCATCATTTTCTACAGACAACGAAGATATTTCATTAATATCTCCAAAATCCAATTCTTCTTTTATATGTGATCCCATATTTTGAAAATCAATCTTTATTTTACCCTTATTACTTTTAATTTCTGATAATTTATTTTCTATTATCAACATTTGCTCCTCTTTTTTTTTTTTCATCATTTAATAAAATTCTTCTACCTTACTTAACTGATTAATATTTAAACTAATCTCTGTCCATCTCAAGATTTGATTGTTTATATTTTTTTCCTTTTCTTTTAAATATATGAACATCTTGAACTATTAGTCTAGCATTGAATTTAATGCTTCAAATTGCTAGGTTTGAAGTATTTAAATATGATTTGGTCATTAAGGTAAAAAAGTTGGATATGAAGTATGATGTTAGACTCATTGAATTGAAACTGCTTAAAGATAAGTTAGATAAGTTACAAGAATGATTTGAAAGTGAATTTAAAGAATTAAATGGTAAAATTAAGATATCACAAAATGAATATAAACAATTAAGAAAAAAGTGTAACAAGATAGAAAAAAACTAATAATGATTTCTAAACTAAATCCCAGATTGAAATAAGTTATTTTGGAAAAGAACTTGATGATATTAAAGATAAATTAAAGGCAGAATATAGAGAGTTATGTAAAAGACAGAACAAGTCGGAAATGAAATTACTCTGCATTTCTTTAGATTCTTTTTACAATTTCATAATTTCATTTCCGACTTGTTCTGTCTTTTACATAACTCTCTATATTCTGCCTTTAATTTTATCTTTAATATCATCAAGTTTTATTCCAAAATAACTTATTCAGTCTGGGATTTAGTTTAGAAATCATTATTAGTTTTTTTCTATCTTGTTACACTTTTTTCTTAATTGTTTATATTCATTTTGTGATATCTTAATTTTACCATTTAATTCTTTAAATTCACTTTCAAATCATTCTTGTAACTTATCTAACTTATCTTTAAGCAGTTTCAATTCAATGAGTCTAACATCACTCTTCATATCCAACCTTTTTTATCTTAATGACCAAATCATATTTAAATACTTCAAACCTAGAAATTTGAAGCATTAAATTCAATGCTAAACTTGTCAAATTTATTATCAAACTCAGATCTGAATTTGTCAACTTTATAATTTGACTTATCTAACTTATCATTCAAGTCATCAAATTTACTAGTTAACTATTCATATTTACAATCTGACTTATTAAGTTTATCATTTAACTTTTTTGAATCAGCTTTTGATTCTTCTAATTTACTATTTAATTCACTAAGAATTTTGAAAATTTCTTGAATGCCACCTTCAAACTCTCTCAACATCTCAATACTAGTAGCATCCATTACAATTATGTTATCCAATAATTATAAATATATGAATAAAAATATAAAATATAAACAATATAATTTAAATAGATAAATGAATATTCTACCAATAATTAAATATTTTTAGCAACATCTGCTCATTGGACAACTATAGTGAGCTGAGAATCTATAGCATAAAACATCATGCCAAAGTGGATAAAACAAAATTATTTAACAACCACTATCACTCTGTAAAATGCCTTTAATTCCTTTATTTACTTTATAACAGGTTCAATCATAAAATACTTTATGTAATTCAAAACTTCCAAATTAAATTGTCAAAACATTGTACACGTTAGAATAAAATTTTTATTGTCATTATTACTTCAAAATGAACAATAAAATTATAACCACAATTGAGCTTCCTATTCAGGGTTATATCAAAAATTATTTCATATGTTCCGATATTAAATATATATATATATCAGTTATCTCATGTAAATAAATTTATTCATGCCAAAAAGGTTGATCACAACATATATGATAATTTCAGGTTCTATTCAAAAACCCTATATTGGAAGCCAATTGTAATAGTATTTAAAAAATAAATAATAATAAAACCTCACTTTTAAGGATGCCAAATATAATACTATTTCATGGAGGTAAAAGATCTTATTCAAGCTCTACTCGGATTGCCATATGTAATGGTATTAAAATGAATGAAAGATGTAGAATGTTTATCTAATATTCTGACTAGCTAATATAATAATATACGAATATAAAAAAAAAAGAAAAGAGAATTCCAACATTTAAATTAATGTGAAGTATAATAATTTAATTACTAATGATCATGGAAAACCAGTTTAATTAACAAAAATAAAAATTTATTAATATAAATAAAAATGACAATATAAAAAATATATGTAAAATTAAGAAGCAAATAAAATATTCCTTGTCAAATAGTTTACACTTGAATTGATTACCATTTATCTAGTATACTTATTATAATACTTTATATATGTATCTATCAAATGTTGTCAACAATACATTAAGAAAACCAAATAAAATAGGTTATATGTTAGCACAAATAGCTAAATAAATACATAAAAACATATTTTGCAAAATTTAATTAATATGTTAAATTTGTTTACTATTTTCTTATCATAATAAACATAAGCTTATTAATTTAAATTCATAAAAATATTACACTATAAATGTTTATTAAATATACAATTTATTAATATCATCCATAAATATTTATACATGAAAACCTATTTTCTTTTTAAATATAAATAAAAAAAACACAAATAAACATACTTTTATTTAAACAAACTAAAATTATCATTAAAAAATATACTGTTTTTTTTATTTTAGTTTAACCTTTTGTTTTTGGTAATGATATATTTTTTTATATATTAAACAAACACATTCATTCTCAGAACATAGAGAATTTATATATATAAATATTATATGTTAAACTTTTCTATTCACAAGTAATGCCCATCAAATTGTAATATCATTGAAAACAATATTTACTGTGTATAACAGAAAATTTTATGATCCACTTATACATTTTATAATTAATAATTTGTAAAGCGCATACTCATTACATAAGTAATATATATTAAGGCTATAACTTTAAGGCTATGTGCCTAAAATATGATAGTAGGGACCTCTACAAATCTAAACACAAGATTAATGACTTTAAAAGACAAGAGCCGCTCTTGTCTTTTAAAGTTAATCTTGTGTTTAAATTTGTAGAGGTCCCTACTATCACCTTTTAGGTGCATAGTCTTAAGATTATAGCCTTAATATATATTACTTATACATTTTACATAAATACAAAGAGACAAACACAAAATAATAATTTATATTTCAAAATCTTATATATATTTTTCTGAAAATCCCACAATATTTTCTATTGTGTAAATAGATTTTATATTTAATCCAGATTTATTCCAACTTATTATCATTCCATAAAATTATCCATTTTGATGACATATTTATATTTTTAATGAAGTATTCCATAATTAAAATTATATGACATACAATACTGCTTTATTTATGTAATAGCAATAGCAGTTGTAAATTTCTTCCAAATATTCTTACTAAGTGTATTGCAACACTTAACTGTGATGTTTATCATGAGATGATTTTTATCTGATGTTAGATGTTTTATATACTTAGACCATAATATTCATTTCAAACTTTAAATAAAATTATTGATATATATACACAAATATTTGTGCAGTTTAATTACTGAGACAAAAAATGAGAGCCTAATATAAGATTAGGGGCTTAAATAATTTTCTCCCAATGTCATACTTATGCTATTATCCAAAATATTATTTCTATGGCATTTCATTTTGCAAACTATGTTTTAATTTATTTCCAAGGTCTTTTCTATTAAGCGCCAAATGTATCCATATATTCACTCAATAAACGTTCTTTTCTAACAAACCAGCATTCATGATGTTAAAATATTTTTTTAAAGCTTTATAAAAGCAAATATGTTTTTTAAAAATAATAAAATATAATTCTACAAATCAAATACAAAATAAGTAAAAATTACATTCCACTCAAATAAACCTTCCCTTTATCTATTTTTATATACTTTAATCAATATTTTAAATACATATGTAACATCACTTAAATATTAAAAAATAATGTTTTTAAATACATATAATTTAATACTGCCTAATCATACCAACATATAAATAAACATACATGCATATGCATACCTTAAATAATAATTTAATATTTTATTTGTTTATGTTTAAATATTACTTTGCAATAAGTAAAATGTCAACAAATAAAGTTATTAATACGTACTTTATTTTATTATTGCCATCTTATAAAATTATATACTTTTATTAATATATGCTTTATATAATACATATACGTTATTAGCTTTATTATATCATCTGTAAGAATAAAAAAAAAATTAATCTTAAAATTTTTACTATAATATAAAATAAAAATAATATTTTGATACATTTCTTGTTAAAAAATATGTATTGCCATTTTACATTATAATGTGTTATTTAAAACCATTCTATAACAAGATAAACTATTTGAATTATTTTTAAAATAATTTACATAGAATTAAAATGAAAAAGGAAACTAGCAAAATTTTTATGTAGATAACATCATGAAGTTTAAATTTAAGTTACAATATATATTAAAATTAAAAAAAGCAAACAAATATGAATCATTTGCTCTACTTGGAAACTCATTTTGGATTAGGTCTACAATTATCACAAGCCTAATACAATTACATAATAAATTTAAATAAAAATACGCTATTTTTAATATTGAGAAACTATTTTTTAAAAATGCATATCCACAATGAAATATATTATCAGACTAACTTATAACTAACATATTGAACATGTATCAATGAAGTACACATGACTGTCTCAAGTTATTTTCAACATAAGCAATAATTTAACCTATAAACAATTCCCTATTTATATAAGTCCCACTTACATAAATCTGTATTTATGTAAAAGAATATTCGACACACTCACAAATATATATATGTATATGTACAACACATTTTAAATTTGCCATACCAAATAATAATAAAACAGTTAAGAAGAATGAAAAAAAGGAGAAAACACTGTTTTATTAGTAACAAACTATTTTTTCTTTTTTGGCCTAGTGTATAAATTTTAATAATTCTACTTAACAATATGATAAAAAAGGATATCTTTTTACCATTCATTGGCAAGAAAATAAGTTTACATTTTTTATCATAACAATCCAATTTGAATATAGTAATAATTCAGTTTAACTAACTAAAAAGAGGTGAAGAATATTTTCAAACATTAATTGCAAACTAATTTTAATTCTTTATCCTATTGTTCAAAAATAAGTAATAATTCAATTTAACAATGAAAAAAAAGAAAAGAAAGACAAGATATATTTCTTCTATTCATTAATACCAGAATATTCTTTATTTTAAACACTATTATAAATATGATGTTTCAAATACTCTAACTTTACAATAAATGTTTTCATTATGACGATATTCTATAAATATGATCATTCAAGGAAGAGTACTTTTATTAAATTAGAAGAATAAAGATTTATATACAGTTTTGACTTATTCACAAAAGGAATTAAATAAAAAAATCATAGAAGTAATTAATTATAAAAAGTAAGAAGTAATTACTTATGAAAAGTAAAAATTATCTGTATTAATAATAATCGAATAGTTTATTGCTTAGAAATTTGACAGCTGAAACTGTAATCCATAGGTCTTGAGCTCTAAAGACTGCCATTTTCCCACTACATACTAAACTAAGCAGAGCACATCTGTATTTATTTCAGAACTATTTAATAGAAATTTGAATAAGTAAAGTGAATTATTACTTCTATTACAGATGTTTAAATTGATCTGAGAAAATTATAATACTTAGTTTAATATATATATATATTGTGCTCTTTATTTATGTTACAATATATATACCATCCAGCCAAAGATTGCCAGATATATCAAACTGATTTGACCTTGTATCAGATTTATATAGCTACAAAAGTAAGTCAGCTTTCTGATTCAAGTTATTAGCTTGAACAATGTGAAATTGCAAGTGATTATTAGATGTATAATTTCAAATACAAGGCTCTATCTTATGAAGACCAATAGCTAAAAACTAATCTGAGGGTTTGAGAGTAATAATGCTCTAAAGAGGTTACTTAAGATTACAATATTTGTTGCTTTTAATGTATGAAGGAAAAAAAAATGTTTTGAATGAAATACTCTTCTCCATCCAGCAAGAAACAAAAAGTACACATGTACTCATTCAACTTTTTCCAATTATCATTTTTTTTATTGCAAATAAGATTATTCAGTAGTAGAATATTATTGATTTAAATTTACTACAACATATTATTAAAAAAAAAAAATATCATGCCAATCTACTGAAGTTTAGATTTCCCAATTCCTTAATTAATTATATATTTTAAGGTGAACAAAATAAAAATATCAGATATTTTTTTCAAACTATATCAAATTTTTTATCCTATTATTGCATAACTCTACATTAAAATACAATGTGATTAACACTCATTAGTAAGTTAATAAAAGATAATGACATTTTAACGTACTTAAATATTTTTTTAATTACCTGAATTGATAAAAAATTTTCTGCCATCATTTGATATGACATACCTTTGGATTCTTTGACAGGAGTCATTGATAACGTCTGAATCTAAAAAATAAATATTGATATATATAGAGTCTATTGATATTAAATTATATACATGATTACCATAATAAATAGAGGGATTTGAACTTAGAATTTTTAGTCTATATTCAGCTTTCACTCTATCTCAAACAACCGACACACATAACCACACATATGTAAAAAAGACAAATGCTTCTCAATATATGTATTTCATGATATTTCATGCTTGAACCAGCACTCATCAGTTGGGCCAGACCATAATTTCCTACACATATATATACAATCAGTGCTCAGCTTATATTAAAATAGAAATTCCTTAAACTTTAATGGACAGGCTTCAATCTTCTCACCACTCCAACAATTCAATTGCCCATATAAAAGACATATATTGGGGATCATTTATCTTTTTCCCATGTGTGTGATCATGTGTGTTAGTTGTTTGAGATGGTGTGAAGAATGAATATAGACTAAAACTCCTAAGTTGAAATCCCTCTATTTACTATAGTAAACATTTACTATACTGAATAAATAGATTAATTGTATATATAATTATAACAAAGCTTCTAACAAAGCAATATTAAGAAAATTAAATATAATCTTAATGCATTTTAAGTGCCAACCATCAATTTCAAAAGCAAACGTTATACTCAAGACCAAAAAAAAAATATAAATTTATCCATTTAATACTATACGTATTAAAATTATTAATTAAAACAGAATAGACTATAATAGCATTATAATCTGTACAAAAAAAATTTAATAAATAATTGAAAAATCATTACATACATACATACATACATTAGAATAGAGAATAATCAGAAACAATTGATAAAGATTTTATGATCAAACAAATACAGAAGTGAAATATTTATCAGGCTGAGAGATATACTATATAAAATCTCCATATTTTATATTATGTAGAAATTACAAAATGCACAAATAAATAAATATAAAAAAATAAAATTCTTTCTTTTTTTAAAAAAGTTCTCAATAATTAAAAAACTATTAAAAATATAGTTGTTCAATTAGAGATTTTTCCATTATTTACTAATTTCAGTCTTCTACCTACTTCCTCACTAGACTAAATGTAACATACAAACAATAAAACACATTGAATTGCCATTTTACATTAGATTTGTAGATTGTGATAAGGTTTTGGATTCTATAAGTATTTCTGCTGTAGTTAAAATTTTGGAATATCATATCATAGGCTCTGAACATTGCCAAATTCTGAAGAGTATTTATCAAAATACAACAATAATGATAAACATTAATAATAAAAAGATGAATGGCAGAACAATTTCATCTTTCCAAAACGTTTTATAATAATTTTAGGGAAAGTACTTTATAGATTAAAACGAAAAAAAAAAAAGTAGTAAAAATAAATAAGCCATTTAGATTTTTTAGTTGCAAGAAATGGAAAAAAAGTATTAGATAGAAGCAAGAATGTAGGATTAAACATTAGTAAAATAATAATAATAAATTAGCAAAAATTAAATATAAATATTTTGATTAACGGAAGAAATTACAATTAAATATGAATAAAATATTTTTGTTAGAAATAATATTAAAAGAAAATATGCTTATTTTCTCAGAAAAAAAAAAAGCTTTTTAATAAATGCATTTTATTAGTGATCACTTATAAATTTGAAACTTAGATACATAATAAAATGCAATTCAAAAACTACAGGGCACACAATCAAGTGAAGAGGGATTAATATTGGAATTCAAAAGCAAAATGTATGGGTGAGAAAACAAGCAGTTATCTTAGTCATTATTTAAAGAATTAAGAACCCGAAATACTATAAAAATAGATGATAATAAATAACAACTAGTTTCTGAGAAACTATAAGGGTAGTTGTAACTTATGCCCTATGTGGCCACAAGAGGCGCTGTTTCTGTGTCATACTTATTAAACCTATTATTTTGAAATCCCCTTGTGAGTATATGACATTTTTAGTTATTAAAATGTTTCTAAAGTTTTAAATACAACTTCAATTAATATTTATGCCTTGAATATTTTTCTCAATTTTTACACTGAAGAGAGTAAATCACCATACACTACGTAAACTACAATTCTCTGACATATTATTAAGTCTACAAAGAATACAATGTTATAGGGGTCATGCTCTTCAATTTTATGAATCCTATATTTTGTTTGTTATTTCACAAAAATCTGTTTGATGTTTTATTGCTTGCACACATATTAATTTTAATATATTTATTTTTTACCAAAGATAGTAAAACTTGAATGGTTTATAAATTTATTTAGATCTTATATTACAAATAATACATGTATGTGTATACATAAATTGTACTGTAAACCTCCTTTAAATTTGAACTGAATAGATATTTTAATATATTTAAAGGGGAATTTGCTTTACTTTCTCTCAAGTAATTTAAAAATATTTATTGTGAAAGAAACTCTTGATAAACAGATCTTCAAATTATTGTTTGCATGTAACAGCATGCGAATTCATTTGGCGACGCTATCAAACTTTTTAAAATAACATGTTTGCGAAATAGTAATTGTAAGATCTATAAACCGAAATATAATTTGTATTAGTTTAAAAGTTAATGGAAATACTATTTGAAAGTATAAAAAAAAAAAGTTTTACAAACAATCACCTTTTAAAATAACACAGTTTTGAAAGAAATATTGCTAGACTAATTTTTAGCAGTTTTGAAAGATTGCAATAAAAAAGAAGTCGTAAAAATTACCTTTTTAAAAAAAGAAAAAACACTTTTAGAAAAAAAGAAAAAGAGATCGATTTTAAAAAGGAAATAATTTAAAAATACATCGATTTATCAGAAGGTGAAATACAATGTAACAGTATTACGTGTGACAGCAGATTTAAATAGTTGTGGCTTCTGGATTAATCACACCTTCACATTATATGCTATCGATCTTTTAAGAATGTGCATAGAAAACAACACTACAAGCGAGTATCAATATCACTAATAAATGGCGTTTTTTCCGTGTATAGTGTGGAGAAACAGCGCCACGTAGTGGGCTAGATTGCTGGTAGCAGATGATGTAAGCTAGATGTGTTTACCTATGGCTATCAGCGCCACCAAGCGGGCAGTAGTGCTGGCACTAATTGGCATAAGGTTCCTGTGCGTACGCATGGTGAACAGCACCACCTAGTGGCTGAAATTTGCATCACTGCATTTGGGCCCCTACTCTGAATATTTCTGTGGTTGACACAGAAAGTGCCTCTTGCGGCCTTAGAATGAACTACAGTGAGATGATTGGTTGAAGAAATATGTTGGAAAGGTTTGGAGAAGCTATATATAAGAAAAGCTGGATTAAATTCAAAAAATCAGTTCTAAGATAAAACGATAATGTTTGAAATTAAATCATTTAATAATTTACTATGGCAAGCTACCAATAATGGTGATCAATAATACTTGCTTTTAGCGCCTGCTATTTATACTTACTCCAACTATAAAACTTAATATAGAAAGAAATAAAAACAAATAAATATTGTTATGGTTTTAAAAATATACTTGTTTTATTCAGTTGAAACACACATTTAAAATTGAAACAAACATTAGGAATGTAAAAAAAAAAAAAATTCTACCTGATCTTGTTCTAAACAATTTTTCATGAGAAGAAGTCTAAAGATTCTAGCACATTGAGAACCAAACCTAAAATAAAAAAAAAAACAACAACAAAAAAATTTGTTAACGTAAAACATACTGACTTGCATTGAAAGTTTAAAAAGAAAATGGTATTTAAAACTAAAAATTAAATTTATGGAATTCTATTTATCTCCGAATTCTCACAAATTATCAAAAGTAAAAGATTATTGCTGATAGGCTTACAATTTTAATATTCTCTATTTAGGTCATTATGTGGATTTGAGTCTCAAAAACTACTTTTATTACAAATTAATCGTTTAAATCGAAAAATTAGAGATAATTTATAAAAATATCTTTAAACATATATAATGAGTTATTTATTTATCTAGCAGTGTTTTTTAATTTGTAACAATCATTAAGGAATTAAAAGTGATTAATTGAGATCTTCACAGGCTCATTTCTAAATGCTTAAGATTTGCCTACACTTGTACGCTTAGGTTAAAAATTAAGGTGGATTCATCTTATCTTTTCAAAAGATTTTATCTTGTGTTTAGAAAAAAGAGTATTCATAAAGTATTTAAATTTATACAGCATATGTGTAGAGTGATGATTCCCTAATGATTGTTACAAAAATATCTTTACTATATTCTACTCTTGGAAAAATAGAATTATTTGTAGTGGTATGGTGGTGGTTTGAGAACTAAAGATCCATGAATTGCATGCAGTTCAACTATGTCACTTCCAGATATCTTCCAAGCAATAAATAATTTTATTATTTATTTCTCTGCTTGGTTTAGAGTAATGATGGAATATCAGATTAGAGAGCTAAAGATTTATGGATCACAGCTCAATTTATCATTTCCAGTTTTCAAAAATTACAATCTCCTGAGTGACAAACCACTATATTATTTTATTTATTTCCGACTTTATGGATCAATTGCTACTATTGTTTTAGTTAATCTATACATATGCAGGAACTGTTTTTGATGGTATTCAGACAATGTGCTTGCTGCTGATTTTTCACTTGATCCTCTGACCATCCAACACTTTAAATTTCACACACACACACACACACAAATCATACTAAAAAAACATACATCACTGGAAAATGATTCAACAATGGTTATGGTTATTAATAAACATGCAACATTGAATTGTTAAAGATACATCAACTAGAATAAGAATTTAGGTAATGTAAATAGAAAGAATTCCTTTTTAATTGTACATATAAATAATATGAAAATATATAAACAATAAAATATTATTAACATGATGCTATTATTTATAATATTTGACATAAACTGTTTTTATTATTTGGCTAAAGGTGCTTCATTATTATATGCTACAAATTATTTTGAAATTATATATACAGTAATAAAACAATTTTTAAATAACCTCCTGCAGGCAAATGACTTTCTAATAGTCCCTTACAAAAATATTACCCATCAAGTTAGTTATTGCTGAATGATGATGGTTTGAAAAATTTTTCCTGTTTAAAAATTAAGTAGATATTTATTCATTGATCAATATTGGATGGTTTGTTAGGTTTGATTACGGATTTGCTTAGAACCTGAAAAAAATTTCTAACTTCATTTTGTCTTAGATTTGAATCTAATATATATATATTGTAACCTTATATTTTAGTATAAAATATAAAGATTGATATAACTGGTATAAAAATTTCTCCGTCTTCTTCTTGGTGATTTGATTGGCTTGGTTTGCATTTTGAACAGATTATTTTATTGCATTCAAGATAATTTATTAGAGAGAATAAGTAATATTTTGCCTTACTTATTGTCTGTGTTATTTTAATGTATTTAAATTGCTTCTTTCCATCCACTGATTTGTATCAAAATATGTTTAACTTTTTGGAAATTGGAAGTACACATTAGGTTTAGTAAAATGTGATTAAAAATAATAATAATTCTTATTTATTTAAAATAGTCTTAGAAATTATTTTCATTGAATTAAAAAACCATTTGTTTAACTAATTTTTAATTATTAGATAAAAATATAAGGTTCTCATCTGATTCTTCGTGTCAGTCATGGGTGGCGCGATTTCTGACCAAAAACACATTAATATAACGTTCCCAGGCTAGCGATTCTCTATTAATATTGATTTTTTTTTTTTTGTTTGTTTACAAAGTTTACTTTCTTTTGTTTCTGAATTATTTTTCCCAAATAATATTTTTGATGATGGGATAATGTTGTTGTTTTTTTAATTTTTATTGACAAGAGGGTCTTTTTTGGTGTGTGTTCAAATAATAATTTGTGTTTTTTTTAAAATAGTATTACTGTTTTTGTAAAATTGGCTTGCCAAAATTTAAGAGAGAACGGGTTTTTTTGATGGATCTTTAAATAATAATTTACGTTACTTTGATAGGTTTACATTTGATTGCCGACAACAATTAGTGGGAGGGGTGTTTTTGTGTACGATTAAATAATAATTTACGTTACTTTTATAGGTTTACATTTGATTGCTGACAACAATTATTGGGAGAAGTGTTTTTTTTTTTTGTGTGTGTATGTTTAAATAAAAATTAAAGTTACTTTTATCGGTTTACATTTGATTGACAACTGATTTGACTTCCTTTCGTTTATAAATTATGGTTTTGGTTCTACAAATAAATATTTTTGACAATGGGACAATAATAGTTGTTGTTTGTTTAATTTTTATTGACAAGAGTGTGTTTTTTGGTGTAGGTTCAAATAATAATTTGGGTTACGTTTAAATAATAAGTTACGGTCTTACTTTGATTGGTTTACATTTGATTGACACTAATTATTGGGAGGGGTGTTTTGTTGTGTGTATGATTGTAGACAACAATTATTGGGAGAAGGGGTGTAACCGTTTAAAGAATAGTAGTTTACGTTACGTTTAGTGGTGGTGCACATTTGATTGCTGACAATAATTAGTGAGAGGAGTGGGTGTTTTTGGGTGATGATTAAATACTAATTTACCTTCCTTTTATTTTACATTTGATTGCCAACAACAATTATTGGGAGAAAGGAGTTGTTTTTTGTGTATGTTTAAATCAAAATTGAACGTTACTTATATCGGTTACATTTGATTGACGACCGATTTGACTTTCTTTTTTTTTTTTTTCCGTTTATAAATTATGGTTTTGGTTTCTCCAAAACCTAATATTTTTGACAATGGGACAATAATAGTTGTTGTTTCTTTCATTTTTATTGACAAGAGCGGGTCTTTTTTGGTGCATGTTCAAATAGTAATTTGGGTTACGTTTAAAAAATAATTGGTTTACCTTACTTTTAGTACTTTACATTTGATTGCCGACAACAATTAGTGGGAGGGGTGTTTTTGTGTACGATTAAAGAATAATTGTACGTTACTTTTATTTTTTACATTTGATTGCCGACAACAATTATTGAGAGAAAGGGTTTTGCGTTTTATTTTTTGTTTGTGTGTATGTTTAAATCAAAATTTAAGTGACTTTTATCGGTTACCATTTGATTGACAACCGATTTGACTTTCTTTTTTTTCATTTATAAATTATTTGCATTTTCCCAAATAATATTCGGTTTGATAATGGGACAATAATAGTTGTTGTTTCTTTAATTTTGATTGACAAGAGCGGGTCTTTTTGGTGTATGTTCAAAGAGTAATTTGGGTTATGTTTAACTAATAATTTACGGTCTTACTTTGATTGTCGACAACAATTAGTGAGAGGGTTTTTTTTTTTCTATACAATTAAAGAATAATTGACGTTCCTTTTATTTGACCGTCTGATTGCCGACGACAACAATTATTGGGAGAAGAAGGAATGTACGTTTAAATAAAAATTGAAGTTACTTCTTTTATTTTTTACATTCGACGAAGGCCATTTGGAATCCCTCAAAGAAGCTTGATGAAGTGAACATTTCCGTCGGCCACAACGAGACTTACAAATAAAAGTCGAAAGATGTTTTTGGACCTCAAAAATCTGCAAATATTTGCCGCACAATCCAATCTTTTCTTTCAACAGCAGGAAGTTTTTTTTTTCCTGCTGTAGAAATATTCCAGTGCCGGCTTCTGTGTGTGGCAATTCCCATCTTTTCAAGTTTTCTGCTGTTTGAATTGCCATCTTCTTGGTCTCGGAAATTTTCTCGCTAAAACGTGACTCAAAGTGTGATCCTTTAAAAATTTTATGCTACCCTACCCTAATCGAGAATTTAGGAGGCTTATAGCTTTACAAGGAACAATCACGACACTGTTTAAATTGTTAAAAGGTAACAGTACATCAATTCGTCTTAAAAGAAAAAAGACCCAATGAAAATTTAAATACTTTTGACATGATCAAATTAACATACCCTTGTATGATATTGTTACATAAAATACATAACACAGCATTACGATATAGTGCGTGACACAAACAATTACTTTTAGCATCGGAAAAAGCCACACTATTAGCCGCTAAGCCGAGTTAACACTCTTTCTAGATTTTATCGTAGAAAGAAGACTTAACTCCGAGTTAACACTCTACCTTTTAGCGTAGAAAAAAGACTTAACTCCGAGTTATCAATCTTTCTAGGATTTATTTTAGAAAGAATGCTTAAAGGCTTGGGTGCGGCCGCGGAAACGGCATATTTCTAGAAATTTAGCTAGAAATAGCGCCACCCACGGCTGACACAAAGGATGAGATGAGAACCAAATATAGTAACCACGTATGCATTTCAGTGTAAAAAAAAAAGAGCGCGATTAAAGAGAGTGTTCTTGATGGCATTCTTGTCTGATAGAAAAATAAAATAGTGTAAGAATAAAATGCATGAAAGTATGTTAAGCTTATTTTTTAAAAATAATTAATAAGTAAACAGATTTACCAAAAATTTTCCTACAAATCTAAACCTAAATGGTGGTATTGAATAACAGAATGGATTGCTAGATTTAAAAGATCTGTTCAAGTCAGCTGGCCAAGTGGATCAAATCGCTAATAATTTTCTCAATATTTACATTTAAAAATATGTCGGAGCTTTCAAATTTAAAGTAGAATTAATTGCAGAAGATCAGTATATTTGGAATATTTTATTATTATACAAATTGGCAACACTAAATAAATGTTTTAATTGCAGAAGTTTTTCAGATATGAAAACTTTATTTTTAAAAAAGGTTTAAAATCAAATTTAAATGTTAAAATTTATTGAAACGCTGGCTTAATGTTTTTACTTATTTAAATAATAAAGCATTGATTATGTTATCTAAATGTATACTGCCAGTAATATATTTGCTATTTAATTTGTTTACTGTTTGAATAATGGTAACAGTCTTCAAATAATTAACTAAAACTACTTTCTGATTTTATCGTTAATTTGGAATTATTAAATTATTTGCTCTAATTAGTATTCCTAAATTTAAACGTGGATAAATAAATATTAGCCTGGATGTCATAAACTTGGAACAATTTTATATAGAAATGTAGAATTTAATAACTTATGAAGAACATTTTCATTTAAACTCTACATGTCATGCTTTTGTAATTGTCTTATATTCATGGAGCCACGTAAAATCATTAATTTAAAGTGCTCATAATAACTAAAACAAATGGATATAATCACATCTATGGAATTCGACTATAATTTATAATTATTACTTTGTGTATTTATTGTTCAAGACATTTTTACATTGATTTCACGGATCATATTTATTATTATAAAATGTTGTATAATTTAATTTATTTATGTGAGTAAGAATGAATGAATTTTAATTTTATCGTTATATGAACTTATATGTGAAGTTCATGAGATATACTTTTACTAGGTTTAAATTAAATTAATGGGATTGAATAAAATATTTATTCAAGGGATAACGCTTGCGAAAAAGCTTGAGAATTACTAATGAATTTATATGTGTCAACCTCTCATGAAGTGTCTTACGAGTCTTTCCAGAGTTCTATTCTTATACTCATGTCACCTATATTACATTGTTACTATGTTTATATTTTAAGCAAGATAATTCAGTATATTAGTTGTCCTTATTATTAAAACACTTTTCATTATGTATGAACCCACATCTACTGAAATGCTAGTGCTTTTCTGAATTGTCAAAATAAATGAGGAGGATGATTTTTGCATTTCAAATATGAAGTAAATATTAATATTGCTTTACCATGTTGAATGGCATTAATCTGTGCTGGTGGTTAATCCGCAGATTAATTATTTGCCACTTTCTGTATTTTTTACACTTATTCCTGCGCTGGTGGTGAATCCGCGGGATTGTGTAATTATATTTGTTGCTTTATGGTGGTGTATAAACCCACATGGCATTCAGTGTTATACCATTCCTATGTGTAGATGAATGCATCCACAGGAATATCATTTCACTTCATAAATGTAAGTTTGGGCAAAGTATTTTGTGTTATTGTGCTAAAATCATTTTCTTCCATTTATAAGTATAACTTATAAGTTGAGTCATAAAGTGTAGCAGGACATCCTATCTAAGTTACCTCATAATAATTAACTGTTTGTTAATTAATATTTTATCTGAATTGAAGTTTAAATTTTCATTTTGATTTAGCATTAGCATTATAGCTAAATCCTACAAATATAATATTATTTATTACATTATTATAGGTCTACGGTATAGGTTTATTGGTTCTGGAACTGACACATTGGATATTTCATGATTTGATGTTGAATTTTAGTATAATTTCCTCAAGACATCAATTATATCAAATTGTAATATAATGTATGATTAGGCTTTATAAAACTGTGCCTATGATATGTTATTGAAGGAAGCCAATGGAATGATAATTTATTTATTTATTTTATTTATTTATTTATGTATTTAGTTATTACATTAAACATCAATTACTTGTTAGTCATAAAATTGTAAATAAATATTGATTTATAATTAAACTTACTGTGCCGTTGCTATTTGTCATTCATAAAATCAGAAATCCTATATCTTGAATAGAGCATACATTGAAGTACATACTGTTGTCAGCATGATATAAGAGTTTAGTAATATTTTGAGAAAAACATTTGAATGCTTTTGTCCTTGGTAGTTTATGATGTGTAAGGTACAATAAAATCCCATTTACCTTTTCCATCATTTTAGCTTTGCGTAGTTGATTCTAGTACATGATACAAAATTGATTGATTTTATAAACTTATAAACAGATTTACCAGATAATGACATGATTGAATGTATTTACTTAATGTTTTAATTGTCATTCATCAGTATAACAAGAGTCTCATTGATATTTATTAAATTATAGAAAAGAACCCAAGTATTCCATGTTTATTTATTATTTCAAAGCTCTTACCTAGACTAGCATTTGTATTAAAAATCATATTTGTAATTTTAAAATTCATAATCTTTAGTAGTTCCACAAATTATACCATCTTGTCCATGGTCGGCCATAAGGTCTCATGCAATGAAAAATCGGAAATTAAGGTTTGAAGGATAATAAAATTACATACTTATAATTTGTCTAATGTATTTTCACATACTACTACGATAGGTCTTCGCGGTATACCCTGGCTGCGACCAGATTAGATTATAACAATTTTATGTTATATCATTAGTTTTGTTTGTTGTAATTTGCTCCAGATTTCGGTTATAGTCTTTGGTGCATAATATAGATGGCATGATATGCTTTTGGTTATAGTTCTTGGCACCACAATGATTGGAGCATTCAGTTAAAAGATTGATGGGTACAGTTCTTGGCTGCCCAATGATTAAAGCCATTGGTTACAAAGAATTCTATTACAGTTCTTGGCGCCAATGTGCTAGGCATCGGTACGTCCCTTCAGTCTATTAGGTTATAGTAAGGTGGGTCTGATTATAATAGTTCTCTGACATCAAGGTATTAGGCTTGATTAATGATGATGGTTACAATATATATATATATGTCAGAGGTATGCACTACTGTTGCATTATGAGATCTTTCATATTATTATTACAAATATATAGAAAAAAAAAGTTTTTAAGCAAACAGTATATAAATACATATTATAGATGTTTTAATATAAAAAAAGCTGTTATAATAAATTTTATACCTTTCTTGAACAACAGATTCCATAATGGTCCTTGCTAAACCAGCTATCATTTTTTTAATGTCTGTAAAGTAAAAGCTAAGGAAAGTAACATTTTAGTTTTTTTTCTGATACCATATTAATTATTATCATATTTAAGCAAGATAAAGTGATATCTATAAAAAAAGTCAATAAATTAAATACATATTATTTAAATAATTTGTTTTTTATTTATTTATAAAAAAGATAGTTTTTGATTAAAAATGTAAAAAAAAAAAGAAATGTATAGTGTTGTATGAATGCAGTGGCTACTCATATATTCAAAGTTAGAGTTAAATAAATATAATTTATTTTGTTAAATATTTATAAAAATGATTCTATTACCTAAGTATGAAAAACTTCAGGCAATGATTCTTATAATAACTAATATGTAAAACTATTTATTATTATGAAAACAATAAGTAAAGATAATTTTTTCAAAACATTGCTAATGAAAAGAAAATTATAAATATGAAAAGTCAATATACGAATGAAGAATATATCATTTTATTTATAAGATAGCACTGACTTATGTAAATACTTTAATTAGAAAAGAGTTTAAAATATATATACTATAATCCAATTAAACATGGAAATTGGATTAGTGTCAATTATTTAATCATTATGTATAGAATAACCAAATAGGATTCATTATTCTTTTTCATAGCAATAGAATGTTTTGTGAATAATACTAAATATATTTCTTATAAGTTTATGTGAATATAGATATATTTATATTTTTTCTCATTTTTTTTTTAAATCAGAAGTATTCATATTCACAGAAGTTTAATGATGCAGAAATGAAAATTTAAGTAATTTTTGTAATATTAACTAATTCACACAGACAAACTACACAATCAATTATTACTCCTTAAAAATTGAAAAGGATACTGATTGAATACATTCCACCACCACTTTCTCCAACCTTGCTTAAAACATTGGTCTATAAAGAAAAAGTATAGTTATGATATAAGTTCATGCATGCAAATGTAAATGCATATATTATTCATCACAGAAATGAACAATCTCATATTCCAGTCACCAATTAAATATAAAGCAGGGCAAAAGAAAAAAAAAAAACAACTATAATTAAAAAAGTATTTAGATTCTCATAAACTATCTATTCCATCCATTGAGAATTCAATAGAAATTAGATTTCTAAATTTAAAATGTATCACATCCTCGGTCATAAATAACAAAAATATTTAAAGATTTAGATTTATTAATTAGTCAAATTCTGAGAACAAACTTTAGCACTCTTTATCTCAATCTTTCATCAGATGTTCCAAGTCAACCAATTTTTTTCTTTTTGCATTCCACATTTCCCAATTTCTACAAATCTAATCTTATGGACAATTGTTGGTCATGATGGCAGTTTTAGTTATAAAGAGTTATTAAATTTTTACAGAATCTACATATCAGATTTTGTTTCAAAAATCTATTCTATATATTGTTTTCTTTTTCAAATTTATAGTAAACGAAAAAAAACCCCATCATGGTCATGTTGACTTAAAATAAAAGAAAAAACAATTTTTACAAAGTTCACTACATAGCAAAGACATCTCCAATATTCCCCTCAAAGAGAATCAGTGGAGAGGACATTAGTTATCAGGTTTGCCAATTGCCTGTGGATGAGGATTTAAATAGTTTTCACTATACTGGATAGTTAGCTGGACTATCTATGGCCCGGTAAATTTATTTAAATTAGAAATTTTCAGAATATATTCAAATTTCACGCTGTTGGATTTAAGTTGTAAGCATGGCAGACTAATGTCATTCAATCCATACTATATTAAAAATTTCATCTACCAAAATTTAGAAAAAACATTACAAATTCTCTCTTAATATGAGTTATCTAATATTTTTACAACTCACAATTTAATTTTTATTTTAGCTAAAAGACATAAAGATAATTTATGTATACCATGTATGATGAAATAAATTCATTTATTATTTCATCTTTTGTATTAATCTGTTGAGATTATGATCTTCAATCTAGTAACAGCTGATAAAGAGATGATGGATTTTGAAATGATAATAATTGTTTTCTAAACTCATTTTGAGTGTTTAATAGCTGAATAATTTTTACCAGAGATAAAAGTACTTTTTTAAAATTTTGTTCTAAAATGTTTTGATTATGATTATTCAGTCAATATGTGCCTATGAACAAACACATTTAATTAACAACAACTAGAATAATAGAACAAGAATAGCTGAGTCTTTATTCATGAAAGAAATCAAGAGCTTGCTTCTCCTGAAAAAACACCTATTCTTCTCAAGTAAGCATGTGATTGTTTCAATCACTTTAATATCATATGAAATTCTTCAAACAATGTTTCTTATATTTTAGCACTTCAAACAATATTAATATAGATAATAAAAAAAGAAAAAAAAACTGACTTCTTCTAAAAACAAAAAACAAACAAAAGATCTATGCTATGATATTTTTGTTTAATTATTGAAAAAAATTCTTATTATATGACATTATATAAACATTTTAACTCTAATATTAAAGGAAAGATGCAAATTAACACTATCTGATAGAAAACCATCTATCTCTATATATATTTAAACAGCCAATATATATGAGTTCAAAAGCAAATCCAATTCTATACAACACAATAAGCAATCATAAATTGTTAGAATGGTTTACAGTTTGTGATGATTGGATAAATAAAAGTTCTATATCCTTTCCCTTGCAATGTTGATTTCAATTCCATTCTAAAATTCAATTTCAGCAAAGATTTCACATTTTTGTTACCTTTACTTGCTTTCAAATTTAATAAATATTTAATGTAACATATATTGTTGAAATTTAAAAAAGTAGTTATATTTAGCTTTATATCTTACCCATAAAATCATCTACTCATTGTTTGTTATGCAACACCATCAATTTTAATGTATTTTATATATGTTAAAACAAACGTTTTAACAAGTGAAAAAGTATTAATGTTTAGTTTGTTATTATCATACATAGCACATGTATCATCATCTGCACTCACTTCATATTTAGGATAGCAATCATAACAGAAGATTTGCTAATATTCCGATGTTATTCATATGCAACATATTATTAGAGAACAATCAGAGAAACCACTGTGATTTGAAAAAAATCTAACTGCATTAATAAAACTGATGAAATGGCAAATCTTTCATTCACAGGGAAAAATTTTATAAAATACATTAATCAAAATAATGTCATTTTATTCCCTTTAATTTAGTCCCTTCTAAATTCCACATTGAATAAATCCATACCCCTTCAGATGGTGGCAAGTGAGATTCAGCAGAAATAATAAACAACTGCATGTATAAAACAATCTGAGAACTATTATTGACATGCACATATGCATAAGTTAAAGTAGCCTTTTTACTTTAGCTCACTGTACAACAAAATCCTATAGAACATTTTTTCCAAAAAGAATAACAAAAATGAAAGTATAACTTATTGGGCTTGACAATTATCAGTTTGCAATAATTTTAATAGTTTATCATTTCTGTTTTATATTATCTAATTAAGAATTGCTAAATATTCATTTGCGGACCAATAATTAAATAACTGGTAGCAGTAAAAAAAAAATCTAATTCAAATAATCAGCATTATGCAGACTTACTCTAAAGTTGGAGGGGGTCTTATATTTCCATAATTTACAATATATGACAATATAAATTATCGCATCTCCAATAAACTGAATTAGTGTCAAAACACATTCTTAATTACTTAATATATTCATCTCAATCCAGGATAGCGTAGTTGTTATCAATATTTTATAAAAATTGTTCAAAGTAATTAACTAGCTAAGTTATAATCTATGTTATTTTTTTTTTAAATAAAGCTTTATAAAATAAGAAGCATCAACAAAACAATCTAATTTTGTTTAAAACAATGCAATTAAGTCTAATAAATGGAATTTATATATATAAATTTAAGTTCTCTTGAAACTTCTAAACTATCCATCTAATAAGGTTTTTTTTCCCTTTTAATATTGATTTTAAACATATTCACTGGCATCTATAAAAGTATGTCCAGGTACCCAATAAAAGTTTATGTTCAGAGAAAGTTTTTATAATGTCAATTTGTTGTGAACTACTCAATAAACTTTGCAAGATGATCTTTGATGATCTTAAATGTTATATTATTGTTGAAAACTGCTATTTTAAATTCCTTTACCAAAAAATTTACTACTTGTCTGTATATTAATAAATACAGCATTTTAAACTATGCACCTTATTCCTCTGACTTAGGAAGATTAACAATAGATTAGACAACTTCCACATTTCTCCATTCTTTTTTATTTTATAAATAATTTCATATAAATAAAGATACAATAAAAGACAAATAACAATAAATCACCAAACTACCATATGATTAAACAAGAGCAGTTCTCTAATCTAGTATCATCTAGAGTATTTGTATTTCCTTCTATCTCTGATTCCCATAATTCAATAATGAAAGCAAAAACCAGAAACTGGTCTGAGGATTTAAATATTAAGAATAGGGATTTTATATACATCTCATAATCATTGATCATTTAAGCGTATACTAAGTGGAACTAGAATGGAGAATTACTCTTGTCTAATATTATTTAAGCTATTTCAGTCTGGTGATTTATTGCTACTATTAACATTCTAACTAGGGAAATAAGATGCTTGGTTAATCTAAGACACTAAAATTATACTTATTAAATTGTTTTTAGATCTATATAACTCTTCAAATAGATTGATTTATGTTCAAAATTGAAAATGATTTGAAATTCAAGCTTTTAATGTGACAGGTAAAATAAGGTTAAAGGTAGTCACTAGATTCATATCTGCATTGTTTCTAACTTTAAATTCCAGGCCTTGCTGATAAAAACAAATGCCTGAATCTGGTTTGTGGAAGGAGATTTAAATACTAAGAGTAGGGATTTTTATATGCATCTGGTAATTATAAATTACTCATAATTTATACTAGATGATACTAGAAAAGAAGAGTTGCTCACACAAAAATAGAAAATGATTACTTTTATTTCTTAAAGCTGTCAATATCACTGCACTGCCTCCTCAATTGTTTAGTTCGGTAACAAATGCAAAATACATTTGCTTATCCCAATTCTCATAGAGATTGCCAATCTAACAAATTATATTATTAAAGCTGATATTTGCATTCAAACCAGTTGTAAACACAATGTCTTTATATACAGTTAATAATGAAACATCATAAATTAGTCCAAATCTACTTATTTTAAATTCTTATGAATAATTAACAAATCAAAAATATGTAATATTAATAAATTGAGATAAACAAATGCATTACAGCAGTAATGATAATAATAGAAGATAAAAGTAGTTATTTTCTGTTTTTATAAATATAGTTTGAACATTATATTTACTGATATTATATATTTTTGACTTAATGGTTAATTAATCAAATGAGTTTTAAAATAGGTAGATAAGACTATCAAAGATTTATCTAAATATATTTAAATAGATTGTATTTACATCTGGTTTGAATTTGACCTATTAATATAATTTAATGGATTTATAATCTCTATAAAAACAATGATGGGTAAGTGTACTCTGCATTTACTGTAGTGAAAAGAAATGAAAGGCAATATTATCAGCATTAGAAAATAAAGGTAGTTATTTTCTCTTTTCAACACATACACACATATATAGGAAGATATTTGGCTATTCCATTGGTAAACTTGGATAAAGGTAAACTATATCTTCATAAAGTTTCTAATGCTATATTTCTGATACAAACTTGGCTTATTTACAAACATAATAAATTTGTTCCAGATAAAATTCAATAGAATTCTGAATAATATTTAAAAGCACTGGCTATTTGAAGATTAACTGCAAAAGTATTTATTATATTATAAAGCTTGTACTTCTAGAACAGCACAATGAATATTCTCATAAAGGTTTTTCAGAAGAAATAAAATTCAATTCCTGAACTTTATTTAATATTAAAAGACATTTTATAATAGCAATACCTGTTGTATATAAATTAGTTAGAAGAGATCTAATTAAATCTAAACTACAATTACTAGAAGATATGCCTCATAAAAAAATCACAATTTCACATCATTCACCCTATTTTAAAAACATTAATCTAAAGGGAAAAAACAAAATTACATCCAAACAGCCATCAATAACTAGTTGGTTTTGATGTTATGAAAAACTAACTGGTAGCTACGGTATCATATAAAAATCAAATGCTAATTTTATATATTCATTGTTTTGAATAAATATAAAAGAAAAAATTCTAAAGCAAAATAAAATGACAACTTTTTAAACAAATATTTATATTAGTAAATGTGGTTTTAATTTCTCCTTATTTGTAATAATAAAAATACTTAATTGTAAATTATTAGAGAAAAAATATTATTATAACTATATATTTTTTCTCTAATAATTTACAATTAAGTATTTTTATTATTACAAATAAGGAGAAATTAAAACCACATTTATTACATAATGAATAGAGGTCAAGAAAAACAGATCTTAAACTGCGGAATTTCGATGATTAAATACGAGCAACGACTTTCTTTCTTCTCTAAATGCAAGGATTATAATGTCATACCCAACTCCTGTTTGGTGAAAATTAATAGAACAATTTACAATAATGTTAAAATTAAGAATGATTTGCAGAAACAACTGTTGGCACACATAACTCGCGGATGCAGTGATGCTTTTAAAAAGCAAACATTTAGATGGAACAAAATGACAGCGAACTACGTAATCCCCCAGTGGATGCAAGATAAGTTGCGTAAAACTGAGAGATTTCAAATAGTAAAATTTGAAAATAAAATACATTTCTTATCTATTAAACAAAATAAAAACCACCGCGGCATTAATATAGACGCGTTCGTTAATAAAACTTCAACTACACCGCCATACGAAATCAAGAAAATTTTATCTCTCGGACCTAAATATGTAGGAGGAAGTTGGACATCCCCTAAGCGTGAATTAATAGCAGACATCGAAGCATCTCTCATTAACAACACACAAAGAGACGCTATCATCACAGACATAGCTAAACTACTAAATAACAATTTTATTGATAAGGAAGACAAAGCATGGAATAAAAGTGTGTTAAATACTAAACAATATTTCAAAACACACAACATCACTTGTCTCAAAGAAGACAAAGGCAATCGCTTTGTTTTATTAAATAACACCGATTACAAAAATAAAATGCATGACCAAATTAAAATATTAAAGTTGGTACATGATAACACTTTTAACATCAAACTCGACCGAGATAAATTTATTAATGGTGTGCTTCGGACTTTCAAGGACAAAGGGATCACTAAATCCGAGTATTACAGGATTTATCCTTCTGCCACTAGACCTCCCCGAATGTTTGCCAATTCAAAACAACATAAACCAGGCGAACCGCTTAGATTAATGATGGATTTCGCTGGCATGCATTATTTCGATACAGCCAAATTGGTTAATCAATTAATTATAGATTACCTTAATTTTGGCTCATACACAATAAATTCATCTTTTCAATTCATCTCCAGAATTAAAAACACTCAAATCTCTCATAGCTCTGTTATGGCCACGATGGATGTGAAGGAATTATATGGATCAATCAATAGAAAAGCATCCATCCAAATTATACACGAAGAGTTGTTGCGAATATCTTGTCCTAACGAGAGAATTAAATTCATTATGGCTTTCCTGACATGGCTTGACTCCCATATTTTCACTCTTTTCGAAGATAAATGGTACACAATGCAAGATGGTTGGCCCATGGGCCTCCCTATCAGTGGCGTGTTATCCAGTATATACTTAAATAAATATGAGCAATCCATCATTCCAAAATATTTCAACAATAACCCAGACTTCATATATATACGATATGTAGATGATATTTTCGTTATAGCATCTAAAAATAATATTTTAAATATACAACGCGAATTACAAAGCACAACTAAACTATCTTTCTCTATTACATATGAAAACAGTAATGAACTCAAATATCTCGACCTTTCCTTGTCAAGAGACCGCCACTCAATAGATTACAAAATGATTGTTAAACCATTCGAAATCCGAAGCTGCATCCATCCTAATTCTAAATCACCCACATCGCACAAATTCGCAGGTCTCAAAGCATTTATGTTTAGAAACTATCACTTGTGTAAATATGAAGCACATAGGAAGGAAAATATAAACAATTATATTAAAGACCTATTAGCAGCAGGATTTAAATACAAAACCATTAGGAGGAAAGTCATGAAATTCAACAGCACAATAGATGATAAATTGCCTCGCACCAATCTACCTAGAATAACGGTCCCCTACATCCCTAAAATATCCAGCAAACTAACGAAAACCTTGAGCAACAAATTCAGCATAATATTCAGAACTCCACCCAACACTAATAGGTTGATCAATAACTCCAAAGACTACATTGATCCAGCGCTCACCCCACATGTGGTGTACTCCATTTCCTGCCCCCAAGCCGGATGCCACGCCACATATTATGGTGAAACGAAAGCCACAATTAACACCAGATTGGCTCAACATCGGTACACCTTCAACAGAGCCCAAACGAACAGCAGTACATCTTCTGCATTTTTTGAACATACTAAACAATCAGGGCACAATTTCATCCCCGCTAACCCCGTTATTTTATGCTCAGAACCAAACGACTACAGGAGAAAAATAAAAGAGGCATTCTACATTAACAGAGACATCCATGCAATCAACAGAAGAGACACGTGCTTCGACATCTCGAAAAAATGGGCTACGTAACAGTAACTCATTTGAATATTCTCATTTACATATATTAAGTACATTTTCACGAAGGCTATGAGTATGAGGCACAGTTCCTCGAAAACGTTCAGCCAAATTTATTATTAACTATATATTTTTTCTCTAATAATTTACAATTAAGCATTTTTATATTAGTAAAACAAACAAAAAAAAAAGATAAAACACCCCATTGCAGAACAAAAAAGAGTCCTCTTCAAAAGACAATACTTACCAGGACAGAAAAATCCTGGGTTGTGAAGATATTTGCAATCTTCTTTTCTTGTTTTATCCTGTATTATGATTACTAAAATAATGTCTAAACAAGATTGGGTATTTAAATCTCTAAGTTTGCTTAAAAATTGTTAACCTTTTAAATATATAGTTTGAGAAATATATCTAATACACTATTTTTTTGAGTTTGCCTTATTGATGATAAAAATATTTCAAGGACTACAATGAAGAAAGCTTATTATATGTAATTCTAAAAAGGTGTATTATCTTATTTTTAGCAAGTTTATAATTTATGTCATAATTGTTAAAGAGTTATTGAGTTATAAGCACTTAACTTAAATACTACAAAATATTTAAACAACATTTTCAATACTTACTGAATCTTCAGTTAAGACTAATAAATACTGATCCACTATAGCAGGTTTTAAGCCAATTTCTACAGGTAATGCTTGAAAAATCTGATTATATATATATATGTTAATATAACATATATTAATAAAATAATTAAATCTATTAAAATACAAGAGAAAAAAAATTTGGAAAACTAAATACCTCATTATTTGAAATAGCTATGGTAAATTCTGACATAGGATGAGTCTTTACTTCACTAATTCTCAAAATAGTTCGAATTATTTCAGCTGCTTTCTAAAAAAAAAAGGATCTTTTATTTATGTGTCATATTAATATTATTATTATAATAACAACTTTTTAATATATTTTTATAATTAATCAGAAATGTTTCTACTACAATAGACAATTATCATCAGTTTGTAATTAAAATAAAAGAAATAGAATCTTAACTATAATTAATGCAATGTAAAGTGGTGTCTCCTTAAGAGTCTATGCACAGGCCATATGTTAAAGTTCCTATTAATTGTTAAACATTCCTTTTCTTTGAAGTCATTATATACCACAGAAAATTAATTTAATTCATTATCCAATCATTCTTTGAGTCCTAATTTATCTCTCTTTTCTTCTCCCAATTCATTTTAACAAAGGTGTTCTAGGTAATCCAATTACTTTAACCTAATATTCCCCACTTTTTAAATATATACCTAGCAGATCATGAAATTTCTATGCTTTTCATTCCTTTTGTTTTTAAAATTTCTCCACTTTCCAATTTATTCTAATATTCTTTCATTTATTCTACATTTCAAAAATAAACGTTCACTATTTATATATTTAAAAAAAAAAAAGTTCGCTACTTTTCTTCTCAATCTCTACATAAACCACATTTATAATACAAATATTTTTTTGACCTTTTAATATCTAAAGCTCTTATCTTTACATTAAATAACAATAAGCTCATTTTCATATTTTATATATATTTTTATTGTTATATAAATGATAATTATTTTTTTAAAATTCAGAATCATTTTCCATAGCTCTATTTTTTAAATCGAATTTTTCAATAGAACACAGTAGTGTTTTCCTGAAGGTTTGTGATAATGATATTTTAGTTGTATTTTTACAGTGAACTATTTCCATCATCTAATATTAAATATTGAATGTCTTTAGAAAAATTTACCTTTATTTACATTTTCCAATTTCATTCAATTGTTAGTAATAGCACACAGATTAGTATTTGCACAACATTATGAGAGGTATTACGCTCCTCTCTTCTTCAGGTGTTTCTGGTATGACCAGTGGCAGTACTAGAATGGGAATTGAACTTGGATGCCTTAGATTCTTGAATACTGAATTTGAAGTAATGATCTAATCAACTGAGCCATCCTACCAAATGCAACAGTCAGTAAAAATTTCATCTATTTATTTATGAGGTTCCTCCTGATTTCACTACTTTTTCCCAAGAGCAAAGCTGATTAGTTGTTTTCGTACATCATGGAAATTCACACTAGGTTGACCTATGAGGTTATTCACCATTGTCATGTGAGTAGTTTCTTTGAATTTTCTTCTTTGTACCTTTTCCTATTGTGTATTATATATGGTTTTAGTGTTTATATATAAAAATATCACTATTAAAATAATGAATTCATCAACAATACAAAGCTAAAATGTTGAATAACATATATTTTTGAAATAAGTGAAAAATTTAAAATTCTGTCTACCTTATCAACCACCCGAGAGACTGCGGAAATAATTAATTGATCTCTTTCATATTGATGAAAACGATTAAAATTAACCCTCCAATAAATGTTATCACTTTCAGAATCCTGTAAGAAAAATTGTAAAAACAAATACAGATATACATATTTAATAATATGTATGTACACTAATATATATATATATGAAAATACAAGCAACATCAAAACATTTTTTCACAATATTAAAACATCAACTAAAAAATAATAACAATAAATATAATAAACAGAGCAAAACTCTCCATATAGTATTGCCACCTGTGCTAAACAGAGTAATCAATGGATGCCAGAAGGCTTGTGCATAAAATCCCTATCTAATGCCTGCTCATCCAATATCCCCAGACTAGTTTCTGGCTTGTGGCCTTCATCAGTGAGGAGCTTTGGATGAGTAGGCATTAGATAGGGATTTTATGCACAAGCCTTCTGGCATCCATTGATTACTCTGTTTAGCACAGGTGGCAATACTGTATGGAGAGTTTTGTTCTGTTTATCAACAATTAATGTGCTAGTATAGGAAATGTGATCATGTGATGTTAAATAAATATAATTTTAAATATCAATAAAAAGTAAAATAAAAACAAAAAAGAAGACACTTAATGTTAATTTATACATATATAATTGCTTTGAAAAGGGTGATTCTTTATTTCTTGCACATTGCAGTCGAATAATCAATACATATTTTAGTTTATATTCACTTCAATCCTAAATCTTGCCAATATAATTCAATCACCTTTGACTCTTAACTACTCTCTTGACTGGTTAAATTTAGTTCTGAAATCTGTTTAGTTTAAAAGACCCCACTAGTAATTTTCCTTCTGGTGGTTTAATTTATTATAGTAATAATTTTATATCAAATGCTAAAATATAAATTAAGAATTGTGATAATTAAATAGAAATTTAAATGAAAATAAATCATTGGTAATTAGAGAATTATGAGACTCACAAATCAAAACCTTGAGTAATCATTGGTAAAATATGTCTTCTTTATTATATATATAAAATAAATCTGAAAAGATATCAGTGCCAATCACAATACATGAAACATTCTTTATTTGGTTGCCATATTATATAAAAAAATGATAAATTACTCTGCAGTATGCCTATGGACAGTTCATCCCATTCCAAGGCAATTGATGATAATAGAAAATGTATACATACTGCAGAGTGATTTTTTTCATATGGCATAGCAATAAAATAATAAGTTTCATGCACTGTTTTTGCCAGCTGATTTCTCAAATTTAATTCATATATTTCAAAGAGCATTATTTATTTATTATATATATGACAAATGATTTTTTTTTTTAGTTTTCTCATGTAAAAGAATAGGCAAGAATCCAATGTTTGATAATATCCTTATTACTTTTCTCAAAGTAACAATGAAGTGATTGGATTTCAAAAAAGAGGTTCTTTTGAATACAAGTCATTGCCATCTTGAGAAAATTGATATATTTATCAATAAATCAGATTTTTGCTGGTCTTACATATGGATCTCCCCTCCCCCCAATGAACTCTTTGACTCATGAAAATATTTATTATTATATATATATATTTGTTTAATACGAAATGAATCCAGATATTAAATGCAATTTTGTAATGCAACAATGGCTTTACAAAATATGATAGTTACTAAAAATAAAACTCCCTATCATCATATTATTTTGCAGAACCTATTAAGTTATTATGTGAACTACATAATAATATAAACAAAAGTACTAAATTTAATAAAACAATAGAATACTGTTTATCTGTAAAAATCTATCTTCAATTAAAAAAAAAAAGTAAAATAAAGTTTAATAACAATCATTAAAAATCTGCATCATAAAATTAAAAAAAAAACAAAAAACAATTTGCTATGTATGCTATAAAAATAAACATTAACTAAACAAATTAGAATGTTAGAAAAGTATCAGTGAAATAAATAAATCAGATATTTATAATTAACTTCTCTTGAATATAGTTAATAGTTTTATTGAAATTATTTTGTATTAGAAAAATTTAAAATATTTGCAGCAAATCATATCAATGTTGTTTATATTTAAGATATTTTTAGAAAATTTTCACATTAAATACAAATACTTTTAAAAACAGCTTCTCTGTTAATTGGATAACTTTTAAAAATATTGCACTAGGAATTTATTTTCAATATTTTACTCACAAAACTAAATATTTTTCATATTCTTCATTATGTTAATGAAAATTCTGACTTATTCCAGAATATATATATAAATATTTGCCTTCTGGTCTATTTTAATTAAATAAGTCTCACGTTATTATCTTTTATTGTTCATCAGCCATGGTTCTAATAATTTTAAATCAATTTTTTCAATTTGATCTTTATTTATAAGTAAATTACTGCATAGCAAGTACAAATCATAACTTTGAGAAATATTCAAATATACTCAAAAAGCATTATTAGATATTACAAAGTAATTTCAAATTTGGTAGTATTCATTTTTTGATAACAAAAAATGTAAGACTCTATCATACAATTTCTTTAGTGGGGGACAGAACACAACAAATATTACAATTACAAACAAAGACATTATTTGTCACATATAGTCATCAATTATTACCTGAGCATTATCCACATCTAATCGAGATTTTTTGGCAGCTGGTTCATCATCACAATTACTTTCAAGTTTCCGTTTCCTTCCAATATCTATAATATTGCAAACATTTTTTAAAGATATTTTATTTTATGTTTCAACTTTTAACATTTCTGGATAATTTATTTTAATAATGTAACATTTTCTACTATATTTCTGAAAGACTGATTTTATACAAAAAGATAATCTCTCCAGTATCCTTTTATAGAAGAACTGCGAAAGAAAGACCATAATTATTAGGACTGTCAACTTCTAATTGAGGATTTAATGATCTTCCCTCCTTGTTTTCAATAAAAATATTTAAATACCTATTTACCAATCAATCATTGGATAGCTAGCTATTATTTGGAAAAAATTCTAATTTTATTTAGAAATTCTTAGCTATCTAAAATAATTTGTATATCTGAGTTTCAAGTCCAAGTCACAAGCATAGCAGACATATGCACTAATCATTACATGATTTGACTATGACTTTATGACAAAAAGTAATGCCATGTTACCATTGATCACAAACAGGATAGCAGATTTTGACATGACTCTTTGAAATCATAAAATCAGAACTGCAGCAGTTTGTTCCCTTATATCTGAAAACAGATAGTAATATTATTAAAAACTACATTACTGAAATTAAAAACAAAGAAATAATAGTTTTTCAATCAAGTTTATTTATAAGTGGATATTAAGAATTTTAAATATCTAAATATGATGTTTTATTAGGCAAAATACCCAGACAAGAACAATCAAATATACATATATTTTAGTCTAAAGTTAAAATCCAATGTCATTTAAGACAAAAAAAAAGAAGAAAGGAGGATATTTGAAGTGTACTTTGCTATGAAACATTTATATATATATAGTGTATGGTCGGACTTAGTATATTTCATGATCTACATTTATCTTTATTTATTTACATAAATTACACAGGACACTACCTGGTTTTAAGCATCAGGAAATAAATCAACACATATATATTTAAAACAATATTTTATTTTACTAAAGAATGATGACAACCACATACAATCCCTATTTATAATGCCAGATTAAATTACAGAAAACACAAGTTATTCCTGATAAATGACGGTAGACCACACAATTCTACATTTAAAGAAATTAACAAAGTATAGAACAATAGTTTGATTACAAATATAATTATTAATTTATATACAATTTATTTTCTTTAAACAAAGTCCTTTTAATCTTTATACATTATTGTCTTATAATATATGCAGGAAGAAAGACAATTATTACACATAATGTCTGAGATTTCATTACTAAGTTTAATTTTAATCTTCATTTATACTGTAATATTAATATATTTATACATAATAAGGCACATTCGTCATACATTGAACCCGACTTTAATAAACTTAAAACACAACTCTAAGTATGAACTCTTAAATATAAAACATTTCTCAAACTTATATGCCTCCTAATATCAACATATATATATATATATATGGGATAAACATCAATGCTATCTTTATTACAATAATTATAGGAAATGGTCTTTTTTACATCATAATCCTAATTCAATAAAGCACAAACGCTATCTTTATATGGCAACTGTAGGAAGTGGCCTTTTGGTCCTACTCTAATTCAATAAAATATCTTTACCTAACTATAAGTATGAAAGTAACCTTTTAGGTCTTAACCCCAATTCAATAACTACAATTTATACAGGGATGGCTTGTTCCAAGACTGATCTCTAATTTACCAAAATTAGATAGGAATGTATTTTCCCATATGGTCATGAATATACATAAAATATTTAATAGTGAATAAGCATTTGCATATATATAAATTCATCTACATAAAATATAATTCTCAGTAATCAAATGTAATGTTAACGATGAAAAAATGGATGATGGATATAATTACATCATTAACTATGATTATTTAAGACTTCGACAATTCATGCGCGAGTACTGCATTTTACATTTTATCATTATTTCTTATTCTTTCCTTTTTAAATAATAATTTGTATAAAGTTCATTTTAATAAATTTAACGGATAATAAAAAGAAGTTGTTACAATATTATTCACTTCAATAACATATATAATAAAGTGATTTTTTTTGCTTTCCCTTTTTAAAACTGACAATTTCTATACATAATAGCTGGATTACAAACATTAAATATGAACTCAAAATAGTTAAGATAAGGCTCAAATAGTTTTTAAAATATAAAACTTACAAAACAAAATAATTGTCATTTATTTCTTCTTTCTAATAAATATTAGACAGTTCATATGTAATTATAATATGCTTTCACAAGTTCCATTTCCACTATCTGAAGTGACTGTTGTTCTGCATTTTCACCAGAGCGACAAGTCGAAATATTCCAAATTAGATATATCTAGCTGGTAGTGTTCCTTTCTTTTACTTCTATTCACTGAACATAGTAAAGATTTGATAAATCTGAATAAAAAAAGAATCCAGTCAAATTAAATAAGAAAAGTTAATTTTATATAAAATTTAGTTCCTTTTTGGATGACTCATTTCAATTCCTTTTTTTTTTTTCAAAAGAAATTTACATATTACTTTGATTGCATAAAAATTTTTTTTTTTTATTGAAATGAATGATAGATTGTTCATTTCAATATATAATTAAGAAAAAAGAGAAAAAAATGATCAAAGACTTAAGAGATATATATTTGTAGAAAAATGGAAAAAATAAATTAGAAGAATAAAGCAAAAAATATTAAAAAAAATGAAAAATTATTGAGATTAAAAAAAGATAAAAGTGAATAAATATTGAAAGATGGAAATACCACATGACCACTAGTCTCTATACTTACACAAACTGTTTATAGCAGTAGCAAATTCCATAGAGTAAAGCCACCAATTGTAAACTATAGTAATCAATGGATACCAGGTTTCTGCATAAATTTCCTATCTAATCCCTACTCATCCAATATTCTCAGACTAGTTTCTAGTTTATGATTTTTATCAGAGAGGAGCCTTGGATCTGAGAGCACTGTAACTAGATCTTAGGATCCAATGCAACCCTCTAGCACCATCTTTTGCCATTTTAATTAACTATAAACCAATGAGCCCAAATGAATACAATGTCTTTAATCTAAATTAATTTGCTTGTATAGCCATATAGATCTGAATTCAGATCAGTATCTATACATTTTGGTGTCTTTGACTTTTTAATAACTAGTCACCTTCATCCTTTAGGCAGGATTGATATCAAACCAACCAAACATCACATGATCACTATTTTCTATGCTGACACAAGCTGTTTAAAACAGGAGCAAACTCTCCATATAATAATAGTGCCACCTAGTGCAAGTTAAAGTTATAAACTAGTCGGGAAACATTGGATGAATAAGCACTAGATAGGGATTTTATTCAGAAATCTTCTGGCATTCATTGATTACTATAATTTGCACTGGGTGGCACTACTGTATGGATAACTGATATATGACATTAACACCTATGAGCTTTTAAAAACAAGTGATACTTAAAATCCTCTAACAATCTGAAAAAAAAAAGTATAATTTGGTCAAATATAAAGAAGTTTTGAAAGATATTTATATATAAAGGTGAAAATTTTAATCTTAAAAAATATTCAGCTTAACCATTTTCATAATTAACTTAAAAAGGAAGAATTGATATTTCTAAAATTTTCTGACTATTTTAGATTAGGATGTTTTTTCAATTTTGATGAACAGCGGAATATGCTAATATCCCAAGTTTAATTTGCATAAATATTTCTTTAAATATGAATTATAATCATTTATAATAAGTATCAATTTTAATTACTTATTAAAAACATAAAATTTTACATAAATTCAAAATAAATTATGTGATCATTCACACAAAGATGATTACTGATGAACTAAAAAAGATAATTGTTTGTACTAGTCTAATAATGGAGAGAAATAAAAAAAAATAAAATCAGGAATTTTCTGTCTGATATAATTTTTAAATGGAAGTTTTATTTAAACGAATGATAAAACTAGCATTTCAATGGTTTCTTCTTATCAGTAGTGGAGCATATATTCCAAATTAAAATTATCATGAACTGAAGAATGCTACCTAAAAGTGGAAGTTGACGGACAATTAAGTTCACACATGTCATGAGTAGGTATAGCAATGAGGTGAAAGAGATATAATTTATTTTTCTATATGTTGAAATATATTCAAAATAGCAATTTTTAAAAAAAAATATTTCATAATGTAATTATAAATGCTAAATGTTTAAACAAATGAACACTGATCGACTACAATATATTATCCAAATTTTTGAAATTAACAAATCCTTATTACACAAGTTAAAGCTTATTTTAAATATCAGTATTTTAGAAGGCAATACTCTTAGCTAGAAGTATATAATCAGTTCTAGTGCTATTGACAGTTTTGTGCAAACATAAGTAACTGATGGATAATAAGTAATAATACATATTCTTGAGTGAAAATCAATTATTAGAAATTGTAAAAACAGGCATTCTTATAATACTCAAACTAAAAATGATAGTTGAGGAAAATAAAATAATTAATTGATGATAAAAAATTAACCAATTTTCATGGCATAACCAACTAAAAATAATGTCTTAAAAAAAAAAGCTCATTCATATCTTGCAATGAAAACAGTTAAAATGATGCCAGAAAAAAATGCTTTCACGGGGGCATAAGAAAAATAATGAAAAAAAGAAACTCACAAATGAAGACTGGTCAACAGAAGGCTTTGCAAAAAGAAATTCAGAAGTGATTTGACATCTAGCATTTGCTGCTTATTTGACACTTGCAAAATGCTTATAGGTGAAGAGACAAATGTCACAACTATTTACCATAAAAAAAATCCACACAAGACATATTATAGGTTAGATGCCTGTAGATATATGATATCTTTTAGACCAGTAATGAAAATCTTGAAGATTCAGTGTATCACTCACGTAATCAGCCCTAATTATTCTAAGACTTTTACTCTTCAATTAAGAATAATAATGTACTTATCTTCTGATTAATATTACATAACTCATTCAATTAGCTTTGATGGTAATATAATTATTTAAAAGAATCTCAAAGCTTTATGTAGATTTTAACTGTAGTTCATGGATATGACAAACTAATGCTCTTAACTATTAGTCTACGAGTTCTCTGATATACAAAATCAGACATGTAAATGCCTTGGATTCAAAACATAGATGTATTGTAACTTTCAGGTCATTAGTTTGTGCAACAAAATAAAAATATCAAGGATACAAGATGGATCAATCACATTCTTTGGCAAGTTGTTCCTCTAATCTAAATGAAAGCACATATATCTTAACATAAGCAAGACTTTAGCTTTAATTTTATTAATATCCATACTCACAAAAAAATTAAAAAATAGACAAAAAGTTTTTTTATACTAATTGCTGAATAAGTAACTACTGATTTCATTATTAATTTTTTTAAAAGAAAAATGAGTATTCTATGAGGGAGCCAAGGACTCCAGTTAACACTGTTTCTGTCTCCCTGTTTCGTTTCCTTTTTCCTAGTTTAGGGAAGTAAACTTCACTAAAACTATCACTATTAAAAAGGGGAGTTTTTTAGCTCTCTTTTCATATGCAACCTATATCAACAATGTAATCACAAGTAAGAATAATTTCAACTTTTATAAAAACGCTATATAAATATATGGCAGCCACTGAAATTACAAAAGATTTCTACAAAGATTTTACCTTTTAATGAAAATTTTCATTTCACTTAATTTTGTTGAATGAATGAGAGAGTTCGGTTGTTAAAAGGACCCCCAGGGGCCTAAATCCTAGTTCTTTTGAGGGAAGGGACTTGGGTGAAAGTGCTGTGGTGATCCTTACCAACTTTGGTTTTTTCTCATTTACAAGATAGAAAAAATAACGTTATTTATGATGATTCTTTAACGTTATCATAATGAATGCTTTTATCCATGTATTATTGCAAAATAAGTTGCAGTTTCGTCTCATGGTTCTAATTGCAAATGATTTACCTTATTTGATTTTATTAGTTCCAATGTTGTTATTGATAAGGCTGGCCTTTTGCTGTTCATGTGACTTTCATGATGGATTGGAATGGTTTTCAGCAGAGATATTTTGAAGCGTGGATTTTTTTATTCCTTGTTCTCCATAGTTTGTCCATAATTTTTCCAAAGTGTTCGGGATTGCTCTCTTATAAAGATATTCAAGGCCATTTGGAAGAACTGAACAGTTAGATTGATTTAGTCTGTATTTTATATTATCTCCAAGTGTTTTCCTATTTCTCAACTTATCTACCTCAAATTGGATTTCCCAATATTGTACTCCTAAAACACATTCACATTTGATTTCTAGACTTTATAAATAATTCCTAATTGTACCTTTTAATTAAAATTTTCATTACAATCAACTTTGCTGATTGAATGAGAGAGTCTGGTTGTTGGGGGGGGGGGCAAAGGCCTAAATCCTGGTTCTTTTGAGGAGGAGGACTGGGATGAGGGTGTTGTGGGGACTGTTGCCAACGTTGATTTTCTCTTCACAAAAGAAAAAAAAAACGATATTCATAGCGGTTTTAGCATTCTTGTTATAAACGATTTTATCCAAATATTATTGCAAAATAAACCGCAGTTTGGCCTAATGATTTTAATTGCAAGTGATTCACCCTATTTAAATTTATTATTTCCAATGTTGTTATCTCCAAGTCTTTTCCTATTATCAACTTATCCACCGCAAATTGGACTTCTCAATATTGTGCTCCTAACATGCTACTCATATTTAAACTTTAGACTTTAAAATAATTCGTAATTGTAACATCTATTTATCTTCAGTGGTTAATACACACCTTTCTACATCCTTTTCCCTTTTCATATGTATCCTTTCCCTTTCACCATGTTGCTCCTGAATTTCATTTTTACCATTCTTTGTAAACCTTATTTAACTATATTTGTACATTTTTTTGATGAATAAACTTTCATCACTGAGAAAAAAATGAGTATACTAAATATGATAGATCAAATATAAAATGAACTAATTTTTAACAAAGTAGGCTTTTATTATAACTGCAGCACAATTTTTTTAAAAAAAGTACTTAAATTCATTAGAGTTCATTTTTATATCTGAGCAATTTATATGGCAGAATTAAATGCTGAGGGTTCTTTGGACAGATACCTATTTAAGTTTAAAAATCTATTTGATTACTTAAATGGAACTGCTATGATCAGTTCTATGATTTTAATTTTTAAGCATCATAAACTCTCAAAAATCTGACAATTTATTATATAATCTCCCCAAAAATTTTGATAATATAATTTATTATCATTTTTTGTGATTTTTAAAGTTAACTTATCTTTTATATATATATTAGCTGTATTCAAGGCTTTGCTCGCATTAATAGAATAAAAGAATGAGTGCAATATGTAGTTGTTCTGCAGCTTCTATATTTATGTATTATTTAAATGAAATAATGATACATAAATTATCAATAGCTATATTGCAAAGAGTATAATTTTTTACTATTAGTTATACTACAGAATGTAATACTTAAATAAGGCTATAACCTTAGTACATGCGCCTCTACAAGGCACATGTACTAAGATTATAGCCTTGTTTAAGTATTATATGCTGACATTGCGCTTAATAAGACTTAATATTTACTACAGAATGTAATAAACTTTTAGAATTTTAATTTAAATACATTTTTCACATAATAAACTAATTAGTATTATTAATTATTAAGCATACACTCTGATATATATATATATCCTAAACATTTCAAAACACAAAAATATATAATAAAGTACATTAAACACAAATAATAATAATTTGTAAATAATAATTAGGATTTAATAGGAATTTATTTCTGGCATGATATTTAATAATTATAATATATTTAAATATGCATTTTTTTCAAGAATTTTATTAATTTTTATTCTATTGACTAGAATTATGCATTTCTAATTTAAATAATTACATATAATATTCATTTACATATGGTAATTAACTTCAAGAAATACATTTCCTGGCATTTTATCTGTAATACATATGTATTTATGTGTTTTTAATATATATATATTTCTCTCTTAAATAGAATCATGCATTCTAATTTAATAATACATAATCATCATTTCTTATGCTTATACAAGATGTTAGAACAGAAGCAATTCTCTCCATACACAACCCATCATAATCAATGTTAGAAAGTTTGTGCATTAAAATCTCTATCTAGTGCCTACTCATATCCCCAGACTAATTTCTAACTCGTACCTTTCATCAATGAGGAGTTTTGGATCTAATGCAACCCTCTAGTAGTCATCTTTTACCTTTTTAGTTAACTATAAAGTTATGAGTCCAAAATAAAAAACATAATAATGTTTTCAATCCAAGCTCACTCATTTGTATAATCATACCATTCTGAAGCCAGTTCAATAGCTATACATTTTGGTATCTTTGGTTTTTTAATAACCATAGTTTACAACATCCTTTGGCGATGATTGATAACATCACATAATTAACATTTTGTATGCATATACAAGCTGTTAAATCAATAGCAACTCTCTTCATACAGTAGTGCCATTCAGTCAGTGCAAGCCATAGTAATCAATTGATGTTAGATTTGAGCATCAAAATTCTTATCTAGAGACTATCTCAGAGTCCAAGGATCCTCACTGATGAAGGTTACAAGCTAGAAATTAATCTGGGAATATAGATTTTAATACATACACCTATCATTCATTGATTACTATTGTAATGGTCGGAATGAGCTGACATTAGCAAAATCACCACTAGGGTAACTTATACCACTACAACTCATTCCAACCCCATATAATACTTCATTTTATTTGGCTTGGTGATCAGGGAAAGAGAGAGACTCTTAGAATTCGATTGTAACTATATGATTTCCCTATGCCAAAGAAGACACCCAATGCAATGTATATATAAGATACAAACACTTTATTAGTAATAGATTATAAACAAAAGAAATTTGTTGCTAAACTCATTGGAGAAGTGAGCATTACATTAATCAGTGATTATATGAGTCAAGAATCTCAATGCATAACACACACACACACACACACATATAAGGGACCTCAGAGGATGTATGTTTTGGTCTTTGGAGCAGATATCCCTCAAGCAGGTACATGATAATAAATGAAGCAGGTAAATTTAATTAACTCTAGAAAATATGGATAAATAGATGATCACATAGCTCTCATGATCATGACCCATCAATGCTGAAATATCAGGCTTTAACATACTTAAGGAAGGAAGGCAGTACTGGGTTGCTACAGTAATAAACAATCCAATAATGAGGTAGACTGGAATATGCTCGCCTCCACAAGAACATATCCAAGTCTCTTAAAATAAATGATTCATGGTAGGATGGAATGAGCATCTTCCCCATAATCATTAATAAATCTTAACAACAGGCAGGAATGATCTACTGCCTAAAAGTAAGACAAAAAACGAAGGTCTTCTGGGTCATAAATAGAAGGAATATTCCGCATTTGCATGGATCATATTCAAAAGGGGCAGGGCAAATTAATTTTCTCCAAAGCAAGGAAGTGCATCTGCTGGAGGAATGACATACAATAAACATGATGTTACACAACCCAGTACTACCAATATATATAGAATAATTTACCTTGAATTAAAATATGTATATATATAAATAGAATGTGAATGGTCATGTCATAAGATTACAATATGCAAATGTCTATTACATGAGGCTAAATCAAGACCTATGCAGTTACATCTTTAAAAAATTTTGCAGATAAAATTATTCCCTGCTTAATTGGAGGTCCGCCCCATAGGTCTTACATATATATAAGGAATTATTGATATGACAGCCTAATAATTATAATATATATTAAATTGTATCATAAGTTTTATAGAATAAACTATCATATCGTATTTATATCATAAGTCTTATAGAATTGGAAATAGCGTATCTGCAGTATACATATATATTTGTCCTTGAAGTTTTAACTTTTATCTTCTTAACACTCAATTTAAATTTTAAAATTGAAAGTTGTTTATAAACTATCTGTGACGGCACTAATGGATAGATTACATAATTGAAATAATACATTTTAAATAACAAATTTCAAAAATAGCTAATTTTGAAATAACAAATAGAATAATAATAAAAAAACAAATTAGAATCGATGAGAGGAGGGATTTAAATGTCTTGATTTGACGAAATACTGGAGTATTAAATATTTTAGTCACTGAAATATATATACTAATTTTACCTCCATCTGATTCTTAAATAATAAGACCAGCAGATTTAAGAAAGATCAAGTATATTACAATAGTCAATTTTCCTTAATAACAAATTAAGCGTGGATCAAAATATAATATGAAAATACATTTTAACAATACAATAAGATTTTATATAATGCCAAAAGAAATCTAAAAACATTTAATAAATAATAATTTAAGCAAGGAAAGAAAGAATATTAAAGAGGTTTTAATTATTTAATGGTAAATTGAAATTTATTAAGTTAAAATAAATCAATCTTTTAACAGATCTTCAAAGGATTTTGGACATAGTAAAACACTACGCTGAACTTCCCATTATAGTTCATTGGTTCTATGGGCTGGTGACTGGCTGGTCACTCAGTGACATTATATACTGGGGGATTCCTTTTGATGGTGATGGCATAGCATGTTAGCAACTTTGATCGTTAATTGTAGGCAGGGACTTTAGCAGCATCCCATTTTATAATACCAGGGAACTCCATACTCACACTCCTCTGGAGATGATCAGAGAAATTGACTTACTCTACTCACTAGTCATGGCAAGACATAAATTAACAGCTTAAAAAACTTTTACAAGAACTAGCAAGAACTAAAACTCTTTCTCCCCTGCCCCTAAATATATCCCTTTCAAAACAAAGGCATCCAGATATTTTCCAAATTGATTAATTAATTTTAAAACGTAGAGAAAATTCTTTTCTTTACTATCTAAAAAAAAAAACTTACTGATTGTAATCTAGATCAAGTTTAATTTCAAAATTTTACTAACTGCATTTTTCTTAATTAAATTCTGAATATCTTTGGTTTTATCTAATCCCTCCAGTTATTACATAGTTCTTTTCACCTTCTACTGTAATGACATGATATAAAATATAAATTCCAAAAATAGATTTTTATTCATACATTCTTTTGATCATCAGTTGATTTTAATTAATTAGTTAAATTTTCTTTAATGACTTGAACCCCCCTCCCCCTTACTATAACATTAAATTTCATAATAAAACTGAATTTCTTTTATACATTATTTTTTAAAAATGCCTTAGTATTATAACTTTATAGCAACAATATATATATAAAGCACACACACACACATATATATATATATGTATATATATGACCGATTCACTATACCTTGTACTGGGTGGCACTACTTTATGGAGAGAGTTACTGTTGTTTTAACAGCTTGTGTAAACATAAGAAATGATGATCATGTGTTGTTTTAGTGGTTTAATACCAATTCTGGCCAAAGGATGATGGTGTCTATAGCTATTAAAAAAAACCCCAAGACACCAAAATCTATAAATACTGAAGTGAGTTCAAATGTGTATGACAATACAAGTGAATGAGTTTGAATTGAAAACATTATTGTGATTTCATTTTAAATTCATAGCTTTATAGTTAACTAAAAAGATAAAAAGTGCCTGCTGTAGGATTGCATTAGATCCAAAGATCTGGGTGCACTGCTCTCAGATCCAAGGCTCCTCACTGATGAAGGCCACAAGATAGAAACTAGTCTGGGGATATTGAAGGAGTAAGCACTAGATAATGATTTTGATGTCCAAACCATCCAACATCTATTGATTACTATGTCTTGAATTGGGTGCCACTACTTTATGGAGAGAGTTACTATTGTTTTATTTCTAATTTAACTAATAAATATCATTGTGATAATGTATGGGGAGGGTATATAAGACTGATTTAATTATATCCTGGCTAAAATATTGTAAATTTATGAGATAGTTGTTGGTTTCCCTTCTGCGTTGATATAGATGCCTAACTAAACTTCATTAAAAAATATTATTACTGTTAATCACAGTAACTGTGATATGTATAGCCATGTAAAAAAAATGACTAGTGCTCTCTCCAAGTAGCTTGAAGTGCTATTTCTGAAACAATGCATATATTGTATAATAACATACTTTAGCTATTCCCCACAAAAATTGTATTGTATACATAAAGGATAATAATAATATATTTTAAGGATTCTTTAAGATATTTTATTCGATGTTTATTTTTGTTTAAAGTAAATTTATAAAGCACTTTATAAAGAATTGTTAATTTACAAGCATACTGCTATTATTTTTACAATTAAATAATATATTGTATTGGACAATTTTTAATATTATTTAAAGTAATTTATAAAGCACTATAAAAAATTGAGCTTTTTTTTAATTATTGTAAATTGACATTTTATCACTCATGTTTATTTTTATTGTTTAAATTAGGCCCATCTTTTAATTAGCATACATCCATTATCATTTTAATTAATTAATGAAGGTTAATATTCAATTCTGTCTTGATTTTGAAAAATCTATATAACAAATTTGAAAACAATTTTTTCTTTTTTAAAATCAGATCAATTATATTTCTTTTTCAATAGGTATATGCATGCTTTGCAAATTACCAAACTTTTTAAAACAATTAATTACAATAAGGCAAAAATTCATAGCTTATATGTATATAAAGACACATAATAAATAAACAATAGAAAAAAAAAATTTTTTTTCAATACTGCAGAAAAGTTATCTTTTTTTAAAATTATTGTAAGTTATTTTTTAGAAGATAAATAATGGGAGCCTACCTTTCACACTTTTTTTTTTATTTCTTAAATTTAGACTATCTTTTTAATATCATATATATATATATATTAGTATTTTATTTAATTAATGGAAGTTAATACCTTTAAAATCAGGTAAATACCCATAACATTTTAAAATTTACTTTCTCATGTTTAATTAAATATATTTAAACTGAAATCCTAAAAGTATCAAATTCTATATAGTATTTCTCTTCCTCTACCTGAGATTATTTTAAGATTTATATTTTTATGTGTTGATTTAAACTGATATCCTAAAAGTTTATCAAATTCAGGGTATTTCTCTTATTGTACTTGTGCCATTTTAGATTTTACTTTCTCACATGTTAGATCAAATTCATTATCATTTTTGAGATCAGACTTTCAAACAACCCGCAACTCTCCATACTATCTCATACCACTGATACACTTGACCACATTTATGTCCACAAGATAAATAATCACCAATATACGTATTTTATGCTAACCCAGCATTCATCAGTTAGTCCAGATTATCATCTCTTCACATATATACAATAAGTGCTCAAAACCAATCTTCATACTTTAATGGACAGGCTTCAATCCACTCTGCCCTTTAACTCTTCAGCCATCGATCCTATCGAAAATCTAATGATGGAACGTTCAAAGCCCACATTGATGCCGACATTCTCATCACACCCAGGTATATATATAGCCTGTATGTTGGATATTAAATAGTAGCTTGAATGTCTGCCCAGCCCTCGTATATATACTTAAATGGATTATATCCTGTACATGAAGGGTCAGAGTGACTTATGGTTAACCTGGGTGTAACGAGAATGTCGGCATCAGTGTGGGTTTTGGGAGTTCCATCATTAGATTTTCAATAGATGGATGGTTGAAGAGTTGGAGGGTGGAGTGGATTGAAGCCTTTCCATTAAAATATGAAGATTGGCTATCTTAATATAAATCTGAGCACTTATTGTATATATGTGGAGAGATGATAATCTGGACCAACTGACGAATGCTGGCTTAGCAATAAATACATATCAGTGGTATGAGATAGTGTTGAGAGGTGCGGGCGTGTGTATAGCCTGTATTAGTATATCAAATTCATTATTATAACTTAGTGAAACTGACAATATTCAAAACAGATATTAAATATGTGTTACAAAGGCAATTAAAATCAAATTTTATCTTGCTTTACTAAAAACTATACTGTTCATTTAAAAAATTTTCCAATGTCTGAAATCTTTTAGTCAGTATTACCCTCTTTTTTCATTTCGATGATGTCATTTGAAATGGTTATGATAGATTTTCCATGCATTTTTATATTGCAAATTACAAAAGTTTTTAAAACAATGAAGTACCATAAAGCAAACATTTTATACTCTATTAAAATTCTCCACAAAAAAAAAAAAAAAAAAAGAAAATTGTACAAGATTCATCAAGACTGGTGCAATATTTATTGAGTTATAAAGTCATAAACAAACTTTCACATTTATATAGTAATATAAATATATTATATTACTATGTAAATGAATGGTTTGATTTTTACAAAAATAATCAATTTAGCAGGAAAGATAAAAAATAAACTTTACACTATGTAATTAGTTATTTCACTTGTTGATAAAATTAATCTGATAGTGGTCTATTTTATGATTATTTTTATGTAAATTATTAAACATTTGGCATCTCAGTAGAATACAAATATTGTAAATATCATTCACAGCAATATAAGAGTATATTAAAGCTCTCTGCAGTTTAAAGAAGAGAATCTGAGAGGTAAAGATTAGTGAATCAATTTTCAACTGAGGAATAAAAAAATTATCTCAATAAATGTAAAAAAGTGTTCCATTCAATGTAACATTTGGATGCTCAAATATCACATTAACTTCTGAAAAATTAACACACAATTACTTTTTTAATATCTTAAAAATTTAACTTTACATCCTAGGTGTTTAGTAAAGCTATTTTAAAAAAACAAAACAAATAAAAAATAATAAATTGAATATAATTTGCAAAATTAAAGTAGTATTTACCTGAAGGAAGTAAAAACAAATCTTCTTCGGATGTGTTAAAAGTTGGCACAAATGATTTATGATCTAATTCCAAGGATTTTACAAGAATTGGACAACGCTGTATAAAATGTGTTTTAATTAAACTCTCAAACTGATTTTTCACATAATGTTCTGATACAGTAGTACCTTCTAAAATATACAAGCAATTACATGATTAATACATTACAGACTATATTTTATAATGCTATAAATGAAATAATTTAAACACACTCTATTAGCTAATTATTTAACAAAGATATAAGATTTTATTTAGTAGCCAAATCCTGAATTTTGATTATGACAGTACAAGACTCATAAGGCTAATTTCAATAAGACTCAAACTTCTGATTTGTGATAAGAAAAGCGTTATATTGTCATAGTTCCCTATTTAGCATTTAGTTACTTAGTAAAATAATGAACAAATAAAAATATGTTTAAATATTCACATCCATACTAAACCAATAGAATATGTTTAAATACTCAGATTCATATTAATTTCTACCTCATGATACAATCATATATTCTAAACACAGCCAAAAATTATTTTTATATTGAATATGGTGCTCTTTACCTATGCAGTGAATTAAAATTGTTAGATAATACATAATAATCAATCTCAAAAAAAATAACTAACTAATGAAACATGAAAGCATAGAAATGTACCTTGGATTTGGCAAAAACTTCATCTAATTAGACTGCCAAAGCCATCAACTACAGTTCAGAAATTAACAATCTGATTTACATAAAATCAGTTATTTCATTTAAAGGTATATAAGATATTATACACATATTTATTAAATATGTTGTTCATTATTATTAATGAATACACATTCAAATTTATCCAAGATGAGAGTAATTCCATTTGCAAATTTCAACCCAGGCAGAGATACATATTCAAGCAGATGTTAATGTTTTATTTGAATAAGTGAAAGATTTTAAAGATAAACATGTTATTTATAGCCTTTTTAAAATTACAATTAATAAGAAAACACACATATACACAAACAAAATGAATTTAATCAATTACATTTTTATACAAACTTTATCAACTGCACTAATTTTTATACAATATGAACAGTTCCAAAGTAGTAAAAAAATAGCTACTAGATGCATTAGTTCCAGTGTGGAATCCTAATCTTCACCAATGCAGACAGAAGCCATAAACCAATGCAGATATGGGAATTTTATAGCACTATACCACCTGTATCCATTAATTACTTAAGCTTATAGTAGATAATTTTAGAGTAGGGTGAAAATAATTATTCTTGGAAGCATATGAATAAGCATTTGAGAGTCATGTTAAGCGGCTAATAATTATATATAATTATATTATGATTACATTTTCATCTCTTCATTTTCTACAATAATTTGAAGAAAGACAGAAATTATATCAATTATATATTTAAGAGTAAATCAATAAATTACTATCTTGTAATAGTATAGTGGACATTTCTGCCATTTGTTTGAAAAGATCAAGCTATTTTTCCATATAAATAGACTTTTCTTTACTTTAAATCTAAGACAATACTTCCAGATTTATTTCTCTAGCACAAGTCACTATATGGATATCATATTAGGTTCAGTATAAAGGAATTCATTTAGTAATATTAAGATAAGCTATAACAACAATATAATGTATTTAATAAATAACAGCAGCATCCTGTAATAAATATACTTTAAATGATGGCAACAGCTGCACATGCATAATAATAATATGATTTGATAATTTAGTTAGGTATCTTGAAGTGAATAAAAGTTAAAGTAATTGACGTAGTTATGAATGAAGTACGTTATTTGAAAAAGTATGGAATAAATACTCCATTTTTTTAACAATCATTTTTTTGTATTTAGGAAAAATTATCATTTTTAATGTATATATTTTACAAACATTTTTAATAAGTTCTTTTCATTCTATTGAATACAAACTTATTCAATAGAATTAAGAAATAGTGCAAAGATATTATTTTATTAAATAACTAAACATTACATGATCATCATTCATTTTACTCTGGCTTGCACTGAGTAGCACTACCGTATGGAGAATTTTGCCTCTGTGTAAATATTTTATTATTAATAAAAAAATATGAAACAAGTTTGGGGATGTTGGACGAGTAGGAACTAGATAGGAATTTTATGCACAAACCTTCCTGCATTCATTGATTACAAAGGCTTATTTGGTGACACTACTGTATGGAGAGTTGGATACTCTTATTAACAGTATGTGTTAAGCATATAAAATGGTGGTCCCTTGATGTTTTTATATATCTGCTATTTTTGCAATTGGGAAGTCTGTCTTGGGAATGAATTTTTAATTTGAAGTTGACTAATAATATAATTTTGAATTGGAATATTTCATATAAATTATATATATATTGTAATGGACAGCATCTTGCTGTAAGCATTGTCAATATCCAACACCAGATGGTACCACTAGACTTAGTCTAGAAGGTGGGATGATTGTGTTAGGATTGTTGAGTGTTATAGTGGTAAGGAATGGGATAAAAGAATAGAAGCATTAATAAAAAATAGGGAGTTGGAGAGATGGAGAACTAGTATGGAGGGTAAGAAGAGTTTAAATATATATAGAAGTAAACGGAATATTGGATGCAAGTTAATTTATGATAATAGTAAGGAAAGTAGTTTATTGTTTAAGGCTCGAACAGGATCTTTAGCAACAAGAGAATATACATGTAAATGGAAAACTATGGGTGATTTAATGTGAAAATTGTATAAGGAAGGTATAGAAAATATTAGGCATCTGTTGATTGAATGTAAATGCTTGAAAGCAGAAAGGGTACAGATAATGAAGTTATGGGAGAATAGGTATGAACAAAGTGACTATACAGAAAGTGAGTTATTGGTTTTTATGCTGTGTTTGCAAAATGATAAGGGGGATTTAGATATAAAGGCCATAGAGTTGACAAAAATTATGTTGTGGAAATGGAATGTGGCAGAATATGGGAAGACTTAGAGTGGGGAATGGAAAATAAAGTGGCTAACAGGTTTATCTGGACATAATTGCTGAGATATTCTTGACTTCGTTTAAGGAGAAGCCAAAATACATCACAAATAAACATATCACATGTCTCAAGAGATATAATAAAGTTTTAATAGTAAGGTTCTTAAACTATAAACATCTACACAGCCATAAACCTTTAGGTCATGGACAGTAAAAATTCTTTAGAAGCATCAATTGGCAAGAACAGATAACAGTAAACAAACACTAGAGATTGATCTAATAAGCAAAACAAATTTATTAACAATTCAGTTATAATACATAAACTTAAATTGCTCTCATATGTTGGCATATATTTCGTTTGTTGACATTGGGTAGCCATTTCAATATTAGCAACAACAAAACATTATATTCTTAATTATCATGTCTGATGGCTATTACCTATAGTGATAGTGTTCATCTTACTCTTATTAGAAATGCATTAGTTACATAAGGAGGTGCACATCTATATGCTTCATTCTTAACTTTAAAGAATAGGTAATAATAAAAACATACCAACTAAAATTCAAACGTTCATAACATGGAGGCAATTAATTACAGCATCAGCTTTCTATAATATGCATTCAATCCTAGGTCATATAAATAATTTTTAACAACCCAAAGTGAAATCAAAATCATAATGCAAGTGATTGCATAAAAAAATAAAAACATGAACATGGAAGAATACATTCATGGAGAGATAGTCCACAAGTGATTACACAGAAAATCTAACTCGAGCATGAAACCTATATACATGGGAAGGTAAATAAATATATAAAGAAGTCAAACCCAGCGAATAAAATATTTACAGGATCTATATGTAAATACAGACATATATGCTCCAATCTTTAATTTCACATGCATGTGATACGAATAAATGGCAACTGGTTTAAAAGTTCTAAGCAAAATAAAAATCAGCCTACTAAACTATAAATATATGTATACATGCATATTGGCATCAGCCATACATCTTTATTTCCATTAATTTATAAATACATTATTCAAATGATTTTAGACAGCTTCAGAGAGATAAATTTTGTAAAAATTAACTCTTTCTTATATTCTTTTTTTTTAAAAAAAAAAAACAAATTAATTCTTTAAGAAAAAGATTGATTTAACATTTACCTAAAGTAAATCTTGATTATTTAAAACTATTACTCTTAAATATTCAGGGGCATACCTTGTATATATAAAAGTAGTATATATATGTCAAATTATGGACTAAAATCAAAGTAAGTATTTTAAATATCAAACAAAATGCAAAGAGTTAACAATAAAAAAAATACGATACAATAAATATACAAAATTGCATAAATTAAATTACAAATTAAATGATGTATATAAGTATTACTGGCTTGTGATAATTAGACTCTTTTAAGTTTATTAAATAATTATTATTCACAATTAAATAGAATCATTAGCTTAAGCCCATAGACAGCTGAAAAAAGATTTATTTTAAATATGAAATGAAGATTACATTTACGCACGTACATTTTAATTTTGGACATGATGAAGAAGAGCTCTTTTGTAGTTCACTAATGAAATATAATGATAACAGTTTTCCAAATGTTTAGTCAAAACTGGGTTTTAATATCTAGGGTAGTTTATATTAAACTTGGTTAACTTACCTGTTGAGAAGTGCATCTGTTATAGCTACAATATTTATATATGCAGCTGGTTGGTACCAAATTGGGGTTAGTTCAGCATATAGATCTGGACATCCTGTTTAGTGGGATCCATGCTTGGGAAAAAGTTCTTTAGCAATTTTAGCATAGCATGGTTATTGCTTCAACTGCTGAAAGAGGATTCTTGAAATACATGGTAATAACAATGATGATCTTGGTAAATGATGAGCAAAGACACCAAAATTTTTGTTTTTCATAAATGTACCTTTAAAGTTTTCTTGCAATGATATATATTGCAGAGACTTTGATTATATGGTGATACTGAACTGAGATCAGACCCATATAAATATCTGGCTTGCTAGGCTGAGTTTGAAGACTTTACCGGTCTGAAAAATTCACGCTTGCAATCTGATAGAAACGTTTTGCATAAACACTTGAGAGTCAGTGTTTAGATCTAGTTTCTATACTCTATCCCTCACTGAGGAGAGCAAACCAGCTTGAAATCAGCTGATCTGGGGGTGAGCAAATGAAAGAGGTAGTTAATTCTGACTCTTTTTTCGTTTATGTAAACAAATTTTACACTTGTTCGGTGGTTTTGGTAAAGCGCCATCTTTTGAACATATATATATATTAGATTATAGATAAAAGTGTTCCGCCTTTATCAGAATGAAAAAAAATTGCCTTGACAACAAACAGATTGAGATTCTTGATATTGTTTAGGTATAGATTGCTTTCATGTATCAGAAATATATATCAGTATATAATTTAACAGTACACAAAACTTACCTTCCATAGCTTCATTAAGTCTATCAACGACTTTTTTTAGAATTAGAGAGTAAGTCAGTTGACCATTTTGAAGAAGTTCTTCAACCAATAGTTCAGCAGCATCTCCATATAAACTCTTAGCAGTATAAATATATTTGGGATATCGCAATAAGAACAAGACTTGATTCACATTTATTGCATATTCCACAATATTTCTTTTATTTAGCTCAAAAATTACCATATTATGCTGAATCAAAATGCATAATGATTTTTTAACCTGTAATAATGAAATAGTCAATATTTAAACATTTGCATAATAATAATGATAATAATAATTACCATTAAATATGATAAGGAATTCAAATTCAATTGCAAACATAATAACATCTAGCCCTTACATTTTTGGCAAAATAAAATCAACTATCAAAATTTAATAATCCTATATATAGACAAAAAAAAATTCTTTACTTAATTTATAATTTAAACATATATGTATTAATTTCAAAAATTGATCATTATTAAACATTAATATAAGAAAAAATACAAAAATAAAGACATCATTGTAGTGCAAAAACTGTTTTCAATAGCAATTCTTTTATTACTACATATAATGGATTATAATTTACATTGAAAAATATTAAGTCAATAACTTAATAAATATATAGCAAATAAAAATTTAAATAAATATTTATAAAATTGAATTTTTTTTACTATTTATTCTTCATCTGAAAAAAACAAACATCTGGATTCAAGACTGGTACATATATTATACACAAAAGGATGCATTCCAAATAAACTAAACCAAGTATGCTATCATTAGATTGGAAATTACATGAACACAGTATTCACCAAACAATTGAATCTATTTAAGAGCTTATATGGAAATAAAAAATATTTATTTTTTTCATCTGAACTTAATTACCTTCAATAATTAGATAGCATGGTGATATAATAAAAAATTGTTTGGTAATTTATTTTTAAAAGATTAGTTAATTGGGTAATTAAACTTTGAAAAGTTTTCTTGCTTTTATTATAAATCAGTTAACAATATGCCACAATATTGCTCTGATAAAAACATCTACTACATAAAAAAATCTGTTTTTAGCTGTACTAGACTTTAAAATATTTAAAAATTCCTGTATTTCATCATATAGTCTTTTATAATAAAACATTTCTATTGAAGAAAAATTTATTGGTCATTCATCTAATCATAAATTTGAAGCATTATCTCAAATCTTTTTCATCCATAATCTTTTTCATTCACAATCTTTGCTAAAGATTTTAGATTTTCCTTCACTATTATTGAAGTTATTTCTTTATACAGAATATATAAGTTGACTTATTATTAGTTAATGGTTAAGAATATAGATATATATATTTTATGGATCAAAATAAGGACTATAATGAATCAAGAGATGTTCACAGAGTATTAGACAAACAAGAGATGAGGGCTGTATTGATTTATTTATATATTAGATTTACGTAAATAAAGGAATATTTAAATGTTATTTCTATTACATACTGTAAATCATTTATATATTTAAAAATTTTTTTCATTCATATACCTTTTTCACTTGCTATTCTTCATTTCACTCATGTAAACTTGTTTTCCCAGAAAAATTATTTTATTCTACTACATTTGCATATCTATTTGTTTCACTTCCACTCCATTATTTGAGAAGTTTTTAATATGATTAGCAGCATCCTTTAAGTTTTTCTTAATAAATTCTTACTGTGAAATGAAATTTATAGTTCTACTTCTTATATATACGGTATACAAATATTTTATAATCCAAAAAATTTGGACATTATTTTCTAAAATCCCATTTCATTAAGAATCTATATCAGCTTCAGAATAAGCATATACACTACTTTTATCAACATAATTTAAATAATATTTCTATTTAGAATTTACATTCCTTTTATAATTTTTAAATCCTGTATATATTAAAATGATTTTTTTTATAACATCTTATTTTATTTCTCATTGCTTAGTTTTTCTGCAGATTTCTAATTTTCTTTGAAATTCTTCAGCATTTCAATCTTATATTACCATTGAAAAATTATTTCCACTACTATTAAAATTAGTTCAAATTTCCACTATTTTCTTCCCCCTTATCACTTCCATCTCATTTCATAAAATTCTACGATACCATTTTTTTTTTCATTTTTAATAAAATCTTACATATTTTTCTGGTTTTATTCACAATGCTTTTACTACCTTGATATTTAAATCTAAAAATTTCAAAATGCACTCTATTATTTGAATAAATATGTGTAAGTGTAGAAAGTATCCATCAACCTATAAATTCATTTTATAATGATTATTATGATTGGAAAAATTTCCAATTTCTTTGTTCACAAAATGGATTAATATTATTTCCACAGGAGTATAGCAATATCCAGATTAACAACAAATACTTAAAGAAAACGAACTGTTCAATGTAAAAGAATCCATTCTCAGTGACAGAACTAGATCAAAATTGATATAATAAAAAAATGATTACAAGTAAACTAAATTATTTCTACAATCTGAACCTTACTTTAATTATGGGAGACTATACATTTTGCTCTTACAGAGTGTTGAATTCTATAATACAGAAATTCTTTGGGGTTGCTACTCTTAAAAGTATTCATTTTATTCAAGACCTGCATATCACATCTTTCAGCTTATTATAATAAAGAAGAACTGCACTTTAGTTATTACTAATATTTATTACAACATTCTTGATTTGCTTTATATATATGTGATACCAAAAATTTGGAAGCTTTGATACTAAATTTTTTTATTTATGATATATACTTATATGATTGTGATGTATGTGGGATTTATATAATATGGAGCATGATTATTTCCTTATGTTCATAATTTGTTTACTTTTGAAAGGATGGATGCCAATAATATACAAATAAACATCCAGAACTATATAAAAAAGTACATAAAAATTAAAAAGTATTTCTTTAAAATCCAAGATATTAATATATTTATAGATATCTTATTTCCACTTTATATGTAAATATATTTCATGATTTTATAATGAAATGAGACACGAAATATTCTATAAGTGAGACCAAAACAAAAATTAGAAGGCTAAAATTTTTTGGCATACCATTCGAAAAAAAAAAAATCTTACCAACTCTGCTTTCATTTCAGAATGGGAAATAATCAAAAACAAAGGTAAGGGTCCACTTTTAATTAAAATTATGCCAATTTTTTGAATAACATCTCCAAAATTTTCTTTAAGTAAAAGAGATGCCAAATTACTTTGGCAGGAAGACATTTTGAAATTAGCGACCTCTATAAAAAATAATAATTCGCGATATTATTTTTATTTTTTAATGATCTTTTTTTATTATATCTACAAATAGTGTTTCTGAAATTTTATTTATTGATTTTATGTTATTACTAAAAAAAAACAATTTAGTAAAAATATAATTTTAATATATGCAGTTTATTTATGATAGTACATAAATAAATTGCATGTTTCTTTCGCGAAGATTTTTAAGCTATTTCAAAGAAACCAACACTATGTATCGTGTCCTAGTTTATTTTAAAAATGATATGCATAAAAAGCCCATTAAAGCAGAATTTAAACAGGTAATAATTTATCGTAATTAAAATATTAAAGATTAAATTTAATAGTTGAATTAATAATATGAAAGTAGTAAAATATTCTTGAACATCTTATTGTAAAAGCTAATAGTACGATCCTATATGACAAAATCTCTGATAATGATTCCATAGTTATAGAATTTTATTACCTAGTTATTCGACTTGCTTACATGTTAATATACTTTTACAGGTTGTATTATCGTAGTACTTTATTATATAATGGGAGAAGATTATTTATTAATGTATTTGCAAAAAGATGTAGCAATTTGTTATTAAGTTCAGCAGTTATTGAAAGATAGTCATGTATCTCACTTCTAAAAAGATATAATTGCTAACAACTTGCAATAAAAGACCATTGGTAACCTTAATGATAAATTTTGATCATAGAGAACAAAAATTGGTAACAGTCATTAAAGTTAATGATTTATCTTAAAATATTTACTAATTTAGATTAAAAGAAAATTATTTGAAAATCGCTATCAATGTTGCTGAATTTTTTTAAACATAATACTCTGTAGACATACAGAATTTAAAATACTCTTAATATAAATTTTCAAGAATTAAAATTATTGTCAGAATTAAAATGCTATTAAATTTTACATAGAAAGACGATTAAATTTTGTTGATTCGCTAAAAAAGTAAAAAATAATTATTAAATTAATCAACAGCGCAACATTTTTTTCCTTTCTGGCTGCATTTTGAAGCTTTTTTTTTTTAAAAAAAAAAAAAAAATAGAATTGGTAAAATGTGTTTAACTCACTGAATAGACAAATGGATGCTGACATATATTCAGGGGATTAATGTGTCTATAGCTATCATACATTTTGCAATATGGTGGACACATTTGACATACATGAAATAGATTTATAGTTACATGCAGTCAGATTGTTGTTTTGCTAATTATATATCATCTAGTCTATTAACTAATGCCTACAGATATAACAAATAGATTAATGATTTAAAAACTCATGACTTTAATAAACTACACATTACATGGACTAATACACACACACACACATATATAATTAGTCCAGAGAAAAAATGGTAGTTTCTACCTAATAATTGGATAGTCTTCTTAAGGCCTAGCTAATACCTTACGTACATCATTGACATATAGCTGAGAAAAAAAAGATGATTCTTTTCAGGATTAATTTATAGGCAAACCATAAATAATATTAGTATGAATCAGAATGATAGCTGTTTCCAACCAGTAAGATTGTGGTGGAATTAGGCCCTTCCCCCGAAGGCTTGTCTTGTACATAAACTAAATTGTCTGCAACTTTTTCAAGTGCTTTAGCCTTTGCTTTCTTCTGCTTTTGGTGCTCTGAGGTTCTTCCATCATTCTCCTGTTACTGTCTTGACTAATTTCCTGAAGTTTGGCCATTTTTATTTCTTTGACTTTTTTTTTTTTTGGCCTTGATTGTTGTTTCATCCTAGGTTGTTTCTTGGTTTAGATAGTTGCAATATGTTAGTTGTTCTTAAGTATCTGTTGCTATAATCATATCTTAGTTGGCTTTGATGTCTGTGGATAATCAGCAAATAATATTTTAAACCACTAAACATCACATGATCACTATCTCTTATGCTAGCACATAACTGTTATTAAACAGGCAAAACTCTCCATACAATAGTGCCATCCTGTGCCAACCAGAGTAATCAATGGATACCAGAAGCTTTATGCATAAAATCCCCATCTAGTGCCTACTCATCCAATATCCCCAAACTAGTTTTTGGCTTGTGGCCTTCATCAGTGAGGAGCCTTGGATCTGAGAGCACTGCACCTAGATCTTAGGATCTAATGCAACCCTCCAGCAGCCACCTTTTATTTCTACTTAACTACAAAACTATGAGAATGAAATTGAAAACACAATAAGCCAGAAACTAGTTTGGGGATATTGGATGAGTAGGCACTAGATGGGGATTTTATGCACAAGCCTTTTGGCATCCATTGATTACTCTGGTTGGTACAGGGTGACACTACTGTATGGGGAGTTTTGCCTATCAAATAATATTTTTTTTTTTTATAAAAGAGAGACTTTATTGAGTATAAAATGTTTTACTAGGTAGATATTGATTTACATAGTGGTAATATGGAGATTTGAAATGACACATTGAATTTTTTTTGTCCATAGCATTTCCAGAAATTGATCAACCTGTGGAAACTCAAAGCATTAATCCACGAGAAGATGAACCACTAAAGACAAATGAATGTTACAATTAGGAATTATTTGTAGTCTAGAGTTTAAATATGAGTAGCATTTTAGGAGTACAATATTGAGAAATCCAATTTGTGATGGATAAGTTGAAAATAGGAAAACACTTGGAGATAACAACATTGGAAATAATAAATTTAAATACGATGAATCACTTGCAATTAAAATCATTAGGCCAAACTGCAGCTTACTTTGCAATAATACTTGGATAAAATCATTTATAACAATGATGCTAAAAAACCGCTATGAATAGCGTTTTTTTTCTTTTGAATGAGAAAATCAACGTTGGTAACGATCCCCACAGCACGCTCATTCAAGCCCTCCCCCTCAAAAGAACCAGGATTTAGGGCTCTGGGGTTCTTCCCAAACAACCAAATTCTCTCATTCAATTAGCAAAGTGGAGTGTAATGAAAACTTTAATTAAAAGATACAATTAGGAATTATTTGTAAAGTCTAGAATTCAAATATGAATAATGTTATAGGAGTACAATATTGAGAAATCCAATTTGCAGTAGATAAGTTGAGAAATAGGAAAATACTTTGAGACAATACATAAAATATGGATTAAATCAATCTACTTTTCAGTTCTTTCAAATGGTCTTGAATATCTTCACAAGAGAGCAATCCTGAATACTTTGGAAAAATTATGGAAAAACTATGGAGAACAAGGAAAAAAATCCAAGCTTCAAAATGTCTCTGCTGAAAACCATTCTAATCCATCTTGGAAAATCACATAAACAGCTAAAGGCCAGCCTTATCAATAACAACATTGGAAGTAATAAAATTAAATAAGGTGTATCATTTGCAATTAGAATCATGAGGCCAAACTGCAACTTATTTTGCAATAATACATGGATAAAATTATTCATGATGATAATGTTAAAAAATTACTATAACTAACATTTTTTTTCCTATCTTGTGAATGAGAAAAACCAACATTGGTAACAATCACCACAGTACCCTCATCCCAGCCCCCTCTCTCAAAAGAACTACGATTTAGACCCCTGGGGGCCCCTCCCAACAACCAGGCTCTCATTCATTCAACAAAGTTAAGTGAAATGAAAATGTTCATTAAAAGGTAAAACCTCTGTAGAAATCTTTTGTTATTTCAATGGCTGCCATATATTTATATAGTGTTTTTATAAAAGTTGAAATTATTCTTACTTGTGATTATATTGTTGATATATATCAACTTTTATATGAAAAAAGAACTAAGAAACTCCCCTTTTTAATAGGGATAGTTTTAGAGAAATTTAATTCCCTAAACTAGGAAAAAGGAAATGGAACAGGGAGCCAGAAACAGAGTTAACTGGAGTCCTTGGCTCCCTTCAGTGGACTAATATTTTCTCAATGATTGGTGCAGTAAAAACATAAACTACTAATTGCTTTTCAAATTTTTGTAAGCTGCCATCTTTTACTGCCATAATTGATTTATAGATTATTTCCCCTGATTCTCTTTTATCTCTGGGATAAATTCATTCTCATACTTTTATTGATGCAAGCACATTCTATAAGTATTGTGGGTGATTTATCTATTGTGTTTGGTAAGTGTGGAGCATTGCACTTAAGTATATGCTATTTTTAATACCAATTACTACTTGTCTACATAGCTAACGATTTTTTTTTTTAGTTTCATTTCCTGAACCTATTACTTTTTGGATGGGATATTGGCACAATTACATCTAATATCATTCATCATAAAAGATTTTTTGAATTGCCTTAACAGTGTGTGTACTGCCATTATCAGATACTATTACTCTGGAAATTTTATGGCTCATCTGTAACTTCTATGTGGTCTCAGTAGTAATATATATATTTGTGTTGTCTCTACATCAATTATTTCAAACCATTTTGAATATGTATCTAATACAATTAAGAATAATATATATAATAAAAATCTGTATGGTCTCTATATATGTGTGACTAGGGATTTTTGGCATCTGGTCAATTAACTATCAACTAATTGGCCAAAGTTATTTGGTTTTGGCAGCAATTTTATATCTTTGAATGAATTTTCTTATTTATGTCAGGCCATGTACTTATGATAGAATATTTTATATGCAACATACTAATGTTCCCAGTGAATTAAATCAAGAACTTATATATATTTTACTTTTTGGGAATAATACTATTTTGGAATCTTATATGATATAATTTCCAATTATGGATAAATCATCTCAGCCAGAAAGTGAAAATTTACTATTTGTAGTTTATTTTTGAGTTTATTTTTTTTGCTATCAACTGATCTTTGGAAGTATATATTATTTCAGTCATACTGATTTGATCTTCCTCACTTGATCTCCATATGAGATATCTTGTCTTTGACTTGAAGTCATAAACAGCTAAACATATTGAATCAATTAATCATTCTGAAAAATATTTGCTGTGATAGGCTATTATTGACCTCTAATATTTGTAATAGGGGTTTGTGATTCCTAATTATTGTGAGTTTCTGGTCTGCTTGTCAAATTTCTCCACTGAGTCTATCTCAGTTATTGGTAACTATTTTTATATATGATGTTAGGGAAAGAATAGTGGGCATAATTTTCCCAAAATAATAATTTCTTCTTGATTTCAGTCATGCTTAATTGAAGAGATAAGTAGATAATATATTGTATTTATTTAATAAAATATATATATATATTTACAAGAAAATAACATGCTTTTATAGCTAGCATAAGTAGTTGAAATAATTATATTTATAAAGCTGTGTGATACTTATGTCATATTTATTAAATAGACCTATGATTGCATATGGCCATGTTACTTTTATGACAATTATACATTGCCGAATCTGCAAAAGCTAGTTTCTGCTGTATAGATAATACACTAGTGGTTTAAGAGAGACATATTTTTACGGTGAATTATACATTACATTGTTCAATAAATATAATTAGCTCAGAAGATATGTGAGAAAATATGAGTCATGATATTTTAAGATTGATATTTAAAAGTAATATGAAGTATGCAAATTACAACATTTTTTACTATTATATAACCATAACAAAAATATAGCAGTTATAAAATTCATTGATCATTAATTAATCAATATATGTGGACTATATTTCTGTTGAATAAATGATATAGTATCATATTTTGTAAAATGATCAAATCTTTTTCTGTTTTTTTTTTTTACATTTATTATTTTAAATAAAAAAATAAATCACTTATTGTTCTTGCACTTTTTAAATATTTTTTATTAGATTTGACAATTTCGACTATTCAGCAATCTTTTTTAAGGTTCCTATTTTTTCCAAAAAGAAAATTTATTTTTTTAAATGTTTTTTATCAGAACGAGTAGAACTAAAAATTATGTGATATTACAATCAACATATCACAATCACTTATTGCTAACGTAATTAACATTGTATGTATATCTTTTTTTTATAACATAATTGTGAATTTATATTTTTATAGCCATTTTACACTAATATTTTTTTTTTTTTGGTTTTTATTATTCATTATTACTAAAATTGTACAATATTGTATACAATTAATAAAAAAAAAACAAGGCAAATGGTTTATTTTTTAGAAGTTCATAGTAAAATCAAACCCTAAATGTGACAGAGTTGGCCATGATACATAAATTTTTGAGTTCCAGTCTGCCACTGCATCAAACCACACACAATATTAATAAATTTAAACACAAATAAAAAACCATGTGAACATAGAATTGCACAGCAAATAATATAGAGTAGCAAGTCTACGTAGCAAGACTGTTATTCCTCAAAAGAAAAGCATAAAATTAGAAACTTCCAAATGCCCTTGAAGAATAAGGTATTGAGTGCTATAAATCTAGCTATACCAGCCAAAAGCATGCTCAGCTACAGTTAATAAAATTAATATATGAAATAAACTGTTATTTAACCTAATGTTTGAAATGTTTAAGCAAACTAATTACAAATAGGATAAGGGAAAGGAGAATAATTTGAATATTAAAATAAGTATTATTGAAAGTTTATAATTTTTAACAATGTGGTTTTTTTATTATCTATAACTAATATAGAAAATTAATCTTATAAAATAATTAAATTATGGAAAATCTGGTCATAATTAGAACATTATGTTAAGTATATCACTTGATTTGTTTTACTCTTTTTATAAATTATTTTGTATGGTGATTTAATAAATGTGGTTTTAATTTCTCCTTATTTGTAAAAATGAAAATACTTAATTGTAAATTATTAGAGAAAAAATATAGTTAGTAATAAATTTGGCTGAACGTTTTCGAGGAACCGTGCCTCATACTCATAGCCTTCGTGAAAATGTACTTGATATATGTAAATGAGAATATTCAAATGAGTTACTGTTAAGTAGCCCATTTTTTCGAAATGTCGAAGCACGTGTCTCTTCTGTTGATTGCATGGATGTCTCTGTTAATGTAGAATGCCTCTTTTATCTTTCTCCTGTAGTCGTTTGGTTCTGAGCATAAAATAACGGGGTAGCGGGTATGAAATTGTGCCCTGATTGTTTAGTATGTTCAAAAAATGCAGAAGATGTACTGCTGTTCGTTTGGGCTCTATTGAAGGTGTACCGATGTTGAGCCAACCTGGTGTTAATTGTGGCTTTCGTTTCCCCTAATATGTGGCGTGGCATCCGGCCTGGGGGCAGGAAATGGAGTACACCACATGTGGGGTGAGTGCTGGATCAATGTAATCTTTGGAGTTATTGATCAACCTATTAGTGTTGGGTGGAGTTCTGAATATTATGCTGAATTTGTTGCTTAAGGTTTTCGTTAGTTTATTGGATATTTTAGGGATGTAGGGGACCGTTATTCTGGGTAGATTGGTGCGAGGCAATTTATCATCTATTGTGCTGTTAAATTTCATGACTTTCCTCCTAATAGTTTTGTATTTGAATCCTGCTGCTAGTAGGTCTTTAATGTAATTGTTTACATTTTCCTTCCTATGTGCTTCATATTTACACAAATGATGGTTTCTAAACAGAAATGCTTTAAGACCTGCGAATTTGTGCGATGCGGGTGATTTAGAATTAGGATGGATGCAGCTTCGGATTTCAAATGGTTTAACAAGCATTTTGTAATCTATTGCGTGGCGGTCTCTTGACAAGGAAAGATCAAGATATTTGAGCTGCATCCATCCTAATTCTAAATCACCCGCATCGCACAAATTCGCAGGTCTTAAAGCATTTCTGTTTAGAAACCATCATTTGTGTAAATATGAAGCACATAGGAAGGAAAATGTAAACAATTACATTAAAGACCTACTAGCAGCAGGATTCAAATACAAAACTATTAGGAGGAAAGTCATGAAATTTAACAGCACAATAGATGATAAATTGCCTCGCACCAATCTACCCAGAATAACGGTCCCCTACATCCCTAAAATATCCAATAAACTAACGAAAACCTTAAGCAACAAATTCAGCATAATATTCAGAACTCCACCCAACACTAATAGGTTGATCAATAACTCCAAAGATTACATTGATCCAGCGCTCACCCCACATGTGGTGTACTCCATTTCCTGCCCCCAGGCCGGATGCCACGCCACATATTATGGGGAAACGAAAGCCACAATTAACACCAGGTTGGCTCAACATCGGTACACCTTCAATAGAGCCCAAACGAACAGCAGTACATCTTCTGCATTTTTTGAACATACTAAACAATCAGGGCACAATTTCATACCCGCTAGCCCCGTTATTTTATGCTCAGAGCCAAACGACTACAGGAGAAAGATAAAAGAGGCATTCTACATTAACAGAGACATCCATGCAATCAACAGAAGAGACACGTGCTTCGACATTTCGAAAAAATGGGCTACTTAACAGTAACTCATTTGAATATTCTCATTTACATATATCAAGTACATTTTCACGAAGGCTATGAGTATGAGGCACGGTTCCTCGAAAACGTTCAGCCAAATTTATTACTAACTATATTTTTTCTCTAATAATTTACAATTAAGTATGGTGATTTAAAGATAAGTAAAAAAAATTAAAAAATTGGTTCTGTAAGCACTAAAATACAATTATTTATTGTCTAATGTAATCAAAATTTTAATTGTTAATTTTGTATAAGAGAGTGATATTTAACTAGAGAAGACAGAAAAGATTTAATGAAACTTGCATAAAGGGATAGAAAGCCATAAAATCTCATCTGCATTTAACCAGGGATTCAGCATTTTATTTACTAACACAAAAAGTTATAGTAAACAAGCAGAAATCAAGTGGATCATAAAAGTGACAACTTAATGTCATCTCTTAAATGAAGCAATGCTAAAAAATTTAGAAGGATTAAAAAAAATTAAATGAGACACATTGTAAATTTATCAAAAATCTGCTGTAAAGTAGATTAAAAAGTGTGCATTTTTTGTATTATAAAGGGACATTTAATCTTAAAAATAGTAACAAAATTTATTAATAATAAGTAGTTCAAAAATAAGATTGTAAAAATAAATGATATTTCAGATAGATTAGCTAAAGTGTCATCCCCATATCATTTAACCTTATTTACAATTCCATGTTAGTAAGGAAATCAAAAATTATTCAAAAGATTAATTGTTGCAGTAAATGGAATACTTTTATTCATAGCTAGTAATTATAATTTGTGTAAATAATTATGAAATTCAAGAAGACAACTAAATTGATCACCATTACATTTTGAATTATTTTTTTAAGAATAATTCTAAATGAAAGTAAACTTGAAGGTATAGTGATAACCCAAATGAATTCCATTGCTCATGACTTGACAACATTCAACAGCACTACACTCCTTATATTAGATTTATAACATGCTGAATGTTTTTTATGCTAAACCAAAAAAGACAATAGTAGAAGAATATTCTACGCATTTATGTTTGAACAACATAATCCTAGATGCATTGTTCAAAATTCCAGGCAAAATGATTACAACTCAAATGTGAATTGATTCATCTTCTTTAGAAGTAAAAAATTAAAAAAATGACAGATTCATAAAAATTTGATGTGGGACTTATTCCTTTAATTAAATTTATTAAAAAAGTTATACAGTGACATTTCAATTCATTAAACAAAGATTGCTTTTCTTATTCATTATAGCAGGAATTCCAAAAAGTCTTTTTGCCTTCAAAGAAAGATTGCAACATTTTTTTTTTTTAATGTTTCCAAACTTCAGCTTTTACAAATTAAACAAAATTGAATTTAATGATAAATAAAATTTGTAAATGTGCAAATGTACATGGAACAAATTGGAAAAGTTGAATGTTTTTATCAATACTGAGACATATTCATCATTAAATATATATTTATTGACTATGCAAGATGTCTAAATATCTGAACTGATAATAATTTAAAAAAATTATTTTTAGATGATACAATACTTATGGAGTACCATTTATAACACTTCTGAGAACTTTTAGTTTATAAATAAGAAAAAAAAATTGTCCCCCCAAAAAGTCAGTTCATTAGAAAATATAAGAATGGAAAAAAAATGATTGAGATAATGACCAATCATTAAATAAATATACCTATTTTCCAAAATTGGGAAAAAAGTATTTAGTAAAACTAATAAAGATTGTGACTAGCTGCTTACATATAACACATACTATTAGTAGTAATTCTCTTCACTTCACTCAACTCTAGTGCTGTATATTGTAAGCTTGAATAATCCATGAGTATTATATGATAGATTTATGGCCTTCATCAGTGAGAATTTGGACTTATTACACATGGATTTCCTAGATATGAATTTAATAGTGATATACTTAAGTTTCATATAGATGGTTCTGGAGGGAAGAGAATTATTCCTAGCAACATAAAGCCTATAGAGTGAGACTAAAATATGATCATTATCATTTACGACCATTATCGATTCACTATAGGATGAAGATCTCTCCAAGTTCAATTCATCTCCGATCTCTAGCTTCTCTTCTTTACGTCACCCTAGCACACTTTCTTATTTGAGCCATTCATCTCTCTTGAAATCCAGTTTAAGATTTCAACTGTGCATCTATTATCTTTTTTTTTTTAGCACTATATCCAGCCTAACTCTACTTCAGTCTCGTAATTCTTTCTATTATGTCAGTAACATCTATTTATTTTCTCACCAATGTATTTCATTCTCTTCTTGTTACTCCTAACTTGCATCTGTCCATACTTTTTTGGGTGATCTGAAGTCTGTATTGCTTTTCTGTTAAGTTTCCAAATGTCAGATCCATAAGTAAGAATTGATAAAACATTTAGTAAAAACTTTCATTTTCAAACACATAGCATATTTCCTTTTAATATTAAGTTATTTCTACCAAAAGTACTCCAACTAAGTTTAATTTTATGATTAATTCCAGCCATTATTTTTCTATCTGTAGTAATAATCGGATGAAGATATTTGTAGTTATTGACTTTTTCTAATTCATCATTATCAATTTTTATTTTCTTTTTTGAGAAAATCCATTGAACATTACTTTAGTCTTTTTAACATTTACCATTGATCCTACTTTTTTATTTTCATCTGATAACTCTTGCAACATTTTCTGAAGCTATAAAATATTATTTAGAAAAAGAAATGCATTATCTACAAAAATCTAGATGACTTAAATAATCTCGTTTACTTTTACTCCTGTAGCTTCCATTTTAATCCACAAACCCTGTCATACACCCTTCTCACTGTTATTCTCTTTAGTATCATTATATAATCTAATTTTTGCTGTTGCATTTTTCTAAATATTCTTCAGAATATGATAATATCCTGAATATACATCTTGTTGATCCAATACTTTAATCACTGAAGAAATGCTTACAGAATGAAATGCCTTTTCATAATCTACAAATCCAAAGCATAATGGCAACTCCTACTCATTGGTCCTTTCTATAACTATTCTCAATACTTGAATATGATCCATTTTACTAAAACCACTTAAATCCAGCTTGTTCTTTTGGTTTGTTGAGATCCAAAGTTTTCTGTAGATAAGTTGTAATCATCTTGGTAAAAAAATTGTATAGAACTGATAAAAGACTGATAGGTCTATAATTTCTAATACTATCTAAATCATCTTTTGTAATTAATAATATTAATATTGCATTTTTCCAATAATCTGATACATCTTTATCATTTACACATTTGGTATGTAACTGCCAAAAATTTTTCTATTTTTTCCTGCTTCTTTTAAGATATAGATTATTATTCCATTATTATCTCACACTTTTTCTTTCTTTATACATTTAATTGCATATTCACTTCTTCATTTAAAATCCTGGACAATTCAGAAAATATAGTAGTTGTAGGAGATACTTTTCTTTGTTCTTTATTGCTATATAATTTTTGAGAGAACTCTTCAACATATTTCATGATGTTATCTCTTCTTTTAGTAATAGTTTCATTTCTTTTTCTTATTGCAGAAATAAGTTTCTTACCAATACCAAGATATTTTATCTCTTCTATAGCTTTCTTTGCTAGTTCACGATTATACTTTCTTATATCATTATCAACTCTTTTTCGCACTATTTACACAAATTCAAGATATTCAATTCTTCTTTAATGCATTTTTATATTCATTTTATTTTTTTTATAAATTATCTTGTCTCAGTAGAAATTTTATTGGTCAATTGCTCTTTTTTTGTACTAGCTATCTTTGTTGCAATTTTTAAAAATGTATCAATTATCTTTCTATTGATTTTATTCAAATTGAATTATGTTCAAAATTTGTAAATATTTGAAAACGATTTGCAAGTTTTAATTTAAATTCATTAGAATGTTTCTGAAGATTAGAAATGTCAACTGTGAATATTGTTTTTTTTAAATAATTGTTGTCTGTCTAGTTTTGCATTAACTTGTATCTTAGTTCTCACTAATTGATCACTTTTTGTGTTCAATTTATTAAGAACATTACAATCTTAAAATGCAGTATATATTTTCTGTTGGTTAAAATATAATCCAATTCTGATGTACCTTCATTTGGATGTTTCCATGTCCCTTTCCTTTAATTTTTTTTCAAAAAAAGAATTAATAATATAGAGTTTTTCTTTTTCTGAAAACTCCACAAGTCTACGTCCTCTCATTTTTATCACCATAACGAAATTTATCTTCAGCACTTTCATCTCTCACTTGTTTACCAATTCTAGTATTAAAGTCTCCTTTGACAATTTTAAAATGTTGTTAGATCTGATGAAAAACCTTTTGTATATTCATATAAAAATTATCTACTTCTTCAACACAATGAGAACTTGTTAGGGCATAAACCTGAAATCTGCATTTGATATCTGCTATTAATTTGAATAATACTTTGTCTGATGAACCATCAATCTCCACAATATTGTTTTTTCACATTTATTTATAATGAATGATATCTCACTTGTACTTCCAATGTTTGAGCCTTTATAGTACAGTACATGTTTACTTTTTAAATTAATTGTCTCTTCACCTTTTCTTCTAATTTCACAAAATCCAATAATACCCCCCTTTTTTTCTAACTTTACAAAGCCCAATAATGTCCTGTTTAATATAAGACAGTTCGTCTTCCAAGTCTTGCAATCTTCTTTTACTTGAAAATGATCTGCAGTTGGAAGTACCTAAATAAAAGGTCATGATCATATAGCAGCCTGGTTCCACAGTCAGGAAATTCTTAGCATCCTTTATCGTCTGCTTCCAACTGCCGCTTTGGGTGATGACTTTACAGGCACCTGAGAATAAGGGCCATGGCTTATTTTTGTTTGTCATGATTGTAAATATCTTAAAAAAAAAAAAATCACATACATATTCATTCACCTTCAAGAAAAGTCAACTGATATTTCAGTTAAGAGCTATCAGACATCTGAGAAGAAAGACCATGATGTTTCTTGATTTTAAAGTCAGAGTTAAAAAGCTAATAAACTCTCCATAGTGGCTAATGCATATTGGTGAGTAGCTCATTCATGTTTGTATACTATATGAACAAACCCATAGTAATAAAAGTATGAGGTGGACATTAGAAAACATGCCCTGTTTGATTCCTTAAGGCCTCTAAGAAGAATCAAAGGGTCTACTTTCATTTTAACAGCAAATTCCTTTCTGTAGCCATGATATGTTATATATATTTAAAGTATTGTATGTGATGTCAGCCAGATGTTTGTCACGATTGGAAGTATTGGTTACTCATTTCTGTTGATATTTAAATTGTATCACTGTCATAAACTATAATTGTAAAGACAAACTACTATAAATATATATTTTATGAATGGAAATCTTGGCGGTGATTTTCAAATTTAATTTTAAAAAAGAATTACAAAACTCATAAAATTGAAAATGAACAATAGTTATAAATATAAATTCAAAACATTACTACATTAATTAATCTATATCTATATATAAATAATCAAAATGTATTTACAAAGGTGTATACATTTGTAGGTACCCATATATATATATATTGTAAGTAACCAGATTGGTATATGTCACAGTATTTAAAAAAAATAAAGAAGTTTGTTCATCTTGTTTAATTTTTATTTCACTTGATTTATGGATAATGGAGGTGTTGACATATTAATATTAACCACGTTATTATGGCAACTATACTACTCAAATCACATTCTTATTTATTATTAACATTTACTATCAATTTATAAATCTGTTGTGATCAATCTCAGAAAAAAAATATGAACATGTGAATAAATAAATAGATTTTGGAAATAGTTAAGTGAATCACAAAAGCTTATTTGAAGAGAAACAATATTTTTAAATATTACACATTTCAATTTCTGTTATTACAATCACCATAGCAACACCTATTATAAAATTAAATGTTTTATGCTTCATATATGTTGTTCATAAATTAGTTATATAAAAAAAATTATTATAAAAAAAAAATGTAAAAATATTTATATCCATTAAAATGTATTAGAATTATAATAAGAATTCTTTATTTTGGTTTAAAATGAAAAATAACTTGTAAAACTATTTTATTTTTACTGTATTCAATTATTTTGAAATCTCCATTTCACTTATTAATTGGAGGCAAATTTTCTTGAACAATTTCTTACACCATTAAGTCATACTTCAGCAATATTCAATAATTTTTATAACAACAATAACGTCATCAAGAGTATCTTATAAATAGAAGAGAGACGTTCCTAATTTGAGTTGTAATTTTGTTGTTACCAGAACAGACACGTTTAGATCTGTCTTTGAAAATTTATTAAATTTTATTATTTAGGTGATTAATTTATAAAACTATGGAAAAATAAATTTTTTAACTATGCCTGTTCAATTGGGGCATCTTGCGGATGAAATTCCAGGGGAAATGGCAAAAATGTGAAAGAAAGAAAAACCCATCAAAATGCATTGTATTGCAGGTCAGCTGTATAAAGATATTCCATGGTTAAAAAATACAGAATTGCATTTATTTATTTATAATGGATATAAACCCCATTATATGTCTATGTGTGATATTAAGCAGTTTAAACTTCACTTTTATAATTCGTAAAGAAAAAGCTCATATTCATTCTTCACTTGAATAGAACTGAATTGTGTCATTGAAATAATTCTCTTTATACCTTATCATCAATGAAAAAGAAAAATAAAGCCACTGATATGTAATTTTACATTGACTAAGCTTGGATACATTTATATGCTTAAAAGAAAGTATCGGAATTTAAACATGAAATTACTTGTACAGTATTTGAATTCACAATATTTACCACTCATGCTTATCTTCTCTACTTGAAGGAAAATCATTTCTATGCCTTAGGATCGGAAATAAAGAACCAGAAGCTACGATGGATCCATGGATAGTGAGTGAAAATGGAAAGACTTTCACTTAGATAGTATGATTTCTATACATATTTTTGTTAAAAGAAAAGGTGAGTTTACACTTTATTTTAAAAACATAGGTAAATAATATATATATGGGTATGATAGAATTCATGCAATGAAAAGTAAGCTCTTATCTGATGATATAAGTTAATATGACCTAATGTTTTCAAATATTTAATTATTATTTTTTTTGTATGTTCAAGATTTAACTTGGAGATTCAGATAGAAAAGGGTTTTTCTTTAGGCTTGTTTAATTATTTAGAGATTGCATTTATGAATAAATAGAGATCAATTTTTATTTGATTACAATTTTTTTTTATCATGGTATATGCTATTTAAAATCTCAGGGGGGTATTTAAAATCTCCTTCAGTTTTATATATATAGTATTATTGTCTTGTAGCATTTTTTTTTTTTTTTTGAGTTCCATACACGTAGATTTTATTATTATTTTTGTTGATTTTAGTCTATTGCAAACATCGATTTTTTTTTTTTTGTTATATTTTTATTATTACTGTTATAAATTTTTATTATAAACCAATAAATTTAGAGTTGATATAAAATCCGGTGAATCTGTCTAATTATTTCTTTTGAATGCGCAAGATAATTTTGGTACTTGAAGTTTGATCCAAGATCAAACCCATCTTGGTAAGTGAAATAGATTTAGATACATGTATATTTTCTTATACATTATTATTGTTATTATTAGATTCGATCAGGCATAAATATTATATTTATTACTGCATTTAAATATTTGTTTACTTATCTAAGTCAATAATAGGACTGGTAGAAATAATTTCATTAGTTCAGAGTTGATTATTTATTTGCTTATCTTGTCTGGTTATAAAAATTTTAATAGATTTTATTTTATCATTAGTCAAAATGATCTGTCTTAATTACTTTCTTAAACTTCTTTGGAGTGGAGATGATAAATTTTATTAACTAGTAGAGAACTGGATATTATCTTTGGCTTGGATAACTGCCAATTATCATCATATATAGTTTAATTATTATAAAATCCATTTTTATAATCGATTGATTGGAGATCTAAATAGATGAATAATATCAGTGATTATAAATCAGTAAGTATCCAATAGAAACCTACAGTATATTTTACATAATGTGATTGAATACTGTAAAAATGTGAAATTATCTCATAGATTTATTGATAACAAATTCTTGTAGCGTGTAATAATTGCATATTGCTACAGTATAGGGTATGAATGAAATATTGATATCTAATTTTTTATTAAAATAGATACAAAACTGAGTAAAGATTTATTTTACTCAGTTTTGTATCTATTTTAATAAAAAGTTAAATATAATATCAATATTTCATTCATACCCTATACTGTAGCGATATGCAATTATTACACTCTACAAGAATTTATCAATAAATCTATGAGATAATTTCACATTTTTACAGTATTCAATTACATTATGTAAAATATACTGTAGGTTTCTATTGGATACTTATAATCACTGATATTATTCATCTTTTAAATCTCCAATCAATCGATTATAAAAATGGATTTTATAACAATTAAACTTTATATGATGATAATTGGCAGTTATTCAAGCCTGTAATTAGCGTTAAAAAATAACTTTTCAATAGGAAGAGCGTGGGTTTGTGGACCATGAAAATGTTTTTATTCAGATCAAGAATGATATATAAAGAAGTTGGATGAAATATAAGGAAAGACATTCATTTATAAATTTATTGACAACTTGATACAAGCATTTATTTTTTTATATTCCTAGAAAGTTTATGAAATGATAGTGCAGTGCAAACCAGGCTTAGTAATAATTACTTCTAAAGAGAAATCATATAGCTAGGATATATGCTGAATAAATGCAGAAGTATATTTATTATCTAAAATTTCTCAACAGTCGAAAGATGCCCATGTCACAGGTAGTATAGTTCAATGATGATGAAGTAAAAACCAGCCTTTTTGCTTTTATTGATGTCCTGATGAAAGTTTGTTCTTGTTGCTCAAAATTAGCTCCAGCTTGCTGAAGTGAAATGGTACATAGCTTAAAGGATTCAAAGACCTCAAGTTAGAGTTTAATTCCAAAATAACTGAAGAGAAAACTGAAGAGTGGCATAAAGAAATATTAGACGATTACTATGCTGAAGACAAATTATAGTTTTAGAAAGATACTTGGACAGTAAGCCTACTAATTAGTAAATCTATGATAAGATTTTTTTATTTTTTTGATATATATAATTATAAAAGCACTTGGCTTAAATTTCATTTTTTTTATACAGTATTTGTGAAATATTTTTTTATTGTTCATTTTAGTCTTATTATCTAATAGATTATTATATATTTTGATTTATTGGGATTTGGATCATTTTCATTGTGATTCAGAGATTGTAATTGCATTTATTTACAGGATTTTAGATAAACACTAGGCTTTTTTGATTTATGATGAATTTATATATATGCAAACATATTTGAAATACAGGCATACTTCATATACCTGAGTTTAATTATAATTGAGATAGAGTGAATAGCTGAAGAGAACTTGAAAGTCTGTTCAAATCCCCAAATACACACACTTTTATATGAAAGTAATGTTCGTGCATAAAAAAATGGACGTGTAAGCAATATATGGCAGAATAAATAGATTAATTAAAGCTTGGGATCTTGCATTTCTTTATTTTCTCTTTAAAAGAAAGAAGATGCTAATATAATATTTTTCTGAGACATTAGTTCAAAGTTATATTATTATATCTGTGTGTTCTATATATAAACATTGGTAATTTTTAATTAATCATACCATTTTAATAAATTATTAGTTTTTTGTTCTTTAAAAGTAAATTGATTGTCTCTCATTCTTATTCAAATCTTTGTCTTATTTTCATTATATACTTAAATACATTGTTTATCTTTCTAAGCATGCTTGTGCTCTAAGACGGTGAATGTGATATTATTTTAATAGAGAAGGATTTGGGATATTATGACATGAGAATATTATTTCATCATGATATAGTCTTATAAAGGGCTTCAAGAACCTATTTGGTATATCATGATTAAAAATAGAACTATTAAATGATGTGATTTAGTATGACTCTCATATAGATGATTGCAATGATCAGAAATATAACCCATATTTCTTTTAGAATTCTTTCATTTGATTTTTATAAAATGGGAATATATAGTTTAATCATCAACATAATCATTCTAATCATTAATTAAGAAACTAATTCAGGATATCTATGTTTAATAAAATGTTTAATAACTTTTTCGTAGTATATAAATGATGACAAATGTAAAAAATATATGTCAACCATATGTGAACAATTATAAATAAAATATACATCTACACACAATCCAGCCATCCATCTTTTTATTTTCCTCTCCATTACAATATATATAAAATAAGTTACCCCTTAAAAATATACTTTACCTAATAGATTTAAACTATAATAGTAAATAGTAATAAAACATAGAAATTTAAGCAGAAATATATTTGATTATGCTTTATTCATTAGAAACTGAATTTAAATGAACAAAAAGCAGATGTTATGTGATTTTGCAAGAACTGTGTAGATCAGTATTATCATATTGTCTATTATACAATCAAAGAATTATCTCTTTAATTATTATGTGATGTAAATTAAAGGTAAATATAAAGTTATGTTTTTCATAAAGAAATCAAGCATTATTGCTGATTACTATATTTGCATTTTTTAAAATACAGAAATAGAGTACGGTAATTGGTATTCATTTAATCACTTTCTAAAGCACATCTTGATTCACTAATGTGTGATTTTTTGTATCCACATATAATTTGATAAATAATATCACTTATTTGTTTTTTAGGATTAGAATTTTTAGAATTATTAATTAATTTGTTTGCATTTTTAAGAATGTAAAATGAAATGTATTTATCATTAAATGTTTTTTTAAGTTAATTTAGATTGAACATTATTTAAAAAGACTATAGCTATCCATATTTTATTATCATTACTTACATTAATGTTTTAAGATCTGTTGTTAAACTTATTTAATGTATGTAGAATTTGTTCTATCATATTTTCTATTTCTACATTCTTGAGAAAGTAGTTTAATATTTTGCATTTTATCATTTTTATAACTACTTGATTTTTCATTACAATGTAAAATGATTTAAAGTTAGCCATTTTATGTATATTGATATATATATATATATAACTTCACATGAATATAACCTCTTTTTTGAATAAGTTTGACGATAATTTATAGTCTAAATAATCTTTTCCTTTAGAAATTTATAAATCTAAAAATTTTATGACTATATTGTTCAATTTAAACTACCAAACATCACATGATCTATTGTATGGAGAGTTTTGCCTGTTTTAATTGTTCAATTTACATTGTTTAAATTGTTTATATAAAAAAGCTTTACTAATATTTCCAGGGTAACAAATAAAAATATTGTCAATATACCTTGTGAATATTTTAATATTTTCAAATTTTTCAGTATTAAAATAGCTTCTTCATATTTAGGTAATGCAAAGTTGCAAATTTTTTCAAGCGTAGGGAGATTTATGGTCCATTTTTGCAAGTACACAATAAATTTTATTGTAAATTTATTTACTGAAATTTCATGTAAAGCATAAGTTATAGAATTAAATATTGAGAATGCTTTAAATGAAATTTCAATAAATAAATTAACAGTAAAATTTATTGTAATTTCATTAAAATTAATACAATAAAATATTTAAAGATTGGCTCATAAGACTCCCTATGATTGTTCAAATTAACAACTTTTTATTATCTAAACATGAAGTTATTTTAACTATTAATAATTTTAAAAATATTAAAATATATATTAGATATGTTGACAATGTTTTTATTTGGTACCTTGGAAATATTATTGAAGCACTATTAAATAAATTAAACAACTTAATTTAAATTGCATCATAATAAAGAACAAATAGAGTTATAACATTTTTAGATTTACAAATATCTAGAGGAAATGATTGTTTAAGCTATAAATTATCTTGTCACATCTATCCAAGAAAGAGGTTACATTCATTTTAAATCATGCGTACCAATGATACATAAAATGACTAGTTTTTATTTTTTTTTATATTGTAATGAAAAGTTATGTAATTATAAAAATGATAAAACATGAAATATTAAACTGTTTTCTCAAGAATTTAGAGATGTAGGATTTAATAGAAGACAAATTCTATATACATCAACTAAGTTTAATGATAAGTCTTATTACATCAATATAAGTAAAAATAATGAAAAATTAACATCCATGCTCTTTTTAATCAATATTCAATCTAAATTTATTAAAAAAATATTTAATGATAAATGCAATGTTTTATTTTGTGTTCCTTCAAATGCAAAACTAATTAATTAATAATTCTAAAAATTCTATTTCTAAAAACAATAAAGTAATATTATGTATCCAATTATATGCAGATATAAAACTCAGACATTGATGAATCAAGATGTGCTTTAGAAAAAGATTAAATGAATATCAACTACTCTAATATCGTAAAAATGTTACAAATAATCAGTTTAATACAATGTTAGTTTTCTTTGATCAAGAAAATTCTTGAAATCTTATATTTATCTTTAATTCAGATCATATAAGAATATTGCATGAAAAAGATGTCACAGAAAGAGAAAAATTAAAGATTCAAATCTTATAAATTTAAAGATTGTATAATAAATAGACAATCCTTTAATATTGATCTATTTTTGTAAAATCATGATATTTTGTATTTTGCCCACATAAATTCAGCTGATAATGATTATAATAAAGTCAAAATTATTGCTACTTAAATTTCTATATTATTATTGTTTATTATTTACATTATTATAATTTAAAATTATTATGTATATTCATCAGAATTTGAAAGTAGATATTTACATATGTGTGATCATGCTTGACTGACTTATAAAATTTGGAGCTAAAATACTAGTTTAAAAAAAAAATCCATGTAAAGTATTTGTTTTTTTGTTTTGGTAATTTTTACATTTTTGAATAAATAATTGTGATAATTTTTTTTAGAAATGCTGTAATAACATTTTAATATTTTAGTGCATTTTAGATTATTTTGGTGCAAAAGAGAATTCTGTTAAAGTTTATTGTGAATTGAATGGATTAAAACTGATTCTTTCACCTGAAAATCCAGAAGATTCCACAAGAGTTGCGATTACTTTAAAGGTTTACTTTTAATTATTTTTTTTTAATTTTAAACTAATAATTAAGATATGATTATAATCATCATTATTATTTCAGATTGCATTTGTTATGTGTTTGTATACATATATATCCATATATATTTTTTTGTTAAAGAATTTATATATGCTATACACAGATTATGAAAGCGCACAATTCATGGAATGCACAACTTTTTGCTCGTTTTATGAACTATATGACATGCTTGTACAGTTTGTGAAATGTGTAGAATTTTGCAAGAAGTGAGTATTATTTTTTCTGCTCATTTCATGAATTGAGTGCATAGTTAGAGCAGTGCATAATATGCAAAAATTTCTGATAAATGAGTGAAGAGCATTTCTTAATGGTTGCTGCTGTAGTTTTTTGGATTTTAAGAAGTTTTTTTAATAATAGTATTAGCCAAGTGTTTCAGTAAATTTGGACAACATTATATCAGAATTCCCTTTGTCATATTTAATACGATTAGTTTCTCATTAATGTGAGTTCTAAAACCTGTGACCTATATAATATGTAATGATTTATCAGTAAGGTGATATTTTAGGCTGTAAATATCCATATTTGTTAAATGTTAGATCACTACACCCAAAATGGAAGATTTAGAAAATGCTATTAGGGAATGTGAAATGTTATGAAATAGTGAATTTGAACAATATGTCATAAACTTTCTAAATGATAATAAATCTAGCATTAAAAGAAATAGTCAAGAATATTATTTTAAAAGTATGTTATGTCAAATTTAGCAACTGTAAAGGAAGCAATGACAAAAAATGATTGATTTATGGCAACAAAAAAATCTGCTATGTATGGAATAAAAGCTAAAGTGGTTCTTTGTACAAAACTTTCAACAATTTTTGAAAAAATTCATTCAGAAATTGATGAAGAGAATTTCATTGATATGTTAAACTACACTGACATTGAGAATATATCATTTATTAGGGCAAATATAATTGTAAATAATCAGGATATAGAAGAATATGTTGAATTATATGAAGTATTTATAACAAATAATAATGAAACTATGCAAGAAAGTTATGAATACAATTTGATAAACGAAAACAGAAAATGAACAGAGGCATTTGTGATGATTCATAAGGCGTTCAGAGTCCAGTTCTTTCAAATACTGACATTGATAACTTTCATCCAGCAATCAAACTGAGGAATATTACAAGTCAGAACATAAAGCTTTTTACTACAAAAGTGATAGGGCAAGAGAACATGAAAAGTAAAAGAAATGAATATTGGAGATTGTGTAAATGTGTTTGCACTATTTTTTTAATTGTGGTTAAGGAGATCTGACAAACTTGATAGGAAAGAAGGGAAATATAGAATTAGGTAGTGTTATTGAAAACTGGCTTAAGAAAAATTTTGAAAAGGTTGATTTTCAGGATTATATATAATTGAAGAACCAATTATAGACCTCGGTGTCAGAGCTCTAATTCTCCAATTTTTTATTGGTAATCAAAGCATATGGTAATTCCAATGGTTTTAATTTGCCTAGATAATACTGGAGTTGCTTTATGAAAGATCAAGGAAATTGCACTTATTTCTATAAAGAAGGTATATGTTCATGTCTTTGTTTTGTGTATGCAGATAGTTTGAACTGTGACATATATGGCTTATAGCTGACAGTTTTTTGAAGGTATTCAAGCTGACCATGAAGCAGTTTTTAATTCTATAAAATAATTTCAACTCTGTTAATAAACCTCTAGAACTAATTGAATGAGTAATTAATTTTTGTTTTCTTAGCATTATAAATTGGAGATGTTAATAGCTTAAGATGTATGAGCTCATTAATTCTTTTGAGGAAGATGCATATTAGTTTTTTTTTTTGATCAACAAACTTTAGCAATATCAATTTTAGATTCTCAACATATCACTTATTTTTTTTTCTGAAACAAAAAATAATAATAGAAAGAATGGGCAGGATCAATGTATCACTACAGTGCTAAATATATAAATTAACTGGAGGGAAATCAGCTGTTAGTATGTGATGAGATTTAAACAGAGGATTTTGTATTTTATTTCATTTCTTGTAATATAATTTCAGTTTCATTATGCACTTGGGAACAATTATTGAAATCAATTGGATGAATTACTGCATTAAATTTTAAGTTGCTTTTGTAATGTTTTATCTATGTGATTTATTGTAGGGATATCTACAGAAAGCTAAGGAATAGCTTTAGTATGGAAAGTGAATGTTAGGAACAAGTTTATAAATTGGATATCACATTATTCTGAATATTGAGCTGGAAGATATGATTATCTTGTAATAATAGGAATAGCATAAGGATTAAGTGAGAAATAGCCAGTGGTTTCTATATTAGTAAGATGAGAGATGCTAAGAAGTGTGAAAATAAATAAATTGTTGATTATTCTTAAGAAGTTTGAAAATACATAAATTGTAATTGTACCCAATGTGCCTCAGTCAAAACATGACTGTTTCTCCAAATTATGTAGCAATATAATATAGCTATTCATCATAAAAAATTTGTCTGGTTCCAGAGTTATGACATAAAATGTGACTGTGTTTTGTTCCTTAACCTGCAATGGAACTTCATGTGGTTAACATTAAATTTGGTTTTTAAATTGGGCAAAACTGATAATGAAACATTTAAAATGATTCAGCTGGTATGCTAGTAAACCAACAAATCTTAAGAACATTTTTAAATGCTTTGTAAAAATTTAGCATGCTGCGAGATCAGTGAAGAAAACACACTATCACATTTAATATAACTCATAACCCAGAGATGCTAGCATTTAAAATTTTTTGTGATGAATAGCTAAACTATGTTTACCAGATAATATATGTATTGATTCAGAGTTGGCATTGTAGTCCTGTTGAGAATGGATTGTGTTACCTTAGATTGTATCATTAAAAAATGCTTGGAAATATAGTAAATTCATCATTTTATTAATTTTCTCTATAATTTCTTTTTGTAATTTGGTGAAGTTTAGTCATAAAAGCTCTTATAGAAAATTGGTTATTATATTTTAAATCTCAGTTGTCATTAATGATATGAAAGAATTGCTTATGATTATCTTGATTATTGTTCTCAATTTGATTTAAGATAAAAGTGATCACTTTGGGACTAGACATTCAATTTAATTAAATACTTAAAATTCTGGTTTACTTTTCTAATTCACTAAGGTAAGGTGATACAGGGGATTTGAACATGGACTTTTAAGTTCCCTTCACCTAGCCACTCTATCTCATACAATCAATACACATGATTACACACATGTGAAAAAGATAAATAATCTCCAATATGCATATTTTGTTCTGAACCAGCATTGATCAGTTAGTCCAGATCATCATCTCCCACACATATATAATTGGTGCTCGGTTTAGATTAAAATAGCAAATCTTCAAACTTTAATGGACAGGCTTCAATTTTCTCCACCTTCCAACTCTTCAGCCATCCATATCATTGAAAATCTGATGATGGAATGCCCAAATCCTTTGCTAATGCCAATATTATTGTTATGCCCATGTTGACTTGAAGTCACTAACCTTCATGTATATGACCTTGTCCATTTAAATACACAGAAGAGGAATGGGCAGGATACAGACTGAATTTGTAGAATTTAAATGCAAGTATAATTAATATACTTGGAGTTTAGTTGTAATAAAGGGGATTTGAACAAAGTCTTTTTAAACTTTCTTAAGCTATCCACTCTATCTCATACAACCAATACACATAACCACACTCGTGTGAAAAAGATAAATGATCTTCAATATATATATTTCCTGCAGAACCAACACTCATCTGTTGGTCCAGATCATTATCTCTCACACATATATATAATTAATGCTCAGTTTATATTTAGATAGCAAATCTTCAAACTTTAATGGACAGGTTTTAATCTACTTCACCCTTCAACTCTTCAGCCATTTATACCATTGAAAATCTGATGATGGAACACCCAAATCCCTTGTTAATGCCAATGTTATTGTCATGCTCATGTTGGCTTTAAATCACTCTGACCCCTCATATATAGGATCATGTCCATTTAAATACAAAAATACTTTTTTTGCTGAACTATTTGGGCATCTTTTCAGAGTGGTTAAAAATGATGCACCAATGAAATTAATTTTGGCTAAAGCCTCTCCTGTTGGAATTTTTGCATGAAAATCAGTGCAAGATTTTAGCTTTTATTTATGTTTCCTATTTTCATTGTTATTCACTAAATAAGCATTTTGATTTTGAAGTTTTCAATTATTAAATTTCTTTGCCACTTTTTTTATTTTAAACATTAATACCTTTACTACTAAATTATTGATATTTATAACTAAATTATTTGATTTACTTATACATTTTTTCAAAATTCTGGAATTGAATTTACACAAATGCTATTTTTGTTGTTAATTCTGGTAAAAAATTTATAAATGCTTTTATTTTTTATAAAGAATTTACATATTTGTAGAATAATAATAAGCGTTTTTTTTTTAAGAAAAAATCTGTCCTAGCAGTGATCAGTGCTTTAATATGACAATTTTAAAACTTTAAAATATATCTGCAGATGTTTATTTTAAGGTTGTAACTATTTATGATTTATACAGGTTGCTTTTTATTTAGTCAGGAAATTAATATTTGATTTTGATACTAATTAATTTAAATTTTATCTTATTATTTTTCAAAACTTATATTTCTTTTCTGTGTGAATGTAATGTAATATAAATGTTTGGGCATTTATACAGAAAAGATAACCATGTATTTTTATCTAAACACTTATTCATGCTTAACATGCTTTTGTTATATTACATATCATATTCATAGCTCATTCATTTCTTCTTTTGTTCATAGTTATGATATACTATATATCGAAAATATGCTAAGCATGAATAAAAGTGTTTATATAAAAATATGTGGGTATTTTTTCTATTTAAATCTCCAAACATTTATAATCTTACTATTTTTGTAAACAGTAGTCATATTTATTTTTATTATGATTGTATCATTTACTTTTTCAAATATTATTTTGTTTTATTATAAACAAATTAAAAATTTTAAAAATAAATCTCTTTTTAGAAAACATAATTATTACAAGTTTATAAATTTATGCATTTCAAAAGCAATTTTATAGTTTGGATGTACTTAGTTTTTTTTATTTTTATATTTTAAATAGCATCCTTCATTTTGCCCCATTCATAAATTATCACATGATGATATTAGTCACTTATCTCCGAAAGTTATACATCGAGGAATTGATGTAGGTGTAGTCATTTTACTCCAAACTTCTGATGATTATTTACTTTTAACTCGGCGAGCAGCTCATTTGAGAACTTTTCCTGGTATTTGGGTTCCACCTGGTAGGTTTATTTAAAATCTTTATACGTATAAGATGGTTATAAGTAAAATTAATCTACTGATAATTTCTTTATATAGAGAACTTGTCAACAGATATTTTTTAAAATAAATATATAGAAGAAATCAAGGAATTAATTTATGGAGGAAAAAAATGTTCAAAATATTGCAATCATTGTCTTAATATATTTTTGTATTATATATTTTTTTTTTTTGCATTTTACTGAAGCCTTTTGCTTACATTGTGAGAATTTAAAAATTTTTAAATTTAAAAAAAAGTTTTTGTGCCGGTTTATGGTGCTAGTTGATTGTTAAAAAAAAAATTCAGTGACATTGGTCTACTAAGAAATAAGTGTAGAAAGAGAAGAAAATTGATTTATATTTAAGCAATTAAGAATAATGTATTTAAAATAGGAGAAAAATATAAATATATACATGTTTGAGGAAGTTGTAAATATGAGCTGTAACATATTGCTTGTATTTTTATCTCAAAAAGTAGTACTGGACTTATTCATTTGCAATTCCTTATTAGTGACTTGCCTCTATGAAAAAATAGTGTATTACTATGGAAGACTTTGTAGATGTATGAGGTTAATTTTTAGCTCCATGGAGATCTTAACAATTTTGACTATAGAAAATTCACAATTTTTTTTGCTATTGGCATGCTCAGTTAACAAGAAATCAATGTAAATCACTTGGGGGAATTTTTAGAATTTTTTTGTTACTTCAACTATTTTATAGTCCTCCAATTTTAATATATTGTTGATAATAGAAAATGTCATTGTATATAAATTTTTTATAATATTCAAACCACTTATCAAAGCATTGAAAAGATATTTAAAAAAGATATATATACGGTATATATCTTTTTGAAATTTATAGTGGTTAATGCACCAATTTTTGTTGGGTGAGACTTTGAAAAATACCTGCCCAACAGTTTTTTTTTTTTACAAGAGAGTTTTCAATAAATAATTATGCTTAATTTTCATATACAAAACGTAAAAATATGATTGTGTATTGCATGTACATAAGTAAGTACTAATCATTATTTATTAGGATAGAAAATATATAAAAGCGCAGTTTAAATAGTTCCCTTCAGGACATATATCTATCTGCCTCTCATAAAGGAACAGTGAAAGGAAAGGCAATACCTGTCAGGCTTGATAATTGCCAGATAGTAATGATTTGAGCAGTTTTCCATCCTTGTTTAATTCTCTAGTTTTGTATAGCTAGATTTGCATTTATTGGGCAATATTGGATGGTTAACTGAATCAACTGTGGGTTAGCTAGGTGTAAGAAAAATCACAAATCTGTTGAAAAATTTTCTAATTTATTTAGCCTGGATTTTAACACATATTATAGGCATGACAAGTAGATGTGCTTCATTGCATCTAAATATTGTTTTATTTTTTACCTATACATGTTTTTTTCATTAAAGATCACATGTATTTTTTACTGCTTAAATATACATCATTTTTGTTTTTTATAAATATACACACACACACCCCAATCTGTCTTTTTTTAAATGTATTATGTAGATTATTTTTCAATATGAACTAGTGCATTTATTTATAAGAAGTTAGATACAAGATAATATTTTTAAATCAATGGCTGATTAATCCATTTTGTATTAATACATAATACTGTATAGCTGAAATATATTTCATATTATCTACTATAATTGGTTCAGTAGTAATTATAATCTATTTATATCTGTGCATTCTTTGGATGATCTGAAGTTGAAGTAAGATGATGTCTGAGTGGATTAAAATATAAAAACTAACTAAAAATATAATTGAAATAATTTTTTATTTACAACTATATGCAATAATATAAGTTATAAGGCTTAATAATATGCTTTTTGAAAAACTAATTTTTTTTAGCTTTTTAACAGCAACTGGTTAAGATAACTCAATTTTTTTTTGCTATTTCTTCTTAATTTTTAATTTAAATAGTATGATCCAATTTAGAAGTAGCTTTTTGGCTTCATTTTCTTTTTTTCAAAAGATTAGGAAAATTTTATTATTGGTTTTTTAGTTACCTTGTTGTTTTTAGCAAATATTTTGAGATGTTTGACAAGGCTACATTAGTATTTATTTGTTGTTTTTTTTCCAAAATGTTGAAAGCTATAGATCATGGAGATCAAGCATCAATTTTTTTGATGATTAGTCTTTTTTTATATAGCATGTTTTTTTTTTTCATGTTCTAGACTCTAGTATTCTTTGTAAACTAGATTTTTTAAGCTATTATAATTATGCATGGTTGACATAAGTTTTTTTTATTACTGTAAGGATTTTTACTCTATCATCAATTTTTGAATTTAGTTTTTTAAAGATAGAATCCTTAAGACATGGAGTAACTGAACATTGCATTGTAGGCTAGATTAATCAATTTATAATATTTGAAAACAGTTAATCATAGTCCTCAAAAGTCAGTCAATTACAGCGCACAGCTTTTTCTGTGGACTAAGATACAGTACAATTTTGTGTTATGTTATAATCATATTAGAATTAAGTGTCAAAGAATGTGTGTTAGTATTCCCAAGTGAAGAAAAAGGAGAATTCATTTTTTGGGGATTATTTTTAAAACTAATACTAAACTTTTTGATTGAAAGCAATTCATAACTTTTATTATAAAAGTAAAAATTATTTTTTATACTTGTGTTTTTGTAAAGGAATGTCTGACCTACACAACTGTGGTGAATGTTTAAGATGTTCTGTTTCATTATAAATTGCTCTTCGTTTTCTAGATTTGCAGTACTAAGAGTGGATTCTTTATTCATATTCATTTTCAACTTGTTTATAAAACTGGCTTTGATACTTTTTAAGATTACTATACTGAATTTTATTTCTGATACAATTCAGCACCATATGGTTATTTATATCTCATCTTTAAAATTAGATGGTCCATGGGTGTGAATTTTTGTATTTTTGGCTCTATTATAATTTGTATTTTTTCATTTCTTGAGGAAAAACTTATTTGATGTGTTAGCATGATTTCCTAAATCTTTATTGTAATTTGGCTTTTAGTTAACTAATTTTGGCTGGTCAATTTGTAAATGGGTGGGATTTGATTAATCCTGTAGTCAGAGTAATAGTCTTTGAAGACATAGGATAAGATATTGTACTTTTGATAGATGAAAATTGTCTTAGAATGACTCAGCATTGTAAATGTACTCAATAGGTACTTGAGTGATGAATTTGGCATACATCTTGGTGAGTAGTCAACTAAATTTGATGTGTGCCTTGCATTGGATTTACTAAGTTGATATGATGTTGGTGCTAAAATTTGTAAGGAAGCAATGTGGATTTCTTGTACTCACTTTTACACCAAACCATAAAATTATTATTTCTCTGCAATTTCCATGAATGATGGAAATAAAAGTCTTACTTTTTGAAGTTAGAGAAAATACTGAACTATTGCCATAGATTTTATACTTCTAATTAAGGTGATGCTCATTCCATATTTTCATCATTATATGAAGATAATCTGCTTATTTAGTGACTAATTTTGCATATTTATTGTTATAGAGGTATTAAATCATGTCTTAAAATATTTTATTTTTAAATGTTTGCTGTTTGTATATTCTAATTCTTGCTGTAAAATGAGATTGCAAATTAATCTTTGCACTCCTGATTTAAGATCTTTTTACTGGAATCCAATCTAAGATAAATTTTGTAATTTAGTTTTATGGTTTGATTTTTTGTTTTTTGTTTTGCACTATACCTGGTTTTTTTTTTTTTTTTTTGCCAGTTTGTTTGAGGTATGGATCCAGACGATTTTTTTTTTTTAGTTTTTGATTCCACTGTACATGTACCTATGTTAGCCATTAGTTCAGCAGTAATTGCTAGCATTATAGGATTCATATGCTAGCCTGACAAACAGTTAAAAATATTTCAATTATTTTCCACATTTGGATTATTTAAAATATTTTAAAAATGAAATATTTATATTTTTTAAAGAGAATAGTAGAAATAGACAGATGGGAATGGATCTAAATGATTTATACGATACATATTTTACAAAATTTGTATTATTTTTAATGTCTCAGCAATTGCATATAGAGTATCGACTATGATCAAAGGGAAAACATTCCAATATTGAAAACCCTTTTTGTGGTGTAATTTTTTTACAATATAGTACTTTATTAAAGATCTAACACCCAGTCGTATATGTAGTTTAGAATGAGATTTACTGGATTGCCCATTGTTTTGAATATTCTTTTATCACTATAAACTCAGAATAGCTTTTCACTATATTTTTCATTTTCTAGAGTTTTCATGTTGAATTCAGAGTAATTTGGTGCCACTAGACAAATTTTGGGATTTGGTTATGTACATTAAATAAGGAATTACTTGATTATACCAAGTTACAGTATATTTTACAATATTGACTGCTATGATATCTATTTTACTGTTGACTATGGGACTGTAAATAATATTAGATGAATATGTTGGTACAAAATGATAAAAGTAATTGATTGGGATATAGAGAACGATTTAGAGACAAGTATGTAAGAGAACTATAATTGAAGTGATGTTTTATTTATAACCACATGCAGTAATTCAAGTTTTAAGGCTTATTTGCTTTAAATAATACTTTTTTGTATTGTATATTTTCTTAGCTAATAAAAATTAATTGAGGGAGTCATAACCTTAATGTTGCTCAATTTTAGTTTTCCCCTTGATAGAGATAGATTGTAATTTTTTTTTAAGAAGGAGAATTATAGTGTGATATTTTTAGCTATTTTGTTGCTGCTACTGGAGATTTGTCTGTGATAAGGCTAATCTCATTATCAGTATTTTCTGTAATATTTTGAATCTTATGGAATGGTGCAAAACAGAGTTGATGATTGATTGTATTTCTGACTTGGTAGTTTTATTTATTTATTTTTTATTGTATACTGTTCTCTCTGGCAGGGTTTGTAAAGTAGAAGGCTTTCTAAAGTATTTACAATTCAGTCATATAGGGGATGTACTTTTTTTTATTTTATGTGGGTTTTTTTTAAATCTAAACAAGTAGTCATAGTCCTGTAAAACTAATTATAACTCACAGTTTTTTCTGTGAATTTTATATAATAGAATTGTAAGATTTGAAACTTTTTTTAGAATTGGTTCACTTTGATATAAGTATGTGAGGAAATATTATAGTAATGACAATTAAATGAGGGAAATATTTTTTTTTTTTTTGTCAATTATTATTTAAGAAATGTAATGAATTTCTATTTGAAAACAATTTATGTTAGGCATTATAGATACAACAATATTCTGCCATTGTATTATATAACTTTTGTTACCATATATTTTTTAAAAAAAAAAGTATTTGTTTTGTCATGCCAAATGGATGTTAAGTATTAAATTATCTTACGCTTTCAAAAATGTTTGTTATTGAAATAGCCCAATTACTTTCATTATTAATATTTTCAATGATTAACATGAATACAACACATTTGAAATTATAAAAGTAATTTAACATTTAATGTAAAAAGTTATATAGGAAGCAAGAGATTACTATGGGATACCAAGTATCATATGAATAATATGTGACGATCATAAATTATTTGCCCATAATATCTTAATAATTTTGTTATTATAGAAACAATCACAAACTGATTTGTAATAATTAACAAACATTTCAATATTATGTCTTTTCTATTTTGTGAATAGACAATGATAACAGTCATGGAAAAAAAATCAGTACATGCCCTAATCTCCAAACAGACAAATTTCTAGAAATTATTGTTGCGCAATAACTGAAAGAAGCTGATCAATTGTAATCCTAAAAAACGATTTACATATTGATCATAATTAACTGGAAGTACTGTTTTCATTAAATTCTACTTAATGTGGCTCATAAGAATTTAAAGGTTTAAGCATGCATATTGCAGAAATTATAGTAATTTTTACCAGTTCTTAAACTTTAATGAATACAGTATTCATTTTTATTGAGTTATGAAAAAAATTCAATGTATATAAAACAGTGAGCTGTAGAAATATTAGTTTCTGTCACATTAATGGCATATATTCCTGTGAAAATTTAGATGCCATTTTGAGACTCATGAAAAGTGGCTGAATTCTGATTTTCAGAAATGTTAAATTTTGACAAACTGAATTAATTTAATCATCTAATACTTGATGTGAAAGGCTTTAATGCATCATCAACTCTATATGCAGATTGTAATTTTTTCTTCAAATTTTCATAATACTACATTTAATAATTAAATTATCAATTTCATAAAATATTAATAGTAGTTAAATAATAGAAAGGCTATTCACTTAATATATGGAATTATTTCAAATAAAAAAATTTTCTTTGCCTTATTGTAGTCTTGAATATTGTTAATATGTTTTTAACTATATTAATTAGCATAGATGTAAGGTAATAAAATTACTTCTGTTTCTAATCACGACTCAATCCTTTTTTTCTTTTCAAAATATACATTACATATAGCCATATAATTCTATAATTAAAACACTTCTTTTCTTTTCAAAAACTCATCAAATAAAGTTTTTGAAAAGAAAAGAAGTGTTTTAATTATAGAATTATATGGATATATATATATAATAAAATTACATTATAGGAAAATATATTACATAACTGAATAGTGATATGAATATAAATCCCATATATAATTAGATGGAAATAAGATACAATAACAGGGAAAGTACATAAGAGTAATCTCTAAAACTATAGCAAAACAATTAGTATAAATCCTAGAATACCACCTAATGATAATATCCAGTGAAAATTCAATTTCTTTTCCCAGAGCATAATTCAGAACTGTTCACACTTAGGTTCTAATAAAGGCTATTAATTGCATACTTAACTGGGTAAAATGCTATCAAAAATGAAAATACTATATCTTAATTTGATAAAATGTTAATTCCAACCCGATTGCTAATTTAAAAAAAATAAAACTGAATAACAATACTATCCATTAATAAATCATAGCACTTTGCTATCATTCCAATAAGTTCAATATGATTAAAATAAAAAATTATATTTTTAAACTGTTCATTTAAATAATCAATCTAAATCATTTCAAGTTTATTGCTTCTAGAAAGGAGTTTAACATCATTTATGCTTTTTAAATAAATAAGCACACAAACATCAGTTTGCAAAAGCTATTTATTATTAGTAGAAGAAAATGTGAAAACTACAAGCTTTTATGAAGTCAGATTTCTATCAATAATGTAGTACAATATTTCTGACAAAGTTAATAAAATAACTCACTATCATCAAGTCATAAATTAAGAGACTACCTATACATTCCGGTCAGTATTGCCACAGATCTATCATGGAAAAGTGGTTCATGTTTCTATTTGAACTTTCATATCATTCAATACAGAATTGTTGAATAAATTAATATAATGCTAGTTCTCAATAAAGTTAATTCAAGCTTCAACGATGAACAACCCATCAATTAGTAAAGGTAAAAATCATAATGGTAGTTTAGTTAGCAATTAAAATCTTTTTATAGAATTAGAAGAAACAAATAATATAACAAAAACAGCTCTCTACTTTACTGACATATAGTGTAAGCTAGAGTAATCAGTGATTACATATAATTGCTAGTCTAATATTTGAACCCATCTTCAGACCAGTTTCTGGCTTTTCCTTTTATCTATGAGGTCTGGTTTTCAAAGTTGGAAGAAATGCTTATATGCATCCTTGGCTATCTTTAATTCCATTTTATCTATCAAACTTAAATTTTAAAATTCAAATTAGTCTAAGGTTTTGAATTCATATCAAGCTGCTTGAACAGATATGTGCATCTAAAAACAGTCCAACAACTACTTATTTTAATACCTTTAGTTTTTTATTAAATTTAGACATCTTATTCCTCTGGCTATGGCAAAGATCTCTCCAACATCCCTTCACAGACTTTTGTAGTTTGACAATAGTACTCTGAGCTTTAATGAATAATATTTATGTAGTGTAATTTTCACTACATCACTCTCACGCAAGGTAGGGATTGGTTTCTATCCACTTTTAACACTGTTAAGGAGTATAATCATAAACATAGACCAAAAACATGTGAAAAAGATGTGTGATCCCCAAGATGCATATTTCATGCTGAACCAGCACTCATCAATTGGCCAAAGCAGTTTTTTTTTTCACTTATTAGAAATAGAGCAAAACTCTCCATACAGTATTGCCACCTGTGCTAAACAGAGTAATCAATGGATGCCAGAAGGCTTGTGCATAAAATCCCTATCTAATGCCTACTCATCCAATATCCCAGACTAGTTTCTGGCTTGTGGCCTTCGTCAGTGAGGAGCTTTGGATCTGAGAGCACTGCATCTAGATCTTAGGATCTAATGCAACCCTCAGATCCAAAGCTCCTCACTGACGAAGGCCACAAGCCAGAAACTAGTCTGGGGATATTGGATGAGTAGGCATTAGATAGGGATTTTATGCACAAGCCTTCTGGCATCCATTGATTACTCTGTTTAGCACAGATGGCAATACTGTATGGAGAGTTTTGCTCTGTTTATCAACAATTAATGTGCTAGTATAGGAAATGTGATCATGTGATTATTAGAAATAGTTAATTTTTCAAATATCAGCAAAGATACATAATTTCATCATAAATTTTGAATTAAAAGTAGCTTTTAAAGCATTAACCTTTAAGACAAATTTATTTATTCATATATATGATAGCCTAATGAATAAAAATTTTAAAAAATCATCATCATTGTAATTATTTTAAGTTAAAATAAAAATCAAGAGGGAAAATGCCTATTTATAAATAAATTCTTAAAACATATTTTATCAAACAGTTTATTATTTTGTGTATAAAGAGCAAATATATCTTATATATCATTGGTAAACATAGAGATCCTGATAGTAAGACTTAAATATAATTCAAGTATTATTATTAATATTATTATTATTATTGCTATTATCAATAATGTTTGTTTTAAAAAAAAAACTTATAAATTAGGAAATCAGAAAAAAGATGTTGTAGCATATTATTGATGTTAGTGATTTGTAAATTTGTATTTTAATAACTTTCAATTTTTTTCCTCCCTCCTCAATAGGTGGACATTTGAAAATGAATGAAAATGTAAGTTTTTAAATTTAACTATTATTTTTAATCCTCAAATAAGAGAATTGTTAATATTGTAAAATATATTAATTTATGATTATCTACCAATAGGACTTAATGATGCTGAAATCACGAAATATACAAGACATTTGTTTTATTGTTAGCAATTTAAGTGAAATATTGAATTTACTTAAATGATATAATAAATTCCAATAATTTGTCTCATTCATATGCAGTTTTTCAGCTGAGCTAAAGTGCAAAGCAGTAATTTAAATGAATTATAATACTAACTTTTTCAAACAGTGGTTATCATTATTCATCCTTAATCATAACACAATATTCTAATTATAATTAAGACCTTGTTTTGAGAATCAGTTTCATTAAACTTAAGGGAATCTTTTTTGTTGTGCGTTAATAATTTTGAGAAAAAAAAAGATTTAGTTAAACAAATGTTTTATTTTTCTACTCTATTTTAAATTGTATATTTATATATAAGAAATACAATTTTGAAAAATTTGACATTTTTATAACAACAATAATTTAAGAATTAAATGATAACACTTTTTCTAATTAATATTTAATGATTGTTCTGTAAGCAGTCAAAGGTATTCAAAATTCAATAACTATTTTTCCATGATTAAAGTCTTATTTTATTTTTTAATTGTTTTTCAGTAACTCATATTCATTGTTCAAGAAATAAGCTTGAAAAAAATCGCTAAATTTTATAAAAAATTTGCATTTGAAAAAAGTAGAAACAAAAACAATTATAATTCTTATTTCAACAGGATAAAAATTATTACACATTTTTTATGCTTTACAAATTGCACCGTAAAATATTTTGTTGATTAAAATTTTCATATTTTTAATTAAATGAAGATTTTTTATATGTACAAATCAGATTAGTATTTTCCTGAAGGTTTGTCATGATGGTGTTCTAGTTGTATTTGTATAGGACTATTTCCATCATCTAATATGCGTATTGATGTCTTTAGAAAAAATTAACTTTATTTAAATATTCCAAATATATTCAACTGTTAGTAGTAGCGCATCAAATAGGTTAGTATATGCACAATGTTTTGAGAGGTATTATTCCCCCCTCTTCTTCAGGTGTTGCTCCCTGACCAGTGACAGTACTAGCATGGGATTTGAATCAGATTCGTATTTAATTGTGAATTAATTAACAAAGTTTAGTGTAGCACATTTGATTGAGATATTGGGGCTCTTGAAATTATGGTTATTTGTGTTTCGTCAATAGTTAACTAGAATAGTTTCTTAATCAACTTAATTTGTTATAGCATCAAGGGTGGAACAGCATTTTTTTATTTGGAGAAATTTATTTGGTACTTGTGAGTTTTCTTGTAAACTAAGTTGGCAGCCTGTATTTTTTGATAAACACAGTTTTGGGAGCCCTCAGAAAATGTTTACAAAAAATTGGCTATTAGAAAACATATTTAATATTTACATTTTATTTTTTATTATTACTCTTATTTTTAAAAAAGAAATCATTATGGGAAAAATTATTTACAATATTTATACTTTTTTTTTTTTTATATTAACTTTTTAATAGAAAAATGAATTAAAAAAAAGTATATAAATACAATATTTACACTTTATTCATGTCGGTGGTGCGATTGTACAAATCCAGTTGATCTTTTTACCTTTCGGTTGACAGTACATCTCTACTCCAGAAGTAAATAAATATGAGTGCAATCAGAAATGGAATTCTAAAGCCCTCAAACCATGTTCCTTTGTGAAGGGCTATTCTGGTTAAACAAGATTTCAAGTTGCATCACCATTGTGGGGGTGTTTGAATGTAAAGTTTCATATTATGACCATTAACACATGCTTTTCAGGAGGGCAGGATCCTATACCTGTTGAAATATTCCACTACATCACATTCTGTGATAGGAAGTCCCAAATTTTGATCATGATGACTTACCCCCCCCAAAAAAAAACATTGTAAAAAGAAACACTGAATTGAAACCAAAATACAACAATGTTAAGAGTATTTCGTCGCTTCCACATTGTAATATAAATAATAATAAAAAATTTAAATGAAGATTCTTATTGAAATTTATTAGAATTTTTTAAATTTAACAATCGATTTATTAATTTTTTAATTTAATAACATCATCAGGAGATTGTAGCCCCCCAAAACTGTATATTTATTAAAAATACGAGCTGCCATCTTAATTTACAGGAAAACTCACAAGTACCATATATATGTCACATATCTTACCATGCACTATAAACTAATTATGTATGCATCATGAAAATTACTAATTTTTTTAAACCATTTTTTATTGTTTTGCAAACATATAAAAGAATTTTTAAATACTTCAAGAAATTGATTTAGTAATTACTTTATTGGTGAATAATAATAATGTCATTATTATTTGTAGCTACTTCAAGCTGGTTTACGAGAATTGAAAGAAGAGACTGGATTAGATATTGCAAATGAATCCTTAGAATCCAAGATATTAGCTTTATGGGAGGTAGTATTTACATTATAATTATTTCTCATTTAAATTATAATTACAGTGAATTAAAACATAGATATATACAAAAATATTATGTCTTATCTTTTAAACATAGAAATTATGCTGGCACTAAGTAGCAACTTTAAATTGCTTAGGAGCTGAAGTTTTAAATTTTGTGTGGTAATCACAATATTATCAAAGCAGAATAGTGCAGATATATAGATATTTTCTACATTGAATCTAGTGCAGAAGAAATTCTCTATCCAAAAGCAGATTAGGGATAACTAAGAATACAGAACTATAAGTGATAAACTTGTCTGCAGTAATTTGCCAATGTTTTGCAACATCTTAAACATAATTAATTCTGTCATCTCATGTTTAGAGCTGTATCATATAATAATGGAGTTCTTCACATTTATTTTTATGTTTATATTTAACAAAATACAGAAGTGGATAAATTATAAGTGTCTTAATGATAATCTTGTAAAATATGAATATATATTGCTAGCTACATGGAATTTGCAGAAAAAGAAAAACTTTATATTATGAATTCTTTTTTTGAGAAAAATGTTAAAAGGAAATGGACATGGAAGCATCCAAATGAAGGTACAGCAGAATTGGATTATATTTTGACTAACAGAAAATACATATTTCAAGATTGTAATGTTCTTAATAAATTTAACACAGGAAGTGATTATCGCTTAGCAAGATGTAAGATACGTGTTAATGCAAAACTGGAGAGACAAAAATTATTAAGAAAAACAATATTTACAGTTGATATTCCTAATCTTCAGAAACATTCTAATGAATTTAAATTAGAACTTACAAATCGGTTTCAAGTATTAGTAGATTTTGAACATGATTCAGATTTGAATGAAATTAATATGAAAATAACTGATACACTTTTAAAAACTGAAGCAAAGATAACTGGTAGAAAAAAGCAGCAATTGATCAATACAATTTCTACTGAGAGTAGAGAATTTATGAAGAAAAGAAGGAATATGAAGATATACGAAAATGATACATTAAAAGGGATTGAATATCTCGAATTTTGTAAAATGGTGCAGAAAAGAGTTAAAAATGATATAAGAAAGTATAACTGAACTAATAAGGAAAGCTGTAGAAGAGAATAAAAGTCTCCAGAGTGTAAAACATTTTGATATTGGTAGGAAATTTATATCTGCAATAAGAAAAAAAGATGGAATTATTACTAAAAAGAGAGATGACATCATGAAATGAGTAGAAGACTTCTATCAAGAATTACATCTTCCGAATTGCCCAGAATTTTAAATAAAGAAGTGACACATGCAATTAAATGTATGAAGAAAGGAAAGACTCCAGGTAATGATGGAATTATAATTGATATATTAAAAGAAGCAGATGAAGAAATAGAAAAAAATTTAGCAAAGTTTTATACCAAATGTCTAAATGATAAAGATGTATCAGATGATTGGAAGAATGCAGTATTAATATTTAAAAAAGGTGATAAAGAAGATATTAGAAATTATAGACCTATCAGCCTTTTATCAGTTTTATACAAAATTTTTACCAAGATAATTACAACTCGTCTACAGAGAACACTGGATTTCCACCAACCAAGAGAACAAGCTGGATTTAAAAGTGGTTTATTTAGTACAGTAGATTATATCCAGGTATTGAGAGAAGTTATAGAAAGGACAAATGAATATGAGTTGCCATTATGTTTTGGATTTGTAGATTATGAAAAGGTATTTGATTCTATAAACATTTCTTCAGTGATTAAAGCATTGGATCATCAAGGTATAGATCTAGGATATTGTCATATTTTAAAGAATATTTATAAAAATGCAACAGCAACAATTAGATTATCTAATGATACTGGGAAAGTCAACATTGAGATGGGTGTGTGTAAGACATGATGACTCCATATCTCCAAAACTTTTTACAGCAGTGCTGCAATAAGTATTTTGTGGATTAAAGTGGGAAGCTAAAGGAGTGAAAGTAAATGGAGATTATTTAAGTCATTTAGATTTTGCAGATTATGTAGTTGTTTTTTCAAACTTTAGAACTGCAGGAAATGTTGCAGGAGTTATCTGATGAAAGTAGGATTAAAGATAAATGTTAAAAAGACTAAAGTAATGTTTAATGGATTTTCTCAAAATATGAAAATAAAGATTGATTATGGTGAGTTAGAAGAAGTTAATATTTGCAAATACCTTAGTCAGATTATTAATACAGATGGAAACATAATTGATGAAATTAATCATAGAATTAAACTTGGTTGGAGTGCTTTTGGTAGAAATAATTTGATACTAAAAGGAAATATGTTTATGGGTTTGAAAAGGAAGGTTTTTAATAAATGTGTTTTACCAGTTCTTACTTATGGATCTGAGATTTGGACACTTAATAGAAGAGCGATACAGAAACTTCAGATCACTCCAAGGAGTATGGAGAGATGCATGTTGGGAATAACAAGAAGAGATCGAAAACGCAATATATGGGTAAGAGAACAAACAGGTGTTACTGACCTCATTGAAAAAATTAAAAAACTGTAGTGGAGTTGAGATGGACATATTGCTAGAAGAGATGATAATGGATGGACAATTGAAATTTTAAAGTGGATTCCAAGAGATTGTAAAAGAACCCAGAAAGCAACCACATGTGAGATGGATGGATGAAATAAGAAAGTGTGCAGGGGTGGTGTGGAGAAGAGAAGCTAAAGATCGGAAAAAATGGATTTAACTTGGAGAGACCTTCATCTGCAATGGATTGATGATGGTTGATGATGATGATGACATGGAATTGATGACATTTATATGTTTTGATGTAGCCATTACGAAACAGTGATTTGAAGAGAATGGGTCAAACAGATTGTTTTTATTATGTGGTTTTAATCAGAAATTAGGAAGTCCACTTTGATTTTGTTTTTGATTATCAAAGGTTGCTTCCAATGCATGTATCCATATATGTGCATGTAGAGGGGTGTAAAGTTAGAATTTATACTGCAATTTAAATACCAAGATTTAATCCAGTATGTATCTGATATATATCTTTGTGTATTTTATACAAAAAGTTACAATTTTATAACATTCTATCAAATCTGTGTAAGCATTATAAAGATATGGTATTGTTTTAAATGTTTATAAGAATATATTCATGAAAATTATTAAAGTTTATCAAAATAGGAACTTTTGATTTGAGTTTATATTTAGAATTTCTTAAAACAAGTAATTTCTTATAAAAATTGCCTATAAATGGGTGTAATGAATGACAGGAGAGTTGTATGTTATTAAAATTCGATGGGTGTGTTTTTCAAAATGACTGATAATAAGCAAGCCCTATTGAAAGTTTATAGTTGAATCCTTTCTCCTACCTTGAGAGATATCTTACAATAAGAGATTTTCTGAAAATGCACATCTAATATAGTTTGCTGAGATTTTGAAAAGCTAGAAATTTTTTTTTTTTTCCTTTTCAAGAATAGTTTGCTAGATTTCCAATATTGATGCATGTTTTTATCTTGGCAATGCAGAATTAGATTACAATTATATAATTTTGCAAAGCTCATTTTATTTTCATTCCTCCAATGATAATATAAGTAAATGCCATATGTGGTTTAGTGCAATAATAAAATACCAGACTCTAAAGTTCAATATCCATAGATTGTGACTCTGTCTCTTACTTTCAGTGCTTCAAACTTTTTACAAACTCCTGACTAATAAACTATTTAATTATTTATTTAGTATAAATATATGAAACAAATATTCATTGTTTATATATATTTCATCATTTTAATGTATGAATTAATGTCTTCACTATTTCTTATAATACACTGCTTGTCACTTCTCTTTTTTTTTTGTATATTTTAAAGCAATTTTATTTCCTGCATAATATAAAGATGATTCTGCAAAACTTTTGAATATATTAAGAGCTTCTGTTGTAGAACTTCCTGTACATGAATCATATTTTATTTTTGTATTTTTTGCATCTCAACTTGATTAAATAGTGATTTGAAAATGGATTATTTGTTTATTTCAAACCTTTGTTAAATTATGTTAATTGTCAAATGTAATGATTGAACAAGATGGATTCAGTAATTTGCACTTGTAATTTGATTTCCTTTATAAAATATTATATTCCTACTTGTAACAATTCATCAAATGCCATTATTTTTGAATTTGGACACACCCAGGTTTTTTTAAATAAGGATTTATCTATTTTAAACCCATTGTGAAAAATTATGTAACAGTCTATTTGCTCATTTTCAATAACAACATATGCATTAAAATTTCTAAAAAATAAAAGTCACTCTTTCATTGGCATTCATGCAATAATCTTATCCAACAAGGAATAAAAATATTTTTTCCTTTACTTTTCTGAATGTAACATTGTAGCATAAACATTATTTTATTGACATATTGTAAAGTTTCACGAAGATACTAAGTTAAATCTCTTTTCATTCAATGAACTACCTTTATCTGGAAGATGAGTTTCATTAAGAATCGTTATATTACTTTTAAATTTTGTCAACTCTCTAGCATCAAGTGCTGTTTTAACTTTAAATCTTGAAAAACTCATTATATTGAAATATTTATCTTTATTTTATTATTTCCATTCATTTAACTTTGCCACCATTACTGATATTATTGTTTGAATTAGCAGTTTTCCAGATATTGTAGCTTAATCTGATTTTACAAGATAGGCTATTTCGAGATTTCTTTTTCTAAGTTTTTTTTAACATTTTTGAAGGTAAGAGTTCTTAAATAGGGCTATCCAAGCATACATTAATTGCCAAATGACATCTGTCCTAGTCCAAAGTCTTCTAAATAACTATTGATTGTACTGCCTTGTGCAAGGATGATGACTAATGATTTTCGAAGAGCTAAAATGTCCTTTTTATTGCTTTCAACATTAAGGATTTTACTAACTTTATATACTTATATGTACTTCAGATATAAAAAAAAAAAATTTACATTCAAAATTATATTTTACATAATTAAAGGATGAAAATATGATTGTACAAATAAATAATTCCATTGCAACAGTAAGTGTAGAACATCTAGAAATAGCAATAGTAAAATAAAAACAAAAATGAAAAAAGGGAATAAGAGCCTTTAATTAGCCAACATTATGGCACATAATGTATCAAAGATATTATTGTTCATCACTGTTGATTGATTATTTTGCAATTATTCTTCTTATCTGGAGATCATTCTACTAACTGCTAATGTGCCTATATTCTTAATTAATATGAGAAATATTTAAAATTTATTTTATAGCAGAATTAATAATTGTCTAATAAATTATTTTCGTTATTTTCTTTAATTGATTATAGTAATAGTTTTAACAAGGCTGTAAATCTTAGCAATGAGCGTCTGAAAAAATCGTCACTAGGGACCTCTGTAGGTCTTTAAAACACAGAGGTCCCTAGTGACGATTTTTTCAGACGCTCATTGCTAAGGTTTACAGCCTTGTTAAAACTATTACTGAAATAATAGTGAGCGTTTAATAAAATTTATAATTACAACTTTAATTGATTATAAAATCTTTTCTTGCTGCTATCATTAAAAAATACTTGATAGAACAAAGGAGTGATAACTTCAAAAACTTTGAGAAACATTGGTCTTGATCTTTGATGATTTGCATTAAACATGAAGAAAAAAAATAAAGACAAAAAACATTTGGATGTAATTTGAAAGTATTTGTGTTGGGTGAATAAATCTAAATTCAGATAAATGTCAAAAAAAGTTATTTAAAAAAATAAATTTTCTTCATAGACAAAAGGAAAATGATTTTGATTGTATGTTAAGAAGGGAATAATTGTTAAGGGAGAAAGAAAGAATATTAGGAAAAAGATGGAAGATAATTTTAAGAGAAAAAGGGGTCATACTTACATGAAACAGATTGTATAAATCAGAGTGTTAGATGATTATTAAAAAAGTGTTATTAAAAATTTCAATTTAGAATTAATTTATGGATTTATTTTGGTTCATATCTTTCTACGTATATAGCACATATGGAACTTGCATGGCACTAGATATTTTAATCAGGTTTGAAATAACATTCTCTATTTCACGCACTTTTAAATTATTATTTAATATGCACCATTTGTGTATATGTGTGATTAAAAGGTAAAAGCAAACTATGTACTTCTTACTTTTTATAACATTTATTAACAATAAAGAAACTTCATATTATTTGTGTTTTTTTTATCAGCACATTGGCAACCTTCCTTGCTTTAGCTTACCCAATTTTTTTTTTTTTAAATGTATTTATGTGTGTATGTAAATTTAAAACTATTTTTTAAATTGTTTTGATTTATAATGGATGTTTTGGGATTATAAGGGATTTGAAAAGCAATATTTTGTTTGATATATTGTAGTCTGTTTTTCCTCCTTTATTAAACCATGGTAAGCCCAACCGTCATCACATTGTTGTATATTATTTATGTAAAATTGACAAAGATCACCAATCTCTGCAATCACTATTATCATTGGACTGGAATGAAGTGGAAGTATGTGCCTGGCTGCCACGGAGCATGATAACAAGTTTGGTTAATCTCCACCAAGGGAATTTAGAGACTCGATCACAATTACCTCCAACATTTAAGTATATTGCTTTATTATATTTTGAAAAATTTTTACTATTTAATTTTATAATGTAAAAATTATTAAATATATTTGGGTTAAAATTATTGTGTAAATATTAATTAAGTTGTTAACCAATTTTAAAAGATGATGAATTCTAACATTCTACGAATAAAGATTATAGTTTTCTTGTTAATAAAATGCTTTTATCAGTTTAAATATATAAAAATAGTTTATTGTAGATTGTCTCAGGATTATAAAAATAACAACTTTTTTTTGCATCTTCAAATTTCTGTAGCTGATTTGCAGTATTAATCATGTTTGTAGAATATTTTCACTTTAGGAGAAAAAGCAGTTAATCTTAATTAAGATGATATATTTGTATAGATAAGGAAATTATTATACGATATTATGTGTTTGAAGATATTCACTATCTTCTCATTATCTATCATAAATAATAAAATCCACATTTAGCAAATCATCTGATTATTATATTTGAATAGGAAAGTAGACGCTTAATTCTTCTCTTGAGTAATTTTCAACAATACTTCCAAATAAGATTTGTAGATTGAATTATTTAATCATTTCTGTAATTGATTATATTGATCAATCAGATTCATAATTGTTATTCTATTTATCCATAATCTATGTTAATTGACTTTTATAATTTGATGATTAGAATATGTTCCTTTAATTATTTTTTATAAGTTTTCATAGAAAAGAAAACAACAGCTTTCTTTCCTGACATTATTTGATGTTCCTTAACCATTAGAAATTCTTAATGGATGAAGATAATTACATGATGCCTTACTAATGAGCTACATGATGTTGGTATTTTTAGAATAATTTTCAAGTCAGTATTTGATCTAGTCATCTTTGATAAAAACGTTTTTAAAATTATATTAACAATAAAGAGTTGTGTTAAATAATTTAGCTATTTCTATTCTCTCGTGTCCGCCGTTTGATGGCATTGATGCTAATCAAAAACACATACATATTACGATTCCAGGCTGGGCCTGTGATGCTATCTATATAAATATCGGCTTTTTTAGTTTTATAATGGGAAATTAGAGGAACTAATAGTAAATAATATTACTGTTTAAAAAACAAAAATTTTAGAAATTCACATTAAATTTTAAAATGATACCTGAATAATTGCCGTTTTTTGGACAATAATTAATCATAAAATGGGTTGGTTTTGTTTGTGTGTATATCAATAAAAAGTTACGGTATTTTTTTAATAGAAAATAATACGCAATTATACATTTTTCAATTTACACAAAATTTCTACATTCACGTTAAATTTAAAAATGATACCCGAGAATTGTAATTTGCTTTTTTTGTTTTTTTGACAGTAATTAATCAGAAAGTGGGTTCTTTTTGTTAGTGTGTATATATAAAAAGTACCGTTCTTTAAATACTACATTTAAAAATGATACCCGACTATTTTGCATTTTTTTTTTGGACAGTAATGAATCAGAAAGTGGATTGTTTTTGTTAGTGTGTAGATATCAAAAGCCGTAATATTATTTAAATACTAAATTTAAAAATGATACCCAAATAACTTTTTTTTTTTGTATTGACAGTAATTAATCAGAAAGTGGGTTTTATTTTCTTTGTGTGTATATATAGAAAAAGTTACAGTCTTTTTTGAATAGAAAATAATACGCAATTCTACATTATTCAATTTACCCACAACATTTAAAAATTCACACTCAATTTTCAAATGATACCCAACTAATTTGCTTTTTTTTTTTTTTTTTTTTTTTGACAGTAATTAATCAGAAAGTGGGTTCTTTTTGTTAGTGTGTATATATAAAAAGGTACCATTATTTAAATACTAAATTTAAAAATGATACCCGACTATTTTGCGTTTTTTTGGACAATAATTAATCAGAAAGTGGGTTCTTTTTGTTATTGTGTATATATATAAAAAGTACCGTAATTCAAATACTACATTTAAAAATCAAACCCGACTAATTTGCTTTTCTTTTTTTGGACAGTAATTAATCAGAAACTGGGTTGTTTTTGTTAATGTGTGTACATATAAAAACTAATCTTATTTAAATAGTAAATGTAAAAATAATACCAGACTAATTTTCTTTTGGACAATAATTAATAATCAGACACTGGGTTGTTTGTGCATATATATCAAAAGTAACTTGTCACGGACGAATTCTCGCGAAAATGTTACTTTTCGCATGATTGTCAAAATACTGCTCTAACGCACCCTTAAAAGCAATTTTTGAGGATTACCCATTTGTAATGGAACATTCACGACATTGTTAATAAAGTTACAACATAACAGTAGGTTAGAGCACTTGAAAAAAAAAACCTTTGTAATGAAATTTTAAATAATTATGACAGGCTAAAATCCACACACTCTCACACGAAAGTATAGAGAAAATAGACATTCTAGCATTACGATAAAGTTAATAATACAACCAACTATGGCAGCCAGTAAGGCATTTGTCTGTGCTTTTAGCATAGAAAAAAGCCAGACCGGCTCAGTCGGCGGGGACTCTTTCTGTGTTTTATCGTAGAAAGAAGCCTCTTAGGTTGGGTATAGGCCACTGAAACGGTATATTTCTAGGATTTGACCTAGAAATAGCACTATTATGCGGCTGACACGAGGGAATAGAAAACAACCGAAAATTTTTATATGATAGACCATATGATAATTTTTAAAAGAGTTTATTACTATTTTCAAAAGATGAGTTTTATGTTAAATTAACCAATGAATCAAAATAACATGGATGTGCTTAATATATTTATTAAAAAAGATTATAAAAATAATGAAGATCAACACTTACAGAAAAAATAATTAAGTTTATTAATAGAGCAATTGCATTTAAAATTAGTTGTAACTAACTTAAAAGAAAATTATAATTGATACAATATTCTACATTTTTTTGAGATATTAAAAAATAATAAAAATAAGAATTTTGATAAACTGTGTTATATTAAAAAAAAAAAAAATGTAGTGTAGAACTTTTTTCAAAATCTTGAGGGGGAAAAAAAAGGAATATTTTAATCTCTCTGAAATCTCAATAAAATCATATTACTTTCCTTCAATTTAAAGAATCTCTATTTTCCTTAATAGATAAATCCTTCTGACATTAAAGGATAAATTTAATACGAAAATTTTTATCAAAATTTTAGTCAGTTAGTAGTAATATTGTGCTTATTAAACTTAAAACGAATGATGGTGATAATTATCATCATCATCGTTTTAATTCTACTGAAGTGATTTTAATAAATAGCAGTAAAGTTAGGCAATTACTGGAGAATAGCCTTTGTATTGTTGAATTTAACTTTACATACTGCACATTTTTGTTCTGTTTATAAAAACTTGTATTCATAATAAATATCGATGCTTTCTATCTGTTAAAGGAAAGAATGATCTTAAAAAATGGTAGTAAATAAAATTAAGCAACTGCCCAATATTTATGCAATTTTAAGTCTAGCTAAAATAATTGTTTTTAAAATATTTTGGCTGGTTTTATATTTTAAATCTTTTTTTAAAAAAATCAGGTGATTTTAACATTATTATTAAAGTTTATGTGACTATTTGTAATCTGATTTTCTTTTGAACTTATTTATTGTTTTTATTTTGAAATTTTTATTTATTATATCTTTAACTAGTGTTTAAGATTTTTCTTTTTCATGTATTCTGAAAAAAAAAATTCTTTAAAAAAAATGAACTTTAAAAATAATGTGATCATTTTAAATGAACAATAAAGCATAGTAGGTTTGAAATCAGTATATATATATATTTCTATATTATATTATCAGTCTTGTTAATTATTTTAAAGTGACAAAAAAAAAACTGTTTGGCTGCTTAGATTTCAAGTATGCAATATTAAGAATTTTTTTTAATTTTTTTATAGAGCTATAGTTATTAAGAATCATGATCAGCTGGAAGATGATGTGAACTTAGGTGATTTAATTGGGGAAGTCTGCAAAGAAAAAGGTGGTCGGATATCAACAGGCACTTATTTTGCATTCTCTGAATGGTTACAGTGTAAATAAATTATTTTATATTTGTGTATAGTTTATTGCATTAAATAAACAACAACAACAACAAAAAATGTTTCTTGTTTTATATGATGGATCATTTTTATTACTTACATATCAAGCAAGTTATTTTCTTCAAGTTTTCTATTTTTTCAAAAGCTCTGCTATTTTTTTTTTAAGATCATTAATTATTATTATTTTTCTTTTTTTTCATGCTTATTACAGTTCATTTCATTATGTTTTTCAAAATTCTTATGTTCCTTAATATATGTCTAATCCAGCCGTTATTTCTCTTCACAATTTTTTTAAACATAATCTTTTTTCATAAATATATTAAATAACCTCCATACCACCACCCATTTTTTTAAAAAAAAATACAATAAAAGACAAACCCCAAGATGCAATTCGTGATGAACCAGATTACTATCTCTCATATATATATATTTTATCATATATACATTAATTTATTTCAGCATTTCTATATTGTTAATCTTTTAATTCCAGTCTATCTTTTTTCTTTCAGGAGTAAACTTAAGATCCAGTGCAGTGAATAGGATAATACTGGATAGGGATTTGATAAACATTATCATGTATTACCTATTAATTATTCAAAACTACAAAAAGTAGTAGAACTGGAATAAATAAATAGTTTGTTCCTTTAAAGTATTGCATAAGCTCTCATCATGTGATTATTTTTTTGGTTTTATTTGTCCATAATCCACAACTTTAAAACCTCCAATCTTTTTTCTACTTTTTTTTTTTTCAATAGTTTTAAACTATTCTCGAAAAAATTGTAATTCAATATAAATAATACATATGACATGTATACTAAGGAAAGCTCGTTCACTGTTTTAAAATAAAAATGTTAAATACATGAACATAGTACGCTGAGCATACTTTTGACTACCAGTTAATATACGTGTACATATTATATATATTAAATTTTTTTTGTAAGTGTATGCATCTCTATTCCATATAAAGCTATTACATTTCAGACAAAACAATTTTTTTTTAAAACTAGTTTACATATGATGCAGAATAATGTATTTTTAATAAAACTATTTAGCATTGCAATTTTCATTCTGATTTTATCAAACCAACTTCTCTATTTATGACCTCTCCAAGGCTACTTTTTTTTCTCATTCTATTTTCATCACTTTGATTTTTTTGTTGCACTTTTTTTTCATCACAAACTTCTTAAAAAATCTGTCATTTCTACATAACATTACTATAAAATCCTCATTGCTATCTATAAGCACTATCACATAATTAAATCTGATTCAATGAAACCTGCTTTAATGCTCTTTTGTATTTATCAGACAACATTTTTACCTTATATCTATTCTTATATTATTTGTCTTTTTTAAGATTATTTGATCATATAAATATTTTTTGATTCTTTATTTTCTTTTTTATTAAATATTTTTCTTTCCAATGTAATCTTTTTCTTTTTCAGTATATATAACAAAATTATTTAGTTAACTTTATCCAAAGATTTTTTCAAATGCAGTGAGGGAAAATATTGAACTCTTCTCACCATATACCTTTTAGTAATATTTGTCATTGTTCTAATTACATTTCTTGTTTCTCTTTCTTTTCTAAATCCAAATTACTCTTAGTTTATTAAAAATCTTTGTTTAAATCTGTTGACAATATACATACATATATATAGGTATATATCGTTACGATCTCATTTGTGATTGCATGCAGTACTAGGTCCAAGACTTAAAGATCCATAGATCAAAGTTCAATTTTCTTCTTTCAGTGCTTGAAATATTATCAAGCAATGAACCATTTGATTATTTATGTCTTGTATGTTTTAAAGCAACATTAGAATACTGAGTAATGTTAAACAATTTATTATACAATTATTATTTATTAAAATAGGATCTTGTTTTTTTTTTGTTCCATGTCATTTTTACTAGTATAAGGTCTTAATAATAAAACTACATATTATATTTGATTCTTGCTTTTCTTTTTAGTAATAATTACTAAATGCAATTTTATCTGTTATAATTCACACTATTTCAGAACTCTATTGTAAGTTTGAATAAACATGTCTATAGATGACATTATTATATCTACATTTCTGATTAGGTTTTGGCTATTGGCTTTAACCCTAATTTTAATTCTTTTATTCTATTAAAGCTAATAGCATGGGAATTCAAAAATAGCCTATATTTTTGAGCCAACATATCTGATATATATATAACTCTAAAAGCAAATGAATGAGCTCAAAATCTTAGGAGATGGCTAGTATTCGGAAAGTAATCTTGGGATGTGGATGTAGTATTATTATCTAGTTTTCATTGATTATTCAAGCTTACATACAATAGATGGTTTGAAGTAGAGAAAAATAGAGTGAATCACTGCTTTTAGAAATGAATTTGAAAGTAAGCAGAGGAGTCATATTTTATCAGAAGTTGCTACTCCAATATAAAGAAGAAGCAATTGTATGTTAGAATTGAAAATTATTTTCTATTATTAGGCAATTGATAAAAAACAACAACAAAAAAGTATAATAAAAACATTTATTACTATCATGTGCCATTTGAGATAAGTATATCGCTTCATGTATAAAAGTTTTTATCTTATTTATTCATTATTTAAGTGCTAATATGAGTTACAATAATATTTTCTTGTTTTCTTTGTAGTTTCAATCATATCCAAATTATTTTAATGTTTGTAAACAAAATTTTTAAAGGAAGAGATAAAATTAAATATAAGAGGAATATCTTATTTTATTTAGAACACATAAAACTTAATAATTGCTATCAGTTTTGCTGCTATATATAAATACATATTATCAATACTGGTTTAGCTGACAGCTATTGGAATAAATTAATTTGGATCTGGGGTGATATAAAATATACACAATCTTCAGAAGTCTAGGTTGTCTTGTTTTCAGAACTTTTGGAAACAAATATAAATTTTTACCTTGAGAGAATTTTATGATTCCAGAATTACAGGTTTAAAAGTTTTTATTTTTTTAATAACCTGATCAAAAAAAATATATATATATATTGCTGATTTTCAAGCTACAAAAAAAGAAAAATAGTATATAAATATATATACTTGTATATATGTGATATTTTAGTACACACATGTAGTTATATGATATTTTATCAAACAAAATTCATTTTTTGCTAACTCATTACCGAATAAACTCATTGTGTATTTTATATATATTATAACCTATGAAAAGATATGAAGAAAAAGAAATGAAGGCAACTAAGGGACTCTTGACAACCATCACAATTATGATAGTGTTATTAAATCAGGCAAAACTCTATACGTATTGCCACTCAGTGCAAGCCAGAGTAATCAGTGGATGCCAGAAGGCTTGTGCATAAAATCCTCATCTAGTGCCTACTCATCCAATATCCTCAGACTAATTTCTGGCTTATGAGGAGCCTTGGATCTGAGAGCACTGCACCTAGATCTTAGGCTCTAATGCAACCCTTCAGCAGCCACCTTTTATCTCTACTTAATTACAAAACTATGAGTCTTAAATTGAAACACCATAATATTTTTAATCCAAGATCATTAGCTTATATAGTCATATAGGTCAGAACTCAGTTCAGTACCTATACATTTTTATGACTTTGGTTCTTTAATAACCATAGCCACCACTATCCTATTAGGCAGGATTGGTTTTAAGCCAATAAACATCACATGATCACCATTTCTTATGCTTGCTCATAACTGTTATTAAAACAGGCAAAACTCTATTCATATTGCCACTCAGCGCAAGCCAGAGTAATCAATGGATGCCAGAAGGCTTGTGCATAAAATCCCCGTCCAGTGCCTACTCATCCAATATCCTCATATTAGTTTCTGGCTTGTGGCCTTTGTCAGTGAGGAGCCTTGAATCTGAGAGCACTGCACCTAGATCTTGGGATCTAATTACTCTGGCTTGCATTATTGAGTGGCAATACATAAAGAGAGTTTTGCCTGTTTTAATAACAGTTATGAACAAGCATAAGAAATGGTGATCATGTGATGTTTATTGGCTTAAAATCAATCCTGCCTAATAGGATAATGGTGGCTACTGTTATTAAAGAATCAAAGTCACAAAAATGTATAGGTACTGAACTGAGTTCAGACCTATATGAGTTCAGACCTATATGACTATATAAGCTAATGAGCTTGGATTGAAAATATTATGGTGTTTTCAATTCAAAGCTTTTTGTAGTTAAGTAGAGATAAAAGGTGGCTGCCAGAGGATTGCAAGAGATCTAGGTGCAGTGCTCTTAGATCCAAAGTTTCTCACTGACAAAGGCTACAAGCCAGAAACTAGTCTGGGGATATTCGATGAGTAGGCACTAGATGGGGATTTTATGCACAAGCCTTCTGGGATCCATTGATTACTCTGGCTTGCACTGAGTGGCAATATGTATAGAGAGTTTTTCCTGTTTTAAAACAGTTATGAGCAAGCATAAGAAGTGGTGATCATGTGATGTTTATTGGCCTAAAACTATGGTAGTGACAATACTATGCAATCGCCTTCAGAGACTGATGATGATACTAGAACTAAACTCTGTGGGTTATTGTTTATAATAATGTTTACAGAGACATGCATCAAAATAAAGGGAATTCTAAAACAATGACAAAAGGCATCTTATTACAAAGTAAATGAATAAATTAGAAAGAGGAAAAACTTCACTCATTCCTATACAACACTTAAAAAAAACAGATTTTCCCCTCATCCAATTGCATTCTCTAAGTAGCATAAATATTTGCATTTAAGGTAACATCTTATAATGAAATTCCTTTCTGTATTTTCTTCAAATAGAAGCAAATATTTATGACCAATCAAGTTTTTATTGTCACGATCTGAGTTACTCTTGTAGAATGAAAGATAATGTACTTTTCTTATAGTAGAATGAGCAATAATAAGCTTATGCCACAATATTAATTTTTGCATTAATAAATGAATTAATAGTAATTGATGAAATAATAAGTAATGATCTCGGGGTTTTTATTTATTAATTCTGAAAATAAATCGTATTTTGTTGAACAAATAAATGGCATCCTAGTAGACTATAAAAAACATACACTTTTCTTATAAGCTAATGTATCCTAATATATTATAATAACAATTATTTAAAGAAGTGTTTAATTATTGCATAAAGAAATATAAATTTGGAAAAATCTAAGTCTTTTACCCAGGATGACACTCAAGTAAATAGAAAGAAAGGGTACCTTTTATATCTTTCTACTACTCATTAACAAGACAATCAAAATAATCAAATTCGAAATAATGTGTTCTTTATTTGTAAGCTAAATAAAATAATATGCAGTCTGAAAATGAAATAAAGAATTCAAAATCAAATCAAATAAATATCCAGTTCTTTTAACTGCAATTCCAGTCTTTAAAATTTGTAACACTCGTGCAAATTTTGCATATTACAAATTGGGATTTTGGATCTGTATGAAAATTGATTATCTGATTTACCAAGATTTCTGTAATATAAATAATCCAGATGCAAGAAAGATCATATATAGACTACTAACTAAATTTAAATAATAATAAATACATTTATTAACATTAATACTGAATTTACAAGTGACAAAATTTATTTACAAAATTATTATAGAAAGTCATTTGCTAAACATAGGCACTGTTACTTTAGACAGGATGCCAAAATAAATAATAAAACGATCATCTTTACACTAATAAATTATCTATTATAGCTACAATCATTTGGGGTGAACTATTAATGATACACTCACTTGAGATAAACTTCCAATATTTGACTAGCCTATTTTTTTAACCTATTAAGCCTAAACTATCCTATTAAACAATTGTTTAATAAAATAGCTTAAACTATAATTAAAGCAATACAATCCTTGATATACACTTTTTTTGTCTGATAATAACTTAATCTTTTTATTGACAATATTTAAGACACATTAAAGATTTTAAACAAACTTTAATCTGAACTGACATATAACTAAATTTGTATTGGCAAAGTTATATAATAATGACAATTATCATAAAATACAAGTAAGACAATTATTGTCTAACATTATTTGCTTAATAAAAAAAAATATGGGAAATACTCATCAGAAACCAAGCACACAACATATATACTTTTGTCTATGTTCACATAAAATATTTAACCTTAAATGTCTTGCCAATCTATTGGTGAACTACTTCTGGATGGTGATAAAGAGGATATTGCATATGTGTATCTTATGCACAAAAACATTAAAATAACATGTTGGTTTACTTGTGAACAGCAGCACAACACACTGTTTCACTTAACAAAAACTACAGATAGTAAAATGCCCCTTGGAGCAACTAGATACTTCAAAATTTACGTTATCATTGCCATATCAATCTTAAAACATGAATAACTTCACCTTCCACAGTGGAAAATAACTACATGAGGGATAAGTCAAGAAAGAAAGGCTCCTCAGAGCAACACTACATGACTGAAAAAATAGCATGGTAGATTCCAATACCTTCATCTTAGGCAAAATATATATGTGGTCAAGGTCTCAACACAGGAAAATTGAAATACCACAGAAACAATCCTCTAGGGACCAAGCTACATTAGCTAAACATGAAAATCCTGGAATATAAAATACTATCCTCATGGAAAACATTCTAGACAATGGGGAGAGCATGCTCCATCCCTCAAAACTATAAGTAAAATAACATTTAATAAAGCTCATGTTTCCCAGACTTACTAAATGAAAAGCATAAATCCTAAACTAAGCAATGGCAAGATAAATTATCTATCAAAAGCTAGAGAAATTAATATTCACTCTAAATAAAATACATTAAACAATGTATGAAACTAACAAGTTAATATAAGTCGAACAACTAAAAATATTTTAAAATAGCTTAATAAATTTTTTTTTGCAATTAATAAGAAATACACACTCAATAAAACAACAAAATTAAAATGGACAATAGTATAGACAAATATTACTAAATATAAAACTAATAAATGCTTTGTTATATGAAAAACAATGAAATTATTATATTGTAAAAACTATTGTGAGCTTCTGATAAATATTTACTGGCTGTTTACCCACAAATAAAGAATAAATGTTTTTCATAAATGTAAGAGATATGTATCTCTACCTGGACAAAGTATATCAAAATTGACCTTAAGCCAACAAATAAAAAATTACTTTCCATATTATAAGAGTAATTACATAATTATGTTATAAATTATAGAAAAATACTCTGGGCATGATAGTAACAATATAAGATAGTAAAGAACATTTTAAATACCCTAATTCTTCATTAGAATTCTGTAGTGAGCAATCTGTCATGGGCAAACAACACCCTTTTCCTGGTGAATTATCTAAAGAATGTTGCATCTGTACTTGTCATACTTTTTTATAAGAAAATAAGAGCAAGAATGTTGTGGAGTAAATAATATAACAGGAATACTTAACAACTAGTTTCTTTTTTTTAGTAAAGATTTGGATCCATTCACAATTAAATAATAGCTAGATTGTTTTCGATATTTCCATTTTAATAACTATCATTAAGAAAAATTTCACTAATTGTGTCCATTGTTGTACTGGGAAAAAATAAACAAATATTTTTTTTTTAAAAACACATTTTAAATATTCTTAACTTGCATTTTTTTTAGCTCACTCAGGTACATATTACAGCAATTTTCTTTTTAAAAATTTACTATCAACTCCTAAAAATCCACAATTTAAAATAGTGTCTTTAAATAATGTATAATATTCTTAAGACATTAAAGCTATGTCTACTTCAGTAAAACTTCTTGTTAGTTTATTCCTGAAAATTCTATTCTAAAGGTTCTTTGGCAAAACAATACAATAAGTACATAAAAAAGTTCCTTTCCTTTTATTAATTTAGGCAAGTCAGTATTTAAGTCTTTATTAAGGTAATTCTTCAAATATTTTACTTAAATAATCATGAATTGAGTATTTTGATATCAGATATTAAGATCTGTTGATGCATAACTTTATCTCTAAAGTAATCTATTTACTAAAGGTGAAATGAAATCAGTAAAGACAAACTGGTACAATGTTCAATATAGTCTTGGAAAATAATTAAAACTGCCTGGTTCTTTTGGAATTTTGTTTTAAGCATAGTTGAATAAAATGAATGATTGCAAGATTACTATTTTTCCAAAACATTTTGTTAATTATTTAGACCAGTGGTCAGCAACCTTTTAGATATTGTGGACCACTAACAATTTTTAAATGTATGAATTGATATGGGCATTGCATATGTTCTACATATAAAAATGAATATATAAATACATATTTGTTATGTTTATATGTGTAATTTTCAAATTCGTATCTACAAAAATTATTTAAGATTAATAACGAATAGTATTCTATTCTTTAATAATTTTTATAGATGTGTTTTCCTTCAAAATTCTTAATAAAATTTTTGAGTTTTAGTTCACCCAATTATCAAGGGTGCACCATAGTCAAATTTGATGCTAGTCAATCGTACAGAATTTGGTATTCTTATTTTGTTACTTTTTTATGCCGCTGATTGAGTAAGGGTTAATTAAATACATTCGAGGTAGTTGTTTTGCAAATCATGGTGATATTTTGTAACATCAATTAGCAATATAATGTTCTTGTCCTATTTTACATATAATGCAGCTTAAAATTTATTTTTTATTTAAAAATTTTATTAAATGAGCTTAGCGAATTTAAATAATATCTAAATTTCTTTGCAGACCATTAAAATTATTTTATAGACCACCAGTGACCCATGGACCACCGGTTGCCGACCATTGATTTAGACGATTCCAATCAGGTTAGACATAAGAAGCTTAAAATACCTTATTATTTTTCCACCTAGCCTCACATTATCAGTTAAAGAATGACACAATTTTAGAAAACTAACACTTCAGAAAAAAACAATTATTACTGTTATTTTTGTTGAATAAATATGAGGTCAAAGGTAGATGAGAGGATTGCAGCACACACATGTATATTGACAATTCTTTTTTATATTCCCATTTTGACAGGCATCTCCATCAGACACACCTTTCAAAAAATTGTGACACATAAAAAAAAATTAAAACTACTACACGGAACTAATTAAAAAAATTACATAATTTTGCTCTACTTTTAATGTTCACGTGATAATTTAAACTTTCTAAAAGTTGAACTTAACTTTTATTAATTAATATAATTAAATTAAAAAAATAAAACAAGATAATAAATAATATCTATGTGTAAATCCTCACTTTTAGATTTATCAAAAACTCAATTTATTTTAACCTTTTATGACTGAATTAACTAAATATTTTTAAATATTTAATGACTAAAAATTTATTTAGAACAAAGAGCTACTCACCTGCATGCCAATTCCACATACACGTATTCCAGAAATTGTTTTACATTTTCTAAATTTAATCTTAATAATTAACTCATATTTTTTTAATCAACCTAATATTACCTAAATAAACTAATCAATTTTATTCAGATATTTTTTTATTAAATTCTATCAAACAAGATAACCTAACTAAATTATTATTTACTCTGAAATGAATTAAATAATTATATTATAACAAATAAGCTCATACATTCTCCTATACATTTTTAAAAATAAAAATTAACTTTATCCAGCCCTATATTATATATAACTCTATTTACCTTTCCCTCTGTATAAAAGTATCATAAATTAAATAATAACTTTTAACTTGGAAGCCTACATCTTTATAATAACTTTTAATTCATTATGTATTTTATGCTAATAATTATTTGACTGGAGTACATTATATTAATGAAACAAGATTTAGATAGTATAATTTACACAATAAATGTTATCTTTTATTTATTTATTTATTTTTTTAAAATAGCATAAACATAAATTAAGGTAGCCAACAAAGGCAATCCGCAATAGCACAAGGTCACAATATATATATATTATTAAAAGCTATAAAACATTTTAAATGATTAAATAGATTATAGATAATTATTATTTAGAGACTTTTCTTTAAAAAAGTTTTTTTTTAGAATATAAGAAATGTGAAAAACTTCATTTAGTTCAAATAAATTATGAACTACAGATTAAATAAAAATAAATAAAATAAAATTAACAATCTAAATAATTATAACAATAAATAGTTCAAGCAGAAGGTGAGTAGAGATAGCATTATAATGAGCTATGGACTGTTAATAAGATTTAATAAATGCCTCCTTTGCCAATGGTATTTTTTAAATTTCATCTTCACTTTTTCCATCCTCACTCAACCAACTATCCAAATATATAAATCTTTTTACCTGTTGAACTACGTTATCATAAATTTTAATTTGCAGTCTTTTTGCATTTTTCCATATTCAGTCTTCTCAACATTAATCTTCATTCCATATTAGTCTTCTCATTAGTAATCTTTATTCCATATTCCATACATTCTTACAATTTATTCAACATATTATAAGAGTAATATCATTTGCAAATATTATACATTTTACTACTCTATCTCCAATATTTGCTCCTCCATAGTCTAAATAATTATTTAGCATGTCTTCTAAACAAATATTAAAGAGAACAGGAGACATACTGCATTCTTGCCTAAATCCACTTTCTATATTCACTTCAGTCTCATTACTTCCCAATATAATTATTACCTTTTGTCTAGTACACATTCCAAATCAATCTTTCTTTCCAAAATACCTCTACCTTTTAAGATGGACATAAGTTTATTCCAGATTACGCTAAATCCACAAAACATATACCAATTCCTTTATCTTTTACATTATATCTCTGTAATTGCTCTAACAATACCAATAGTATCTCTTGTACTTTTTCTTCTCTGAAAACCAAACTGTTCTTCCAATATAGTACTCTACCTTCCCATAAATTCTTTGAGTTAAAATCCTCAATAAAACTTTAGAAACATGAGATAACAAACTTATTTTTCTATACTCTTCACATTAAACAGCTTTCTTGTTTTCAGCAATTGGAATCATAGTTTTTAAAAAAAATCTTCAAGTCAAATTCCACTGTTATATATCAAATTGCAAAGTTAACTATTTCCTTCATAATAAATTTCCCATTTTTTTTAAAAATTTATAGGTATTGCATCAAATTGACTTTCTTACTTCATCTGGCAATATGTTCATACTTTTATCATCTATTTCAATATCTTCTTCATTTTCAAGTTCATAAATTAATTAAATTATCTTCTATACTAATTAGACATTGAAGATATTCTTTCCATATTTTTAATATATCATTGCTATCAGTTAATCTCTTTCTATTTTTATCTGCACTTGCTATTCATGTCTTTTTCTCCCAAATGACATTTTGCATTCTATCAAATACCAAATCATATTTTTTCAACTGCTGAAGCCTTTCTATCTCTCTACATTCTTGCTCCAATCATTTTTCTTTTATTAAATCTGTTTCTCAGCTATATTAATTTTTCTATATGCACTTTGCCCTTCCTCAGTTTTTTACATTCTTCTATCTTCTCTGTACTTACATCTTTTCCAACATACCTTCAGTTATCCATGGTTGTTTAGCTTTTCTTAGTCAAATAATGCCTATTTCATTATTTGCTGCTATTAAGAATCATTCTTTAATTCTACACTAACACTTATCAGGACTTTTAATATATTTCTCATCTTGAACAAATCCTTTTATTTCATTTTCATATATTAAACCAAATTTCCCTTTTTTCATTTCTCTCAATTTATCCAAGACCCATCTTACATATCTTTTCCCACTTTTAATTCTTTTTAAACTTGCCTTTAATTTAGCCATAACCAAATTATGATCTGAGTTTATGTCAGCACCAGGAAAAGTATGTGAACCTTTAATAGCATTCTGGTATCTATCCTGAAACAATATATAATCCATTTGATAATGTACTCTATCACCTGGAGCTTTCCATATATACAATATTCTAATATGGTTTTTAAAACAAGTGTTTGCAATCACAAACCCATTCTCCTTACAAAATTGTATAAGCTGGCTATCTGTTTCATTTTTTTTCCAATACTATAACTTCAACAATTTTCCCATTCTTACCTTGTTCCACAACAGCATTCCAATCGCCCAATACCAATATACATGAATTTTTTCCTTCACATTGGATAATTTCCTCTATCTTCTCATATATTTAATCAATTTCAATATCATTGTGATTAGTAGTTGGCCTATAAACTTGTATGATTACCAAATCCTTAGGACTTGCATTTATTCTCATCAACATCAGTCTATTGTCAATACAATCAACTTTTGTGATACTATTCCAAATTATTTTTCCCACAGCAATGCCAAACTTCATTAATTGATCTATCACCACCTAAATTAAATAACATTTCCACTACCTACTTCTCCATATCCCTCCCATCTCACTTTGCTTAATCCTATAACATCAATATTATTTACATACAACTCTCTTTTCAATTTTTCCAATTTACCAGTTCTTTTCAAAGATTTAACATTCCACATGCCAATTCTCAATGTGTCTTCACTCAATGAATTAAGTTTATGAGGATTATACAAGTTTATAACTCGAATAGCCTGTCTACTGCTGGACAAGTCACCAAAGCCATTTTTAACTAAGGTCTTAACACCAAACAAATAATTCCTGTAGTCATACTCATAATAAAACAAGGAAATTATAAAGCAAAGTAGTTTCCCATTGTTTTTTTTTGTCCAGCAATAGCCTCCATAATGGGCTTAATGTGTTAATTAAATCTCATAAAATGAACTATCTACTGCCTTCTCCTCACTGTTATCACCTTTAGTGATCTTCTGCTGACTTGGATAAATGCTATTGCTCACCCAGCACCCAAAAGAGTGTTGACTTATTTAAAGCAGTCAACACTCACCATTATATATTTCACCATCATAGGAATTGTGGCATTTTACAGAAGTAAACACCCCATTGTCTCCTTCACTACTTCCTGATAAGGAATGTTGGACCATTGTCAGCGATTGCTTATTTACAGTACTTCTTTTATTCACAGCTAACCTTCATATCTGAAAGCCATTTCTTATCTGCAACCTGGGGACACTCTGGGTGGCATGAGTCCCATGCCCTTCTATTCAACCCAGAGTATGGGATAGAAGATAATATGTGTGTTTAGTCTAAAAATGAGAATATGAATTTTATATTTTATTTGACAGTTCATTAAATATGGGAATAAGAAAAAGGCTTGTTAAATGTGACTTTTTTAAAAATATAATTTTATAAAGAGAAGTGACTTAAATGATTAAAAAAGCTTAAAATTGTGAGATTTTTGAATTGAGAATGTGGAGAAGAATGCAAAAATATGTTAGAAGAATATGATTCGCAGTATATAAAATTATGAAGTCAAGAAATTGGATTAGACATTATAGAGTCCGTGGAGGATAGAATAAAAAAAAAGAAAATAAAGAAATTTATTGAACTAAAAGTAATTAAGAATGTCTGAATGTTAAAACAGTAAATAAAAGCTCTTAGGGGGAAAAAGTGAGATTGATATGCAAGATATATTTTTTTAATTAGTAACTCGTAATGGTGATAATCTGTCTGTGTGTTTGAATGTAAAGCACATATATTAAAAGTGTATAAGAATATGATCATAACATTTTTTCAGATTAAAAATTAATATTATAAAATGCAAGTTTTATTTTTTTTAAAATTAATTAATATTAAAGAGAGAAGGAGCCATTACATAAAACTTGTCACATAAAATTAAAATGTCAAAATTTTTATTAAATTTTAAATTTATTCAAATATTTTAGCTTATAAATATATATTATTTTTCTATAAAACAAAATCATAAAAAAACTAACTACTAGTTCTGTTTTGATAACTACAAAAAAAAAAAAAAAAAAAGACAAATATTTTTGGAAAAAATTTAAAATTATAACCAGCGAACAGAAAATATAAAACACAATTTTTAAAAAAAATCAATAATCAAATATTATAATATAAAGTTCATGAAAGATATATTGATGTACAAATTAGCAAACTGATTATCAATAATTACTGTTAAAAGTCATATTTTTTTTGTTCATTGCCCCTTGCTTTCCTTTTGAATTCACAAAAATAAGTTTTGGAGAGATGAAATTAACTGGTGAAAGATTCTAATCTATGTTAATCTTGGTATCCTTGTAATATGAACACCACAGGTGTATTTTGAAAATATTTTTCAGAATTTGATAATATTCCGAGTCCATGTCTTGATATCCCAAAGATTTAATCACTATAGAAATGTTTATGTAATCAAATTTATAAATTCATTGCAAAATGATAATTCTTATTCAATTTTTTTTCTATAACTTCTCTTAATACTTGTGTGGGATCTATTGTGTTATAAATGTTTTTTAATCAAGTTTGTTTTATTTATTGGTTTGAGCACAAAGGTTGATATAGATTGCTAAGATATATTAATAAAATTTTTGTGTCAAACTGATAGATTGTTAAAACTGTAACATATCATTACTATATTCTTCCAATAATCAGTTATATCTTTATCATATAACATTTGTTAAAATGTTATATGACTTTACCAACACATATGTTATTTTTTTTTATTCATTTTTTAAAGTATCTATAATGGTTCCATCATTTCTTAACAGTTTTTTCATTCTTTATAGATTTAATTGCATATCTCATTTCTTCATTTAAAATACTTAGCATCTAAGTGCTACTTTATTAGAATTTTTCTACACAGACCGTTTTTTTAATTGATAAAATAATTTTTCTTTCAATGCCAAGCTATTTCATATTTTGAGGCATTGTTTTCCAGATGTTTCACAATTATATTTCTTTTAGATATGAAGGATAACTGTGGATAATAAATATTTGCTTAACCAAGAGCTACTGCTGCCTTGAAGGATAGAATGTTAGTTTATCATACAAGCAGTCTTTTTGACTTTCTCTTTTTCTTTTCCAGTCACATAAGTTATTGTAAAGCAAGTCACGATGAGCCTCTTTTGTGTGAGACTCTCTTATATTATCTGTGGCCATGCCATTGCATGTTTGTGCAACAAGTTTCATTCTTTAATTACATGCAGAGTATATTTGATTCCAATTTTCTCTTTTTCTTATTTTTTTTCAGTTTAAACCTTTGAGAATTAACAAAATAATGAATGATAGAGATAAGCTTAGGCTGGTAGTTTTTAGTTATAATTTTTGCTTGAGGCAGTACAATTACTAATGAGTTAGTTTGGAATTGGAATTCAGTGAGGCAGGGATTTTTGGCTGCCAAAAATTGCATGTTTAGGCAGTTCTATTTATAAATATCAATGCCTACCATAGAAAATGGAAGGATCGAGAAAATATCTAAATATGGCCTGACTCACACAACCTCATTTCAGTGATAGAAATAATAAGAATAGACTAGTAATAAACATAAGTATTATAAACTTATTTTTTCCCTTAAATATAAATACAAGGAATGTGTGAACTTTATTTGATGCAAACTCTTCAAGACCAGAATGGAGGAGTAGTTAATCAAGATTTAAAATTGATATAACTGATATTAAACATGACTCACAGATAAAGAAAGTTAATAGAACAGATAAATGGATACAAGTTTTTTGGAAAGCAAAGCAGTTGGTGAAAAGAGAATGCATGATATTGGATTTGCTATAAATTATTAGAATTTTTCATATCAATGAAAGGCTACTGATATAAAAAATTAATTTATGCAGTGATACTACTGTTCATTTTATTAATGCCTATGTTCTGACCTTAGATTCAGTAAATTCAGAGAAGGAAAATGATTAATCCTTGTTGGATAGAATTGTTACAACAAAACCATTTAAGGTTCTTTTTTTTTGGGGGGGGGGGAGGGTGACCAGTGCATTTATTGGTACAAATAGTAGACTTTGGCCAAAAGTTATTGTAAATAATGGCATTGAATTTATGCTCAACACATGGGTTGATTATCACAGACACTTTATTTAGTCAAAAAACCATTATAAGAGAACATGGATTCATTCACACTCAAAATAATGGCATTTAATAGATTATAGTAGGAGTCTGAATACAAGAATTCTCATTATACAAACACAAATGTATTGGACAAATCATAGATAAGTACACTCCATGATTAAAATAGCTGCATTAAAAAATAAATATATTTCCAGTCATAGTCACAAGAAAATTGATGTTCATTCTTTAGAAGAATTTACTATACATACTAAATTTTAATTTTAAAATGGCTAATTTGAATCATCAGGATTATCGTATTACTGAAGCATGGATTTTTTAGGGAGTGTTTCATGAGCAGAAATAAATCTTGAATTCGTTAAAAAAAAACAATCATGATTGGCTTTCTAACAATGATTTTATTATTAGAGATTTAATTAAAAGGAAATGGGGCATGGATTCTATTTGGCAGAATAATAGATTAAATGTGGAACTTCATAATAAGTTCTGAAGGCAGATGTTCAATAAGTATCAAGATCTAAAAAATGATTAATAGTTTAAAAACTGTAAAAAAGATATTTGCTGATTATGGTCATTGTATATCTTTTTTTTTTTTTTTTTTGATACAGTGAAAGCAATATATGGTCTTGCAAAATGGTATTAGAATTATATTAAATCCACCAATAACATTGTCATATAATGACAATAGTTGGAACAAGTGGAAGAAGAATTTGAATAATGATACAGGAATTGAGATGATGACTTTTAATAATATATTCATTTTATTATTTAATTTAGATTTGGAGAAAGATATTCAACTTAATAAAGGCATAATAGCTCTTATAATCTTAAAAATGGAAAAACTATAAATCTTGATGAAATAACTGGAGAAAATTTAAAATATGATGTTATCTTAGTTACAAAAAATATATTAGAATTTATTAAAAATAATATGGACTTATGAAATTGTGCCACCTGATTTTAAGATTATTTTTATTATTGCAAATTTTAAAAACAAAGGGAATATAAAAGATTGCAACAATTATTGTGGTATGTCATTATTATTCATTATTGCAAAGGTAATTTCAAGAATTTTGTTGAATAGATTGATTCCAGTTATAGATAAATGATTATCAGAGACTCATTGTGGTTTTAGAGAATAAAAAATTATTATAGACATGTTTTTTGTTGTCAAGCAAATACAAAAAAAGTGTCTGAAACAAAGAAGTGATTTATTGCTTTTATTGATTTGGTTAAAGCATTTGATTCAGTTAATAGGAGAGGTCTATCACTTTGCTCAAAATTAGTTGATTATCCATCAAAATTTAGTCGTATTATACAGCTTCTACATGATGAAATGAGAGGAAATGTCATTATAGTAGATGAGGCATTTGACATATATGTATTTGCTACCAACATTGTTTTCGATTTTTATGATGTTTTTGGAATTGTTTATGAGTGGTGTAATTAAACAGGGATTAAAATATGATACAGCTTTGATGGTGGAATTTTTAATTTGAATCAATTAAAAGTGAAAACAAGAAATTTTCATTCTGAATTCTAGACTTACAATATGCTAGTTCAAAAGATGATTTATAAAATGTTTTTATGTTTTAAATGTAACATATAAAGACTTTGGTTTATTGATTAATGTTTTTCAAACTTAAGTTCTCTACCAACTAGTGATGAAAGAAAAATCTTCAAATTTTAACTTGGTTGGTTATTATTTTAAGACTAAACCAGTTTAAATACTCTGGTAATTTTATAAACAGAAAAGGGGATTTGGATGTTAAGATTTAACACAGACTCTAATGATCTGTTGTTGCTTGTAACAAATTAAAAGATAAGAGTATTTCATCACAGGGAAATAAATACTACAATTGTGTTAGTTGTATATAGAACTATTATTTTACCTAAATTATTGTATGAATGTAAAACTTGTATAACCTATCAGCACAATATAAAAGATGATTTATAAAGTTTTAAAAATACAATGGGAAGATCATAAAATCAATCAATGTTCTTTAGTTTGCTGCATGTGATAACATTGAATGCATTATTATAAATCACATATTCATTGGACTGGACATTTAAAACAAATGAACTATGGAAGACTTCCTTAAAAGATGTTGTATGGTGAACTTTAAGCATGATTTTTGTGAGTGAGGTAGATATGACTACGTTACATGGATTATTACATAAGACTTTCTAAAGAAGTGCAATGTCAATTATTTCCACTGGAAGGATTTGGAAAAGAGTAGAATATATTGGAGAGTTACCATTAGACATGATGTTAAAGTATTTCAGAAAGAAAAGTCTTCTGTTAAAGCAATTAAAATATAGCATCATAAAATATGTAAACAGAATAATGGATCAACATTTTTATCATGTGGATGTATTTATGGTTCATAGATTTGTCTACGTAGTCATCACAAAACTCATTCATAAAGTAATTTTTTTCATTTTTTTTTTGTGGAGTTGGAATGGCCATACTCATTTACACATGGCTGTTTATTATTATTTTATCTTGTAGAGCAGTTTCTTACTAGAATTTTTTTTTTTTTTTTTATGGACTTCAATTATATCTGATCCATCTTCAATTATTTTTGATCTTAATATTTTGAAGTGATTTGCAGGGTCTAATTTAAATTCAATGAATTCAAAATGTTTGGTCTGATTAAAAGCATTATACATATTTGTATAAAAATCTCCTACTTCTTTATTACAATGTTAACTTATTAAAGAAGCTTAACGATGAATTATTTGCATTTGTTATCTTCTATTCATTTCAATAACTAATCTTGTCACTGTTTGATATTTTGCTAATTTTCACAATGTTCATTTTCATTTAATTTTTTTAAAGAACTCCGTTTTCTCTCTGCTTTCAATATTTATGCCTTTAAAGGACATGTCCATTTTTTCAAATTAATTGTCTAGTTCATTATAAGTTTACAAATTTTGACCATTTAATATTAGGATTATTTCAATACATGTGTCTTCTTTCACCAAAATCAATTTGTATTTGTAGATAGTTAAATAAAAAAATCACTAGCAACTTATATTTATAACCCAACCATTTTTAATATTTTCTCAATTTGATTACAAACCGCTGCCGTGACTGATGACCTTATAAATTGTTAAGAAATGAGGGCCATAAAATATGATTTATAAATATAAAATAGAATTAGTATAACAATCATCCACATTTATCCTTCTATAAGAAAACCGAATTAATGTCTACTTAAGAACTATCATGCATATGAAAAAAAAAGAGATATTTTTTAAGTTTTAGATTTAAAAGAAAAATTAGTAAATTCACTATGACATCATATGATCTCTATTTTTTTATGTGTACACAAGTTATTAAATCAGTAACCATTATCCAGAAACTATACTGGAGATAATGGATTGGAAGGCACTGTATAGGGATTATGCAAAATTGTTTACTAGAACTTACACTAGGCTGCACTATTATGGAGAAATATGTTGCTATTGGTTAATCTCACTATGTTGGCTGTTGCATATTGACATGTAGCTCACTCAGTACATTTTATGAATAAATAGGCATAGTAACAGTAGCTGCACTGAGAAGAATTGATATAATGACCATTATACATTTGCACTGCTTGATTCTTTTAAGGCTTCAAAAAGAAAAAAAAGTTTCCTTTCAGTTAATGATATATGCTTCTTTTTTGAAGCATTAAAAATCATTACAATTTTAAAACCATTGAATGAATTAAAATAAATTGTTGCCATCACTTATTCAGCATTGATTATAATTCATTTAGAAAATCTTTCAGAAAATAATAACTTATTTAGATGTGTTTTTGTTTTTGGTTTTCAAAGTAGCATGGGCTAATAGAGCAAATATTTTCACATAAGATAATTGTACTCTCTCACACATATTATGATTGTAGAAAGAAGTTTGTTGTCAAATGAAAGGAGACTGATTCTATTTTGAGGCATAAACAGGGCAAATTCTTTATTTCCATTCTATATTTGTCACTGTAGCTGTTATAATTGACTATTCATATGATAAACATATTGGCTACTAATCAACATATATCAGCCAATGTGGTGAGTTTGTTAGCTTTTATCTCTAAATTTGAGATCAAGAAACATCACAACCTTTCTTCTCAGTTGCTTAATAGTTCTAAATTGTAATATTAGTTTATTGAACATCAGATTAATATGTGTGAATAATTTTTTTTCCTCATAGATATTTATGATTATGATGGACAAAATTAGAGTTTTATTTCCGATGCTATAAAGTCACCAGCCATGTGGTTGATGTTGAAAGGAGAGGGTGTTATGAATTCCCTCATTGCAGATTCAAACTGCCATTTGATTATAGTCTTTTTGTCCATGCAACTACAGATCACTTTCAAGTGAAGGATGGTTGTAATAAATGGGTCATTGTTGTAATTTATGAAGTTAGAAAAAATGGTGAAAAATGAATATATACTTTACTATAGAAGCACACATTGAAAGCACAAGTGGAGAGAGATTTTTATAAATAAAAAGTGGACAATGATATTTTGGAAATTGATATTATATCAGAGTAGCAAGATTAGTTAGTTATTCAACTAATTTATTCATTGATAAACCAAATGATATAATTTAGGTTTGCACCCCAATAAGTTCTCATTTTGAAAAAGTGTTTTAAAATTATCATGAGAGAATTTTAATTGCTAGAATTGATAAATGATTGAAAGATAAAAGTGTTGTGGGTAATTTTGGTTATGATTACAAAAATGAGAAAGGATATGGATTTGTGGAGTTTTCAGGAAAAAAACCCTAACAACTTTATATTATGAATTTTTTTGAGAAAAATGTTAGATGGAAATGGAGATTGAAGAATCTAAATAAAAGTACAACAGAGAATTGCATTTTGACTAACAGCAACAATGTAATTGTAATGTTCTTAATGGATTCAACACAGGAAGTGATCATCAGTTGGTGAGATGTAAGAAACATGTTAATATAAAATTAGAATAAAATTATTAAGAAAGACAATATTAATGGTTGATATTCATAACTTTCAGAAATACTACAATGAATTTAAATTAAAATTTTGAAATCATTGAAAAATATTACTAGGCTTTAAAAATAAGACTTTAATAAAATCAATAAAAAGATAACTGATACTCTATTGAGAACTGTATGTAAGATGGCTGGTACAAAAAGCTGCAACTTATTAGCAAATTTTCTACTGAGATAAGAAAATGACATATAGTAAATTTTAAATAATTTCGCAAGCGTCATTCATCCAAGCATATTAAAATAATTTAAAGTGACTATTTAATATTGTCACACTCTCATATCCAAACACTTAAGATTTGCCCATACTTAAATGTTTGGGTCGAAAAGTTAGATGGATTCATTCTACCTTTTCTAAAGACTTTATCTTACATTTGAGAATGTTAGTATTATTTACATATAGTTATCTATAAAGCGCATGTACATTAGCCGGATCGCGAATTTACATTTACAATTTATCAGCATAGCACTGTATAAATAAATACTTAATTATATATATGTTTAATTTTAATCAAGAATGATGTATAGTGAATTTTAAATAATTTCGCAAGCGTCATTCATCCAAGCATATTAAAATAATTTAAAGTGACTGTTTAATATTGTCACATTCTCATATCCAAACACTTAAGATTTGCCCATACTTAAACATTTGGGTTGAAAAGTTAGGTGGATTCATTCTACTTATCTTGTGTTTGATTATGTTAGTATTATTAACGTATAGTTATCTGTAAAGTGCATGTGCATTAGCCTGATCGCTAATTTACATTTACAATTTATCAACATAGCGCTGCATAAATAAATAATTAAATAAAAGAAGAAATTTGAACATTTTAAAAATGTTCCATTAAGAAGAATTAAATATCTAGAGTTTTGTAAAAATTGTCCCAAAAAAAAAAAAGAGTTAATGTTATAATAAAATATAATTGTAAATTGGCAAAAAAATATATAGAAGAGAATAAAGGTATCAAAGTGTAAAATATGCTTTCAGCAATGAGAGTAAAAGGTGGAATTATTACTAAAAAAAAGAGATGACTTTATGAACTGTGTGGAAGATTTTTTAAAAAAATTATATGGTAATAAATAAAATATAATATTTGCCACATTTTCTGAATTACAAAATATTTTAAATGAAGAGATGAGACATGCAATTAAATCTATAATGAAAGGAAAAATTCTAGTAAATGATGAGCAGTGAAGAAATAAAAAATGCTTTAATAATATTTAAAAAATATGACAATATAGATCCTATCAGTTCTATACAAAATCTTTACCAAAATAATGATAACTTATCTACAGTAAACTTTGGATTCCAATCAATCAAAATAATATGCTGGATTTAAAAATGGTTTTAGCACAATGTCTTATATCCAATTATTAAAAGAAATTATAGAAAGGACCAATGAAAATGGTTTGGTAATTATGTTTTGGATTTGTATATTATGAAAAAGAATTTGATTTTATAAGTATTTCCACAGTGATAAACAGAGCAAAACTCTCCATACAGTATTGCCACCTGTGCTAAACAGAGTAGTCAATGGATGCCAGAAGGCTTGTGCATAAAATCCCTATCTAATGCCTACTCATCCAATATCCCCAGACTTGTGGCCTTCGTCAGTGAGGAGCTTTGGATCTGAGAGCACTGCATCTAGATCTTAGGATCTAATGCAACCCACTAGCAACCACCTTTTATCTCTACTTAAATACAAAACTATGAGAATGAAATTGAAAACACAAAAAATATTTTCAATCTAAGCTCAATAGCTTATATAGTCATATGGGTCTGAACTCAGTTCAGCACCCATACATTTTGGTGTCTTTGGCTCTTACAACCATAGCCACCACTATCCTATTAGGCAGGATTGGTGTTAAACCATTAAGCATCACATGATCACATTTCCTATACTAGCACATTAATTGTTGATTAAACAGAGCAAAACTCTCCATATAGTATTGCCACCTGTGCTAAACAGAGTAATCAATGGATGCCAGAAGGCTTGTGCATAAAATCCCTATCTAATGCCTACTCATCCAATATCCCCAGACTAGTTTCTGGCTTGTGGCCTTCGTCAGTGAGGAGCTTTGGATCTGAGAGCACTGCATCTAGATCTTAGGATCTAATGCAACCCTCTAGCAACCACCTTTTATCTCTACTTAACTACAAAACTATCAGAATGAAATTGGAAAACACAAAAAATATTTTCAATCTAAGCTCAATAGCTTATATAGTCATATGGGTCTGAACTCAGTTCAGCACCCATACATTTTGGTGTCTTTGGCTCTTTTACAACCATAGCCACCACTATCCTATTAGGCAGGATTGGTGTTAAACCATTAAGCATCACATGATCACATTTCCTATACTAGCACATTAATTGTTGATAAACAGAGCAAAACTCTCCATACAGTATTGCCACCTGTGCTAAACAGAGTAATCAATGGATGCCAGAAGGCTTGTGCATAAAATCTCTATCTAATGCCTACTCATCCAATATCCCCAGACTAGTTTCTGGCTTGTGGCCTTCGTCAGTGAGGAGCTTTGGATCTGAGAGCACTGCATCTAGATCTTAGGATCTAATGCAACCCTCTAGCAACCACCTTTTATCTCTACTTAACTACAAAACTATGAGAATGAAATTGAAAACACAAAAGCTATTGAGCTTAGATTGAAAATATTTTTTGTGTTTTCAATTTCATTCTCATAGTTTTGTAGTTAAGTAGAGATAAAAGGTGGTTGCTAGAGGGTTGCATTAGATCCTAAGATCTAGATGCAGTGCTCTCAGATCCAAAGCTCCTCACTGACAAAGGCCACAAGCCAGAAACTAGTCTGGGGATATTGGATGAGTAGGCATTAGATAGGGATTTTATGCACAAGCCTTCTGGCATCCATTGATTACTCTGTTTAGCACAGGTGGCAATACTGTATGGAGAGTTTTGCTCTGTTTATCAACAATTAATGTGCTAATATAGGAAATGTGATCATGTGATGCTTAATGGTTTAACACCAATCCTGCCTAATAGGATAGTGGTGGCCATGGTTGTAAAAGAGCCAAAGACACCAAAATGTATGGGTGCTGAACTGAGTTCAGACCCATATGACTATATAAGCTATTGAGCTTAGATTGAAAATATTTTTTATGTTTTAAATTTCATTCTCATAGTTTTGTAGTTAAGTAGAGATAAAAGGTGGTTGCTAGAGGATTGCATTAGATCCTAAGATCTAGATGCAGTGCTCTCAGATCCAAAGCTCCTCACTGACGAAGGCCACAAGCCAGAAACTAGTCTGGGGATATTGGATGTAGGCATTAGATAGGGATTTTATGCACAAGCCTTCTGGCATCCATTGATTACTCTGTTTAGCACAGGTGGCAATACTGTATGGAGAGTTTTGCTCTGTTTATCAACAATTAATGTGCTAGTATAGGAAATGTGATCATGTGATATTTCCACAGTGATTAAAGCTTGGATCACCAATATATAGACTAAAGATAATGTTATATTCCGAAAAATATCAAAATATGTCAGTTCTGATTAAGTTACATAACATTGGGATGGACGTTTGATAGGGTAGATTCCATATCTCCAAAACTTTTTATAGCAGTTTTGTGGATTAAAATGGGAAGGTAAATGTAAATTTTGTTAAGTCATCTATATTTTGCAGATAATGCAGTTATTGTTGCAAACAATTGCATCATAAAATGTAAGAGTTATCATATGAAAATAAGATATATGATTAAAAGTAAATGCTGAAAAAGATTGGAGTCATATTCAATGAATTTTCTCAGAAAGAAATAAAGATTGATAATCATGAATTATAAATTAACAATTACAAATATCTTGTTCAGATTATTAATATAGACAGAAATATAATGGATGAAACTTACTTTTCTAAATATCTTAATGTAATGACATTATCAATATAGTCACTAAATTTTTTTTATGAACAAATATAGTTTATCTAAAAAAAAAATTCAATCAAATAATTTTTATCAAAATTCCATTACATCATAATCATCCATCAACACGAAAATTCCAGCCCATCTTCATACTATACATGTACTTTTCAAAGTACCATCATTCATCAGATGCATTCTCACCTATATTGAGTGTCTATAATTTGCAAAATACATGTATAGTGAGAGACGATAATCTGAAATTTTTATGTTGGTGGAAAATTACAATATGGTGAAGTAATAAAAATTAACTTGAAAAGAAAGATGTGTTGCATCAGTGGTTTAACAAGGTTATGCTCCAATACTTTTTAAATGCAAATTTAAATATTCCAATAATTATTCTATTTCAACAACATTCTAATATCTTCATTTCTTTCTCTAAAGATCTGAATATAATCATACTAACTACTTAGTAACTTAAGGTTTTCTATGAACAATTTTGGAAAACTAAATAAAAAATGAAAGTAATTGAGAAAATGTCTTTTTAGTAAACAGAAGAAGCATAGTTACAAAAATACTTTACAAATCTGATTTAAATATGTTACTCTTATTGTATATTACTAGGAATTCATATTTGATTATTTAGAAAACAAACATTTTATATTTGCTTTTAAAATAAAATAGTTGAAGGTTGATATGCATGACTGTCCGGATACAAAGATTAATTACGGTAATTTCAATTATTTTAAATGCATGTGTATAAAGTCTATTACGATAAGAATTGTTTTGTTCACGTTATTTCAAAAATAGTACCCAAATTATATATTGTAAAAAAATAAAATTGATTGATTAATTGAAACTTTGATCATAAAAATATTTCAATTATTTTGTCACTTACTCCGAAGGTCAGGTGACATTCGAAAAACAAACAGCGAATAACCAAAACAATTCTGAACTGGCAAAACAGTTGTTTTAAACCAATAAACATCACATGATTACCAACATGGATAGTGAGTTTTACCTGTTTTAAAAACAGTTGTTTATTTGATCAATTTTATTTTTAATACTTATATATATATTTTTAAATAATGTAAACAAAACAATTCTTATCGTAATACACTTTATACACATGCAATTAAAATAATTGAAATTACCGTAATCAATCTTGGTGTCGGACTAATATAATACTTAAGTATCAAATTGGTTATTGTACATTAATAAAATTTGTTTTTAGTTGATTAAAAATTAAAAAGTGCTTTAGCATTTGTTTACAGACACACGCACACAAATATAGAAGCATTTTAATAATATTTCTAGTAAGAGGCTAAAATAAATTATATTAATAGAATGACAATCAATAGCAAACTATAATTGATAATAACCAATTGTTATCCATAGTTCTTAATATCCTACTGTCTAATTATTCAAAAATACCTTGAGTCAAATAATTTATTATACATAATTTGCATACGATTTTCGATTGGTAAAAAAAGGACTGTAGTAAAAAAAAAAGATGTATAATATATAATTTAGATCAAAAGTAAAATAAATATAAGAGGTGGAGCTAAATGTAGTCTTTTTAATAAGATATGATTGTAATTTGAAAAATGTCTCTGAAGAACTTAGCCTTTCGATTTCACAAGCAACTATAGTAAACTAATTATTAAATAGTTGTTAACATTTTTTACATTGTTCTTTGTTCTCTCTAATCAAATTATTAATGGCTGTCTTATGTTTTATCTCATTTTATTAATAGCTTTAAATTGTGGTGCTTGCCAATTAATTTTGAATTCTGTCTTCTAAAATCATCATTAAGTAAAATATAATAAATAATTAAAGCTAACAACTTAAAACTTTTTAAAACTAGTTTAAACTACTTATTGTAGATTATAGGGCTTTCTGAAATAATTAATTTTTGGAAGCATTTGTTCTGAGTTAACCTTCACATTTTCAAATCTGCTTCAATATATTTTGCAATATTTTACCTAGAGTGATTTCACACTTTCATTAAGTTGGCTTATTAATATGTTATAATTCTTTCTTTAAAAAATTGTAAGTATCAGAATTTAAGATATAACTCCAAATTTAAGATACTAAAATAAATATGTGAAGATGGTGACAAGAAATGACCAACTCCATCGATGGTGATAAAGTATTAAGACTTGATTTATAATCGTTATTAATTTTGTTTATCCCAACTTACTTTCAGGCATAGAACTTAACACATGTACATTGCATATATATATATATTGAAATCATGTGCTTTACCATGGTTGTATTTGAGCTGCTTATTTTAAAATTTTTGCTAAATGAAAAAAAAAAGAAATTGATTATATAAATTCTATTGTGTAAACAGCATAGACATGTTATGTCACTAGTTAGACTTAATTATTATTTTATTTTAGTAATATAAGTTATTATAACTGATAATTTTTATATTTAATTGCTTATACATATTCAAACAAGAATAAAGTATAATAGGAATTAAAAATCAAATCCTATTCAATTAATTAATAAAGCTGCAATTCAATGGGAGATTTATTAAAGTTAATTTTATATGTTTAAAAAGCTATAGGCTAGTTAATAAGCTCATTAGCTCTAAAATGTTTTTATTAAAGTAATTAAAATAGTTAGCCTATTATTTATTAATTAACTGTGTTTATAAAACAAAAGAATTAAGCTAGTTTAATGTTTATAAAACAAAATATTTAAAAGTATTTAATATTTATAATATTCAGCATATTAAATTCAAGGCAAGTTAATTATATTAATTTCCAGTATATATGTGTGTGTGGATATGAATACTTGCACACTACTTTAAAATGTTATTTATTACAATAAATATTAGTTAAGTTTGTTTGACTATTTAATAATATTATAGTTCATTTATTTAAAATATAAATGTAAATTAAATAATATCTGAGGTTCTCATAAATAAAAACTAGTAGTAGTTATTTTAAAAAGATAATATTATAAAAATAGTTTATTTTATCAATTGTTTAATTAATTTTGTTTTAATAAATTATGAAAGATCAATCAGAGTTAATACAATTTACTAGAAACTGTCACGTGAGAAGTTGAAATTAATTATTGTCATGTAATTTAATTTTTAGTCTCTCGTCCTAGTTGAAATATTTTTTACCAGGGACATAAATAAATATATATATAAAACTAGATAACTGATTGGCTGCCCATTAAGGTATGAAAATCTATAAATAAGGGTAACTGTGTATGAGAGCTTCTTGGGGGTCTTGCTCATCTCTCTCTTGCTGACTTTCATAATACCTCAGCCAAAAGCATTAAAATTTGATTTTAAAATTCTAACTTAATAATAATGGTAATTTTTTATAATTTTTTTTATTTAAATAAGTATATACTGCTAGATTCAGACAGGTATTGAGTCATTCATGCCTAAGCTAATTAGAAAATCCAGAAAAATTAGCAAAGATGCCCACTAAAAACCACTGTTCTTCATTTAGCAATATCTCTAAAATGGAACTATTTCAAGATAAAGGTAGTATAATTTCATATTTTCAAGAATGTGTATGAATTGTGTACTTTACTAATTTATCTTTTAGTATTCTCTGTCTTTATTGAACTCACCTCTTCACTCTTCATTTATGAATTAATTAAATTTATTATAATATTTAAAAGAAAGACTTTAAACTGTTTATTGAACAGTGTTGGTGTTTTATATATGCAATTTTAATTGAATATTATTTAAATCTACCATTGATAGACTGTTTAAATTTGTTTTAGTGATAAAATGAAATGCTCCAATGGAGTTTAACTTTATTAGACTTTAAAAATATTTATTTAAAAAAAAAATTGTAATTGTTTCATTATATTATTTATGTGCTTGACTTGAATTTTTTTCAATGTGGAAAAGAACTTATTCATTGAAAGTTCTAAAAACATTAACTATAATAGTTTTAAAGAAAATTATTTCTAATGTGAAAAATTATGTGCATCATAATTAAATATTTTAAAAGTATTATTTAAAAATGAAGAATATGAATGCAGATGAAAGACTTTAATTTAAGTTTTCATTCAAGCTACATATTTTTAGAAAAAGTAATTTTTTAATTACTATTGTTAATTTTACCTTCGTTTGAAGAAAATGATAACTTTGATAAAAAATGTGAAATGCTCTTTTAAAAAACAAAATTTTATTTAAAAAATATTTCTGCAGATGTGTAAAAGAAAATCTTAAAACTTAATAAGATTTTATATTTGAATAAAAATGGAAAAAACAAGCTATAGCAAACATTGTATAATAAATGCCTAAGTAAATTAATGGAAGTAAAATATGCTGCAGTAATTCTTAAGTGTTCTAAATGTATGTGTCATTGGTTCTAGAAGGTCATTGATATTTGTGTTATTTTAAATTTACAAAATGATGGCTGCATTTCTTTAATATGATTTAACATCCAAAGGACATTATTTCCCATATACAGCAACTCAGTGTGGCAGATATTGGCTAACAGACTCTTAGTGCTTTAAGAATTTTATTTTATTTCATTAATATGTAAAGGTATTACAAATTGTTAAATAAAATTTTATGCATTTATTATGTTGTACATGGTAAACATTTTATGCAATTTATTTTATTATTTAATTATTTTGTCGTGAGGTAAATTATATTGATATACTTGTCCAATTAAAGTGAATTTGCATTGCTTTACATTCACAAGTACTATTTTATTAAAACACATTTTTTATATATCTGGTAAATAGATAAGTACCTAATATTTATTAGCTCATAAAAACTTTTAATTAATATAACAAAGTAATTTCATTATAATGCTAATAAGGTAGTATATTTTATATTTATTACATTTAGTATTGTTTTGCATTTTTGCCATTGATATCTACTTTATTTTAAAAATATCATGCTCCTTTTCATTATATGTGTATTTATTATTATTTATCAAGATATATATATATATATATTAAAAGAATCACTTTGTCTTTATTTGTTTGTTGATTTTAGTGCATTATTCCATGTATGAATTTTTAGAGATAAATTATTATCTCTAGTTGCAAGTGATATTTATTTTATCTCACCATGGTAATGCTTAAGATTAGTGTTATTCCTGTTTTTATCATTGTGGGATGCATTTGGCTTTATTGTCATTGTATGTTAATTATTGTACCTTGGAGGATTGAGAATTGCTCTCCCCAATGATAGATATTTTTTCATGAGAGGTTTTGTTCTAATATTTTATTATTGTCATGTATGTACTTAGCTAATATAGCTGTATCCTTCGGATTTTTCTATGGTTTATATTCCACTTTCATGTGCTAGGACCATGTCCACACATATATTTACCTCAGAGAAGGTGTGTTGGAATATGCCATTGTTCTTTTCAGTATAATATTCGTGGCTCAGGGTAGCCTTTCCTTCTTGAGAATATCTTAGTTTTATTCCACCATGTAGGTGAAGTTAATATATACTTTATAATGGTTATGGCAATTGAAAAATTTGCATTTGAAATATCTAGTCACTTCAGAGACACTGTTCTATTTATAGTATATAGGAATGGGATTAGTGTATGCATTATATTGTTGTGCCTTGCCAGCAGTTACAATAAATATTTTCTTAAAATTTAATATTTTATAATAGCATAATAAGATGTGAACATATATGTTTTTATTGTCACCACCATCCAGAAGTAATTCACTGATGGATTGGTAAGGCCATTAAATGTTCTTTAATAATTTATTATGTGGATATAAGCAAAAATTGGAGTGTGCTGCATATGTGGTTCTGAAAGATTTACCAACTTAATATTTAAATTAACATAATGCCAGATATTATTTTCTTATCTATGTCAGGGATTATAATAATATTATCATGACAATCTATCAGAAATATTAAGCTTCCTATCAATTAAAGGTTAAGTTTCTAATTTTATTTAGTGATTCTCTAAATAAAGAATTGTTATTTATATATTCTAATTAATAATAGGCAGATGGACATAAAAGTATATCTCTGATATTGTAAATTATACTTTTTAAAAAACCTCAGTAAATGATTATTCTGATTTTATAACCATAGAATAGCACTCATATTCTGTTTGGAAGTGATTTCATATAATAACAAATTATTATTATTTTAAAACAAGTATAAAAGAATAAAAATAGTTAGCCACAGTAGATATTTTAAGGAAAAGTAACTAAGTAACAAGAATATCTAATGTTGTAAATAAGGGCTTGATTTAAAAAGGTGATAAGCGATAATTTTGTTTTATTTTATAAATGCATCATGTATACCATTGCCTATGTTTGGCAAAGGACCTTCATATAAAATGTTATCTTATTAATTATGTGTAAAGTGAACTAATGTTAATTGTTAATAAATTTGTTTTTATTACTATTAAATTTTAGTCTTTGTCTCTTTATGGTTTCTTAGTTCATTAATTGTTAGTTATGTTATAGAAATCTTTATTCCAATCAGATATACAGTACCATTTACAAATACAGATCCAAACTTGAAAATGCAAAGTTGCATTAGAATGGCAGTTCCAAGGATTGGAATTGAATTCAAATTTAAATTTTACTTTAAAAATTAAGTTCATTTAATGCTGCATATTATTTAAATTATTATATCCACGATAATTGTACATTACTTTGAAAATGATTTTAAAATGCATTTGTTGATGAGAATCAAAATGGCATAAAAGGTACCTTTTCCATTCTTGGTATTCAAATGTCATTCTAGGTGAAGACTCTGTTCTACTAAATTTTATCGTTTCATGCTTGTATTATTTAAATTTAATATTTCTTTAATTATCATAACTATTGCTATTATGGTACATTAACTTATAAGGGAAGTGTATGTCTCCTATAGTCTACTAGGATGTCATTCAGTTATTCAACAATATGTGAAGATAAAATACACTCAATTTGTTTATTAAGAACCCTGAGATCATTTTATCATGATTATTGCATGGTTTTACAATTACCTGAATCATATCTGTGTGGCATTATCAAATCAATTCTATTATACTACAAGAAAAGTACATTATCTCTTGCTTTCCAAGCATTAAATCAGATCATGGCAATAATTGATATTTTAAGATGGTGATTTAGGTTGATATTGCTATTTACTTCTTAGCTACAATTTGTATCTTTATTTTAAATTGGTGAGTATATATATATAGTACCAAAGTACATTGATATGTAATTAATTTATTATGAATTTCATGTTTAAAAATATAAAAGTTTAATATTAAGAGAATAAAATGTAAAAACTAAAGAGTAGGGGGGGGAATTTTTGCATTGAATAAAATAAACTGTAAATGCTGTTTAAAATAATAAGTTGTTTAAAATAATAATCTGTCTAAAATAATAAGCTGTTTAAAATAAAAGATTTTTTTTTGTTTAAAAGAAGGAAAAAATCTTGTAATAAATAAATGATTTAATATTTTTTAAATGAATTTTTAATAAAATAATAAAGAGATTTTGTTTTATCTTATAATAAATAAATAAATATATGTGCGTGTGTGTATGCAATTTTTAATAAAAAGTAGACGCTAGAAGCTGATTTTATTTCACAAGAGGAATGCTGCTGCTAAAAATAAAGTTTTCCATTGTTTAAAAAAGTATAAATAGCTCAACATTTTATCATTCTTGGTTCAGACTTGCTTATTTTAATAAAATATTTTGAAGTAATATTTCCAAAAATGTTGCACTGTTAAAAAACCAACATATTTGCAGTTGACCGAAAGCCGCTCTCTACGCATTTAAGATCTGCGATTAGTTCAGAAAGTAATCATGTTCAAATAAACTAAATGGACAGCAGAGTGCTGGGAATGCCAAACCAGCCACAGAAATCATAAGTCACAGGATCCACGAAGGAATCAATTTAACTGGACGTCGATGATTTAAGAAATAATTCCATTATACTGTTTATGTCATATACAAAACCTAGGTAATTATTTGACTTTGATATAAATATTTCCGATTTCTTCTTAAAATAAAGATAGACTTTATTGAAAGAACTTTTGAACTTTCTGAATTAAACTTAAAAGAAAATAAACTTTAAAAATTCAAAAGATAATATTTTGCAATAATAAAATAAATAAAAGCAGCTTCTATTAAATAATATTTTTGGCATGCATGTATGTGTGATTTGATTTTAAACTTAAACTTAAAAAATAATAATAATAAAATATGATGTAACGTGTATAATTTATTTGCTCAAGTAATATATTAAAATGCTTATTTTAATCTTTAAAAAAAGAAGTGTGTGTGTTTCATTATAAGATAAAATGATTCATTTATTTTAAAATAAAGTAAAACATTTAAATTACTTTTCTTAAAATATTTATGTTTATTCTGATACGTGCGAGTAAGTATAAATATTTATTTTCTTAATAAGAGTAGGAGGAAAAAAAATCCAATCATTAATAATAGTATTTTAGAAAGATTCACCAAGTTAAATCTATAAATGTTTAGCATTCAGTATAATGTTGTTATTATCAGTTTTAAAGGAGCGAAGTATTATTTGAATGGTTCGGGAAAATTATTTTAGTTTTAGAAAATAGTAGCAGTTTAGAACAGGGGGGCATTTAAGATGCCTTTTGTTTTGTTTATGGAAGTGACTGAGCTAGCGGATGATTCAGGCACTGGATTATGCTAATCAGATGGACATGCTAATTCTAAATGTAATTAGCTGGCACCTAAGGGATTTTCTTTCTTCTTTTTAAAAATAATAATAAAGTGTTTATTTGATTGGTATATATTTTGGTAGTCAAGTGTTGAATGTTATTAATGGTTCGCTATTGATAATATTTGACACTTTGCCTGAAAACCAACCATTTCTGGAAGGGAAATTTAGGAGGACAAAATATAAAATATTAGTTAATATATTATTTGTCGATGCTTAGTGTTTTGTGGTTTCCCGTAGTTTAAAAGTTTAAATTATAAGTAGTAGTTTTTGTTTAATGGTTGTTCGGAGTAGGTTGATTTTGCAAATTAGCAGGTTGGGTTCAAACTTGGTTGGTTGGTAGATTTGGCACATCAATGTGGCTCGAAACATTCTTTTTGGTGCATTTGACGTAGCGCGAAACTGGTTTATGTAGCGTGTCAATGTGGCCCGAGAATTAGACATTTCAAGTGGAAGAACCGATGATAGTTGTAGTTTAGGAGGGACACGGCATTATAACGTAATTAGTTGGACATTTATTAGGCGCAGAACGTGGCCCAGAAGTGGTCATTTTAAGTGGAGGAACTGATAGTTGTAGTTTAGGAGGGCAGATGGTGCAATAACGTAGTTAGTTGGATGTTTATTAGGTGCAGTAACATGGCTTGAAAGTTGTCATTTTTAAGTGAATTAATAGAAGTTGTAGTTTAGGAGGGGCAACATGGCATATTAACGTAGTTGTTTGGACGTTTATTAGGTGCAGTAACATGGCCCAAAAGTTGTCATTTTAAGTGAGTTAATAGAAGTTGTAGTTTTGAGGGGCAATACAGTGTATTAATGTAGATAGTTGGACGTTTAATAGGTGCAGTAATATGGCCCGAAATTTAGTTGTTTAAGTGATAGGACCGTAGTTGAATGATCATTTGCACATTAACGTAGGACCAATGTAAAAGATAATTGGACGTTGATGTAGAGATTTAAAGGAGCCTGAAATAGTCATAGCAAATTGTAAGAGTACTATAAAATATAGTTGTGAATTCATTTGGTGAATCGACATGGCTTGAAATTAGTTGTTTAAGAGTTAGTTGTTTAAATGGAGGGTCAAAGTTGACCATTGTTATAGATTAATAGGAGATATTTGCTGAAGAGAAGTGTCATAAAGATATTGGTAGTATATGTATTTTTTTCCCCCGAACAGGCTAGTTTTGGTGTATGATAAAAATTGATTTTTGTGAATGTTAGAAAGTAGAAACGTGTTTTATAAAGATAAAAAAATAATTTGCACTCTCCAAAGAATTAGAACTAAGAGAGTAGAGGTTGACTGTATATATGTTTGGAAATTTAAAATGTTTTGTTGTGTTTTTTTTGTGTTTGGTTAAAATAATGCTAAATATATTGGATAGAATGAAAGAGCCACATGATTGGTTATAGGATGGAATTATAATGGGATGGGGGTTATAGTAAGTAAATAAGAATACACGTATACCGTTAAATCAATGTTAAGTAAATAAAATTAGATTGTTTATAAGTTTAAATTCTGAGAAAACTAAAATGCTCAGAATGATATTTTAGTTTCAGAGGAGGGACGGAGATAATGTACCAAAGTACATTGATATGTAATTAATTTATTATGAATTCCATGTTTAAAAATATAAAAGTTTAATATTAAGAGAATAAAATGTAAAAACTAAAGAGTAGGGGGGGAGGGGGAATTTTTGTATTGAATAAAATAAACTGTAAACGCTGTTTAAAATAATAAGTTGTTTAAAATAATAAGCTGTTTAAAATAATAAGCTGTTTAAAATAAAAGATTTTTTTTGTTTAAAAGAAGGAAAAAATCTTGTAATAAATAAATGATTTAATATTTTTTAAATGAATTTTTAATAAAATAATAAAGAGATTTCGTTTTATTTTATAATAAATAAATAAATATATGTGCATGTGTGTATGCAATTTTTAATAAAAAGTAGATGCTAGAAGCTGATTTTATTTCACCAGAGGAACGCTGCTGCTAAAAATAAAGTTTTCCATTGTTTAAAAAAGTATAAATAGCTCAACATTTTATCATTCTTGGTTCGGACTTGCTCATTTTAATAAAATATTTTGAAGTAATATTTCCAAAAATGTTGCACTGTTAAAAAACCAACGTATTTGCAGTTGACCGGAAGCCGCTCTCTACGCATTTAAGATCTGCGATTAGTTCGGAAAGTAATCATGTTGAAATAAACTAAACAGACAGCGGAGTGCGGGGAATGCCAAACCAGCCACAGAAATCATAACAAGTCGCAGGATCCACGAAGGAATCAATTTACCTGGACATCGATGATTTAAGAAATAATTCTATTATACTGTTTATGACATATACAAAACCTAGGTAATTATTTGACTTTGATATAAATATTTCCGATTTCTTCTTAAAATAAAGATAGACTTTATTGAAAGAACTTTTGAACTTTCTGAATTAAACTTAAAAGAAAATAAACTTTAAAAATTCAAAAGATAATATTTTGCGATAATAAAATAAATAAAAGCAGCTTCTATTAAATAATATTTTTGGCATGCACGTATGTGTGATTTGATTTTTAAACTTAAACTTAAAAAATAATAATAATAAAATATGATGTAACGTGTATAATTTATTTGCTCAAGTAATATATTAAAATGCTTATTTTAATCTTTAAAAAAAAGAAGTGTATGTGTGTTTCATTATAAGATAAAATGATGCATTTATTTTAAAATAAAGTAAAACATTTAAATTATTTTTCTTAAAATATTTATGTTTATTTCTGATACGTGTGGGTAAGTATAAATATTTATTTTCTTAATAAGAGTAGGAGGAAAAAATCCAATCATTAATAATAGTATTTTAGAAAAGATTCACCAAGTTAAATCTATAAATGTTTAGTATTCAGTATAATGTTGTTATTATTAGTTTTAAAGGAGCAAAGTATTATTTGAATGGTTCGGGAAAATTATTTTAGTTTTAAAAAATAGTAGCAGTTTAGAACCGCGGGCGTTTAAGGTACCTTTTGTTTTGTTTATGGAAGCGACTGAGCTAGCGGATGATTCAGGCACCGGATTATGCTAATCAGATGGACATGCTAATTCTAAATGTAAATAGCTGGTGCCTAAGGGATTTTCTTTTTTCTTTTTAAAAATAATAAAGTGTTTATTTGATCGGTATATATTTTGTTAGTCGAGTGTTGAATGTTATTAATGGTTCGCTATTGATAATACTTGACACTTTGCCTGAAAACCAACCATTTCTGTAAGGGAAATTTAGGAGGACAAAATATCATAAAATATTAGTTAATGTTTTATTTGTCGATGCTTAGTGTTTTGTTGTTTCCCGTAGTTTAAAAGTTTAAATTATAAGTAGTAGTTTTTGTTTAATGGTTGTTCGGAGTAGGTTGATTTTATAATTTAGCAAGTTGGATTAGAAGTGGAGGTTGGTAGAATATATATATATATATGATAAACAAAAATGCAAGTTAAAAAACTTGCTAACGCTTGTATTTATGTCCACAGATGGCGTTTCTACCAAAAACACCGATCAAAGCGTATATTCTGTTTACATAAACGTCAGAGTAGCATTCACTATCTCTAACTATAATTCCACTTTCAGATCATGATTTCAAGCTATTTGCTATCGTCAGTGAAAGACAGGAATAAAGAAACTAGATCTAAACACAAACTCTGAGCGTTTATGAAACAATTTCTATTCAGCTTGCAAGCGTGAATTTTTTAGACACGTAATGTCTTCAAACTCAGCATAGCAAACCAGATAGCTATATGGGTCTGATCTCAGTTCAGCATCACCACATAGTAGAAGCCTCTGCAATCTATATCATTGCAAGAAAGACCTCAAAGGTACATTTATGATAAACAAAAATGCAAGTTAAAAAACTTGCTAACGCTTGTATTTATGTCCACAGATGGCGTTTCTACCAAAAACACCGATCAAAGCGTATATTCTGTTTACATAAACGTCAGAGTAGCATTCACTATCTCTAACTATAATTCCACTTTCAGATCATGATTTCAAGCTATTTACTATCGTCAGTGAAAGACTGGAATAAAGAAACTAGATCTAAACACAAACTCTGAGCGTTTATGAAACAATTTCTATTCAGCTTGCAAGCGTGAATTTTTTAGACACGTAATGTCTTCAAACTCAGCATAGCAAACCAGATAGCTATATGGGTCTGATCTCAGTTCAGCATCACCACATAGTAGAAGCCTCTGCAATCTATATCATTGCAAGAAAGACCTCAAAGGTACATTTATGATAAACAAAAATGCAAGTTAAAAAACTTGCTAACGCTTGTATTTATGTCCACAGATGGCGTTTCTACCAAAAACACCGATCAAAGCGTATATTCTGTTTACATAAACGTCAGAGTAGCATTCACTATCTCTAACTATAATTCCACTTTCAGATCATGATTTCAAGCTATTTGCTATCGTCAGTGAAAGACAGGAATAAAGAAACTAGATCTAAACACAAACTCTGAGCGTTTATGAAACAATTTCTATTCAGCTTGCAAGCGTGAATTTTTTAGACACGTAATGTCTTCAAACTCAGCATAGCAAACCAGATAGCTATATGGGTCTGATCTCAGTTCAGCATCACCACATAGTAGAAGCCTCTGCAATCTATATCATTGCAAGAAAGACCTCAAAGGTACATTTATGATAAACAAAAATGCAAGTTAAAAAACTTGCTAACGCTTGTATTTATGTCCACAGATGGCGTTTCTACCAAAAACACCGATCAAAGCGTATATTCTGTTTACATAAACGTCAGAGTAGCATTCACTATCTCTAACTATAATTCCACTTTCAGATCATGATTTCAAGCTATTTGCTATCGTCAGTGAAAGACAGGAATAAAGAAACTAGATCTAAACACAAACTCTGAGCGTTTATGAAACAATTTCTATTCAGCTTGCAAGCGTGAATTTTTTAGACACGTAATGTCTTCAAACTCAGCATAGCAAACCAGATAGCTATATGGGTCTGATCTCAGTTCAGCATCACCACATAGTAGAAGCCTCTGCAATCTATATCATTGCAAGAAAGACCTCAAAGGTACATTTATGATAAACAAAAATTAGCAAGTTTTTTAACTTGCTAACGCTTGTATTTATGTCCACAGATGGCGTTTCTACCAAAAACACCGATCAAAGCGTATATTCTGTTTACATAAACGTCAGAGTAGCATTCACTATCTCTAACTATAATTCCACTTTCAGATCATGATTTCAAGCTATTTGCTATCGTCAGTGAAAGACAGGAATAAAGAAACTAGATCTAAACACAAACTCTGAGCGTTTATGAAACAATTTCTATTCAGCTTGCAAGCGTGAATTTTTTAGACACGTAATGTCTTCAAACTCAGCATAGCAAACCAGATAGCTATATGGGTCTGATCTCAGTTCAGCATCACCACATAGTAGAAGCCTCTGCAATCTATATCATTGCAAGAAAGACCTCAAAGGTACATTTATGATAAACAAAAATATACGCTTTGATCGGTGTTTTTGGTAGAAACGCCATCTGTGGACATAAATACAAGCGTTAGCAAGTTTTTTAACTTGCATTTTTGTTTATCATAAATGTACCTTTGAGGTCTTTCTTGCAATGATATAGATTGCAGAGGCTTCTACTATGTGGTGATGCTGAACTGAGATCAGACCCATATAGCTATCTGGTTTGCTATGCTGAGTTTGAAGACATTACGTGTCTAAAAAATTCACGCTTGCAAGCTGAATAGAAATTGTTTCATAAACGCTCAGAGTTTGTGTTTAGATCTAGTTTCTTTATTCCTGTCTTTCACTGACGATAGCAAATAGCTTGAAATCATGATCTGAAAGTGGAATTATAGTTAGAGATAGTGAATGCTACTCTGACGTTTATGTAAACAGAATATACGCTTTGATCGGTGTTTTTGGTAGAAACGCCATCTGTGGACATAAATACAAGCGTTAGCAAGTTTTTTAACTTGCATTTTTGTTTATCATAAATGTACCTTTGAGGTCTTTCTTGCAATGATATAGATTGCAGAGGCTTCTACTATGTGGTGATGCTGAACTGAGATCAGACCCATATAGCTATCTGGTTTGCTATGCTGAGTTTGAAGACATTACGTGTCTAAATAATTCACGCTTGCAAGCTGAATAGAAATTGTTTCATAAACGCTCAGAGTTTGTGTTTAGATCTAGTTTCTTTATTCCTGTCTTTCACTGACGATAGCAAATAGCTTGAAATCATGATCTGAAAGTGGAATTATAGTTAGAGATAGTGAATGCTACTCTGACGTTTATGTAAACAGAATATACGCTTTGATCGGTGTTTTTGGTAGAAACGCCATCTGTGGACATAAATACAAGCGTTAGCAAGTTTTTTAACTTGCATTTTTGTTTATCATAAATGTACCTTTGAGGTCTTTCTTGCAATGATATAGATTGCAGAGGCTTCTACTATGTGGTGATGCTGAACTGAGATCAGACCCATATAGCTATCTGGTTTGCTATGCTGAGTTTGAAGACATTACGTGTCTAAAAAATTCACGCTTGCAAGCTGAATAGAAATTGTTTCATAAACGCTCAGAGTTTGTGTTTAGATCTAGTTTCTTTATTCCTGTCTTTCACTGACGATAGCAAATAGCTTGAAATCATGATCTGAAAGTGGAATTATAGTTAGAGATAGTGAATGCTACTCTGACGTTTATGTAAACAGAATATACGCTTTGATCGGTGTTTTTGGTAGAAACGCCATCTGTGGACATAAATACAAGCGTTAGCAAGTTTTTTAACTTGCATTTTTGTTTATCATAAATGTACCTTTGAGGTCTTTCTTGCAATGATATAGATTGCAGAGGCTTCTACTATGTGGTGATGCTGAACTGAGATCAGACCCATATAGCTATCTGGTTTGCTATGCTGAGTTTGAAGACATTACGTGTCTAAAAAATTCACGCTTGCAAGCTGAATAGAAATTGTTTCATAAACGCTCAGAGTTTGTGTTTAGATCTAGTTTCTTTATTCCTGTCTTTCACTGACGATAGCAAATAGCTTGAAATCATGATCTGAAAGTGGAATTATAGTTAGAGATAGTGAATGCTACTCTGACGTTTATGTAAACAGAATATACGCTTTGATCGGTGTTTTTGGTAGAAACGCCATCTGTGGACATATATATATATATATATTATCAAAACATTTAAATAAAATATTATTTCATATCTCTTCATAGTAAATATGCATCCAATGTGTGTAGAATCTAAATGAAGTTTTTTCTACATTTCTCTAGTAATCATTTATATAAAAAAATCTGCATGTATCTTTTCATTTTTAATGGTTTTGTCTTTTTTTTTTTTTAAAAAATATTTACTTCATATATTATTTTTAATATTCTGTTATTAATATCAGCAGTGATTGCAGTAGCAATGTAGTATGTGGATGGTAATGGCTGAATATTTCTTTATGGCTGAAAAAATTCCACTTTAAGAAAGTAGACATAAACTAGTGTTGTCATATGTTGAAAATTTTACAAATAGGCAGAATATCATTTATGTGAATGACATAATTAGCTTGATGACATTTAATAATGACAATAACTAAAGATAGTAAAGGATGACTTTGGATTACCACTTATAGATAAAACACAGTATTTATTTATGTCTAAGTTTAATATTCATAACATATATAGATATATTTAAAGTTAGTATTAATAATATGCATGAAGAGATATTTAATTTCAAAAGTAGAATCTGTTGAATTATTTGGGTGTTGATAGGCAAGTGGCACATGACCACTGTTGTGTTAATAATAATTAGATGTCAAATTATGTTGGATGCTGTGCTCAGGTTATCACCAGGCTCCACAGGTAATGGATAAAAGAACGACCTTAGATATGAAGGTCAATTGTGAATAATAAATAATCTTTATCTAGAATATTCCTTGCTTCCTTGTAGGATAGGATATTGGTTTGCCAAATGTTAGGCCCTGTTTTTGATACAAACAGTTTTTTCTATCCTTCTATTTTTTGTCATCACTTAAGTTAGTACAGGGCCCAATCATACAAGAGTCTCTCATGCTATTGGTCATCTTTCTATGCTAACAAAAATGAATCAGCATGTTCTATAAATGAAAGTATTTGTGGTTCACAGATTGATTTGTATAGTCATCATAAAATTCATCTCTAGTGTAGTTTTTACATAAATTTTCTTTTTTTTTTTGGAGTTGGACTGGCCATACTAGTTTGTGAGTGGTTGCTGTATTTATTTATGTGTGTTAAGTTATCTCAGATTATTTGATGTTCTATGAATATTGGTGTTTCATCAAAGTGATCAAACTTAAATTTTTTTCTTTTTCTTTATTCTTAACTGAACAGAATATTTATAATTTGACCAAAAAAAATAATAAACATCAAAAAAATTTAACTCTTAAAAACATATACAGAGGCAAAACTCTCCAGGAAGGGTTGTGCATAAAAATCATAGGATTTTATGCACAAACCTTCCTGTCTCCATTTATTATGAAGGCTTGCACTGAGTGGTGCTACTTATGGAGAGATTTACTTCTGGATAAACAGCTTGTATAAGCATAAATAAAGGTGATCATGTGATGTTACTGATTTAATATTAAAAACATTTTGGTTTAATAATAGTTGTATAATAATAACTAAATTGAATGTTTTATTGCTTAGATATTTGTTAGAAATTCTAGAAATGACAGAACTGGAGCTTCAGTTCCCGAGTCATCCACTACTTTACAACTGCACTGAATTATATAGGTAGCATTACAACTAATAGAATACAACCACTCTTATTCAGGATCATTAATTAAAAAAAGATTATAAAGAAACTTCAAGAGTTTCTCTCATGATATATGATATGATTTTATGGGCAATAAATTAATTACATGATTAATTGCTGGTGAGGACATGAAATAATTACTAGTCTAGCATCAGATGGAGAATTTTATTCAGGTAATCTAAATTGAGTTTTTTTATTTATATGATTCTCAATTAACAGTTGATTCTTAAACTTATCTCTGTGGCTATTACTACCAAAGGCATTTTAAAAATGAACTTAGTAATAAAAAGTATGTCCAGCTAATGGAGATAAAATTTTAGTTGCACACTTTTCTAAAATAGTATTTCTAGTTTTAGATAAGAAAATTTAAAACTATTTTACCATTTTTAAGAGAAAATTGACTGAGTTTTTTAAAAAAAAGTTTCACAATTTGAAACATCTTAATTATTTAAAATTGTCAATTCTTACACATGCAAAAAAATTATTACATTTACAAAAGAAAAAAAACAAATTTTCTATTAATAAAAATATAGTGTGCACATACCAAAAAATAATATCTCTAACCATAGCTTTAGTGTTTATGGAATCCTTTCCAATTGCAATTTCCAGTTTTCTTTTTAATTGAGTTTCTCCATGAAGGCTTCTTAGTCATGTGCATAGTTTTCCTGGTCTGTACTACTTCCAGGTAAATGAAAAAAAGAGCAAATTTTGTCCATCGGATTTTCTTGACTTTTTAGGTGAGACTGACACAGATAGAAACTCATGCTCTGGATTGAAGACAAGATTTCAGATTATTTTAGTGGGATACCTTCTCTACATTTTCATTCCAGTGAAGGTAGGTTATATGGAGGAAGTTGGTGCCTAGATTTCAGCTGAATCTAGCACAATTTTTATTGTACAAACCAATTTTATTGCTAAACTCATATGCTAAAAACTTGATTAAAAACTTTTTATTCAATAGCTTGGGAAATATTCCTGTGGCATTATGCCACAGCTTGGCAGAGACTTCTGCTTCTTTATTCTTTAGCAGCTGGATTAAAACTTCACTGCCTTCTCTTCAACAGTAAATTAGAAATACCTTCTCCAGAGACTTGGGTATTATCACTTATTCACACCCCTACATATATCTTTTTTCTAGAGCAATCTTGCCCACAAGCCAATTACAATCTGTCTTTTACATGATAATATTTATGACAACCAATTAGATAAAATTTCATAAATACAATTGTTCAGACAAACCCTTTTTAATCATAAACAGTGAAAACAAGTCAAGAACTTAAATTAACATCATAAAATTCTTGACATTACTTTGTAATTAAAAACCAAATTTTCTTGCAAAAAACACAATATAATCAGTTGCACTGGTTTGATTTTTCTGCTTCATTATAGAAAGTTGAAGGAAGAACAACAACTCTAAATTAATATAAAATTTACAAAGATATTAAAATCTTATTTTGTTCTTCCCTGTCTTTTTTAAATAAATACTCTTAAATATATTTAATGTTTGAGAATTCTCATACTATCATACTGGGACTTAAAATATTTAGTTAAATAAATACCCATAAAATTATGTATAGAAAAATTAAATATTATTTCTGCCATTAATTAATTAATTTTTTTATACTCAAACCTGAGAAACAAACTGCCAACTATCTAATTATTTATTTTTAGTGCAGTTATGTAGCCAACTTGTTACATTATTTTGGTCTTAAATGAAAAGGGTAATTGAGCAGAAACTATTTTTTGATATTTTAGCTTGATTCAGCCAATTTCATTTCATTACAATAAACATTTATGTTAGTCATACTTTGCTGTACATTATCATTTCCACAGACATACAAGCTGGGATACAATTTATTAAGCATTGTTGGGTTATTTGGTGAAAAGTAATTGTCTCATTGCTTGAGTCTATTTGTATTTCTAGAGATGAGGTGACTATTGACTTAATATATGCCAGCCTGGTTTCAGAATTATGGTGGACAGAGAACCTCATCACAAAACACAAGTTAGCAATGTAGCATGAGCACCATAAAAGCTATCTCAGTTTAAGCACAAACATAATTTACTACCCAGAGGTCACACTGAAAGATAAGAACTGACCAAAGAAATGTTTGATCATGTGGAATATATTGTTCATTTACTTTATGAGTCTTATAGACTCTGCACCCATGACACATATCTGTGCCTGGTAGACAATTCAGTACTTACTGATAGAAAGCCCTGCTCCTCTGAGGGACTTATTAAAAAGTTTAAACCTTAGGTAGATGCAGTGCAGAGATAAATCATTGGAGCATTATGAATACACTGCATCCCTACATCTATAAGAATATCACCATGCACCATCAGCACTAAAGAAAATGCTACAATACTTCCTAATATTTACCTCCATTTTTTCAAAGTATCTTCTTCTTTTCTTAGTTTCAGTTTCATTGTTTTGCTTTTTATTGTTTTCTTGGTCAGAAGTATAACTGCACCCTGATCTGGGAGACTGAGGATCATGATCAGTTTTCAATAACAATTCTCTGTTATGAGGTGATTTACTCATGGTTTGTCTAATTATTTGATTTCTGTCAAGGGATGAATCATATTCCTGATGCATATTTCCTTGGTAGAGGTTTGATCCACTTCAGGATCTTCTAATTATTTGGGTTCTAGCAGGATTACTGATATTTTCAGCTGATCTCCATTTCTTTTCCATGGTGCACTTCATTTCTTCCATCCTGATACCATAATGGTGTATTGATTTTCCACTTCTCATATTGGATAGCATTCATATAGATTATTTTCTCTTCTGTATGCCTCAATTTAGTTGATGGTTCAAATACCCTTCCTTTTCAGCATATCTAAGTTTGCTGATGTCAAATGCATTTAACAGCTAAGACACCTGCACAATTGTACACTTGTCAGTGCCTTTCAGTATGGCTTGGGAAGCTGTGGATTAATATTTTTTATTTTTTGTAATTCTAAGAGAGGATCTGCAATGAGTGCTCTCAATTTTGTTACTTGTTTTTTAAAAATGGAGTGTAGGATCACCAGAGGATACTTCTCTTGGGATATCCTCACTCCATTAACATTTTTGCTTGAACTTGATAAAATTATGACGACAGGTGAATAGCAAATCCCACCATGCCTGGAATGCACCTTGAAGATAGCTCAAGCTATTTGCTAGCATTGCCTCTTCAGTCATGGCATTAATGCTAAAGTATATTTCCAGACTGATTACAAATTCAATGAGTGCATCACCACCATTTCCTGAAAAAGTTCTTATTTTAAGGAACTGTTTTACAATTCCAGGCATTTGGTTTTGTATATTGACTATCTTTACTTCCTTACCTTTATATATTTTCAATTTCTTTTTTTAATGTACACATGGATGTTTTTTCCCTCACTTTGACCATCTTGTTTATGGTCATCCTCCAACCTTTTTACTCTTTCTGTTTCTATCATCATTTCTGACCTGCAGAAATTTAATTTGACTAGCCAGGTTCTATATATGTTCTTGTACCAATTCCAGGATCCATTGACTTTCATTAGTCACAGATTCTATTGCCTCATGCACTTGGCTAATTGTATTATCCATTACTTCTTGCATCTGTTTTATTTTCATATCCTGTTCTACATTTTGTTTCACTTCATTCAGAACTTCTTTTTAATTTGTTTGATTTTCTCTGCTATTTTATTAGCCTTATTTTTATTGTTTTGATCAATTTTCTGTAGCATATCTACTTTTATTTCTTTCAACATTTTCTTCAATTTTTCTATTTTCTACTTTTCATTGTTGATTTTTTATATTATCCTCTTCTCTTTGTTGGTCTCTCTTTTTATTCTCTTATTCTCTTTGTTGATCTCTTTTTTATTCTTTTCTTCTCTTTGTTTATTATCATCTTCTCATTGTTTGATTTTTTTATTCTCTTCTTCTCTTTATTTATCATCATCTTCTCTTTATTGGTATCTCTTTTTACTATCTTTTTTAAATATTTATAATAATTGGAATAACATGGAAGACTCTTCTATTTTCTGAATTCCTTCCATTGATTGCAGATCATCTTCTTTTGAATCATGATCTTCCATCATTTTCACTTTTTCTCTTGTCAGCATAGATGTTTCTATTATAGACTTTTATTTTTTTTTAAAAAAACTGCACTGAATTATTTTTACACAGACACTACAAATCTGAACTTTTTAAAAATATCTCATAAAATAAGCATAACATCACCTCCTCTTCCATGCACTATATTTCACTTTACCTAACATGACTACTATATAATTATTACTCTTAATCTTCCTTTTCTTCAACTATAATGTCTCAACACTTAGATTTATTTCATTAATTTATTCAATTTTATTCTCTAATTCTATTCTGTTCATGTGTGTGTGATCAATTTCCATTTCTATTGTATTTTTATTATGAATACATATGCATGGACAAACACAAGTTCTGTAAAAAAACCATTTATCAAAACCTTTCTTAGATATCTGATGAGAATCTGACAGGAAAATAATGCATTATGACTTAATTTGGGATAGATACAAAATCCAGCTTGAACACCCAAAGGTCTATGTCAATTTAGGCACTATAAGCTACCACAACCCTTGATATGAAACAAAAATACAACAATATTTGCAAATCCTTGCTGCTTTGAGTCTTAGGGGCTGGAAAATATAGAACTATGTCTTGCTTCCTTTCATGGAGGCTTAGAGATCATGTCAGGACTATGTTAACTGGACCATGATAAGCAATCAAAAATATGAAAATCTAAAATGGGTTGAAGCAATGCATCAGTCAGAAAGAACACTCTGTGGAGTGGCATGAAAAACACTGCTACCTCAAGCCATCAATAAAACCATTCATCCATCACCAAAACTGAAAGTACATCTAAACAAATTTCAATAGTGAAAAACTCAATCCCATCTTCAAAATCATGTCTTGATTATTTTATCTGTTCAACTTTAAACATGAACTCTTTAAGTAAACATTAATATTACTATTTTGTAATTTATAATTGAATTATGACAATCATCCTCTATACTCATCACATTTCACAGCAACATATTTAAATTAATTCTGCATCAAAATACAAAATTTTGTTCTTCAGGTATATTTCTGAAATTCAACTTATGTGGTCACTGATCATCATATTCTGATAATTACTGAGCCCACAGTTGGCTTGCCATTTGTAATATTCTAGGGAAATAAGAGGGTTATATCTAATGTTTAAATTGACAGTATGTGACCATCATCATGCCCATGTTGGGAAGTATTTGTAACACTACAGGGAAATAAGGGGGTCATTTCTGAGCTGATGGCCACCAGTACATGATCATCAACAGCCCAAAGTTGGGTTGCCATTTTTAACACTATGGGAAATAAGGGGATCATACCTGACAGTGATGACCAGCAGTATATGATTATCAATGAACCTTAGTTGGGCAGTCATTTCTAACTCTATGAAAAATCATGGTTTAAGCCATCAGGGATCTGAGGAATTGTTTGTTTATCATCAAATAAAAAAATAATAAAATTTAATATCAAAGGGACAAGCATGATAGATCATATATAATGACAGAGAGGTCAGCTAACTATCTTAAGTCTAAGCACAATTAACTATAAGTTCACCAGAATTATAAATAAGTATAGGAAATACTCATTCATCATCATGTATGGTTAGCAATAAAAATAAATCAGTCAATTTGGTGACTGGATTTAAAATGGGTCTACTAAAGACCAGACTAATTATTTAGCCATTGCCAGCTTGGGGCAGATCATTGAAACCATTAGTTGAATGAACAAACTTAAGTGCTAATCCATAAGAATAAACTAACAACAACATAAAATAATAATGGGATATTAAGACATGCTGATCATCATCAATGCACAGGCCACTTAGTACCTTAAATGTACTTGCCAACTATAAACTTAGTTTCTAGGATATACTAAACTTAGTTTCTAAGATATACTAAACTAAATAAAATGTAGTATATGGACTTTAAATAATATCCTTTGCACCAATTTAGAAACCCCATCATCATCTGGATGCCAATATACTAAAATCCCCCTTATTCTATATAGCTGTTATGCACAAATCTAGCTGAGGAAGCAAAAACTATCATTTATTACTGTGAGTAATAGGAAAATAAATAAATTAGCTTATTATAAATAGCCTTAAGCCATCATAGGCTTCCCCTACTTATAAATAACTTGTTTTGTTGGGATTATAAAATATAACTAAATCTTAGAATATAAGGTATCATGAAATAAGTTCACATACACACTGCACTTCTTAAAACAGGAATTGGATAGGACAAAGAAATTAGCACTAAAAATATATATTTAAAACAATTATGTAATGTCTAATTGACAACAACCAAAAAAATGGCATGATAGTATGACATTTCAAACACCCATTTCATAAAAAAATACCTTTCCACAAAAATTATATTAACAAACTAATTAATTTTTATTAATGGATTAATTTTAAATTTATTAGGTTCTTTCTTTAAAAATAACTAAGAGTTTGTTATACATTTTCAAAATCAAAAATAATTTTTGATTCTATCCAGAGGGCACATTGAAAAAAAATTAGATTTACAGCAGATTATAATACACATATATTTAAAAGCTATTTTACTATTTGTAAGATAAAATTGAGTGGGGTTTACAAAAAAAAGTTTTACAATTTGAAACATCTTAACTAGTTGAAATTATTTAACATTGTCAATTCTTATACAAAAAAACTTTGTGCATTTATGAAACAAAAAAAATTCTATTAATAAAAATAAAGTGTGCACACACCAAAATATAATAATACCTCTAACCATGGCTTTATTGTTTATGGAATTCTTTCCAGTTGTAATTTCCAGTTTTTTTTCAATTGAGCTTTTCTTTGATGGCTTCTTAGACATGTGCATAGTTAGAGTTTTTTTCCTGGCCAAGAAATTTCAGGTAAACAAAAAATAACAAATTTTATCCATTGGGTTTTTTTTGATTTTACAGTAGCATGGTTAAGATGTCTTTGTCCTGGTTCAGCAATTCCGGGTAAACAAAAAATAGCATATTTAGTCCATTGGGTTTTGTTGATTTTCCAGGAGAGACTGACAGACAGAAACTTATGCTCTTGATTAAACGCAAGATTGCAGACTACTTTAGAAGGGTACCTTCTTCTTTACATTTTTATTCCAGTGAAGGTAAATTACATGGAGGAAGATCATGCCTAGATTTTAGCTGAATCTAGCACATAGTTTTCATAGTACAAACCATTTTTATTGCTGAACTCATAATATGCTAAAACATTTCATTTAATAGATTGGTAAAGATTTCTGTTGTATTATGCCACAGCTTGATGAAGACTTCTGTTTCTTTCTTGTTTTAGCAGTTGGATTAAAACTTCACTGCCTTCTCTTCAATAGCTAAGTTAGGAATACCCTCTCCAGTTACTCGGGTATTATCACAGACCCCCACATATAGTTTTTTAGAACAATCTTGTCTATAAGCCAATTTCAATCTGTCTCTTATATGATATGTTTCATGACAACCAATTGAATAAAATTTTATAATGCAGACAATTCCCTCCTTAATCATAGATATTAAAAAATCAAAAGCTTAAATTAACACCATAAAATTCTTGACATTCCTTTATAATTAAAAACCAAATTTTCTTGCAAAAAACACACACAAGATAATCAGTTAATTGAATTGATTTGATTTTTCTTTTTCATTAAAGAGAGATTAAGACAAAAACAACAACTCTGATTAATTAAATATAAAATTTACAAATATATTAAAATCTTATTTTGTTTTTTCCTGTCTTTTTTTAAATAGATACTTTTAAATATATTTAATGTTTGAGAATTCTCATATTATCAAATTGTGTCTTAAAATATTTAATTAAATAAAGATACATAAAAGTGTGTAAAGAAAAATTAAATATTATTTACTTCATTAATTAATTAATTTTTTTATACTTAAACTCAGGAACATGCTGCCAACTATCTAATTTTTTTTAATTTTTTGTGAAGCTATGTAACTGACTGGTTACAATATACATATGAGTAAAGAGACAGATAAATAAAATAGCATATTAAGTTTCTCTAAAATTCTCTATAAGAAATAATGAAAAAATAATACAAAGACTAATCAATTACTGGATGTTGTAATTTTATAATTTTTTTTTGTTTTATATTTTTTTAACAATAGCAATGTACTTTCTTATGATCATTAATTATATGTCTTGTTAGTTTATTTAATAGATATCTGACAAACCATATACATATATTAAAGTAATTAAAAGGTTTAATTTTCTTAAAATTACTGATTTTATCCACTGTGTCAATACTCTTGTTCTGTTACAAAATGCCTTTTTTAGACTTTTGTTTTAAAAAACCCAGCAACAATAGCAAAAACAAGATTTTAAAAGTTAAATAATTTTAAAATCCTTTTATACTCCATGCAGTTTTTTCTCTTTCTCAATCAGGGACTTTTATCCATGAGTCCATCATTTAAAGTATTGGGCCTTAAGTCAAACAACACTAAAACTCTAATTTATTTAATTTTAAAATAAAGTGAAAATTTTAAAATGAATATTGGATGTATGCAAAGTATAATATATATCAAACAAAATAGTTATACAAACAACTAAATTTAATTATAAACAAAATATATATAAAATATATATGTCAACACATGTTTAAATATATGCAACAAAATCAGTCAATTAAACCACACAATAGTGTGTAAATAAAGAAATAGCACCCTATATCAATGCACAAAGACAACCAATAACCATTTTAGTCACTATAAAATAATTTATCCCGGAACATAGATCTCCTTAATTTAAAATATTAATATTAATTTTTATTCTCTTGCATGTGTAATTTTAATAACCATATGTATTAATCATTTATATATAATAATTGGCTTGATCGGATGTAGTACCTGACGTTCTATGTGTAATATATTTGTAAATATGCATTTTCAAGAATTTTTTTTATATCTCTAGAATAAAATCATACATATCTAATTTAGATATTAAGCCACCATGTGATGTAAGAGGATAGTTTGATATTAATTTCCAGAGTCGTCTGATGGGATCCCTGTTTCAGATTAAAATACTGCTTTTAGTGGTAAAGTGGCTGTTTTTTTGCATTGATATTGGCAGGATCTAGCTAATCAATTTTTATATCTGAAGCAAGTCTTATAAACTACACATTTTAAAATTAGTGAAAAGATTTATTGAAAATAGTCTACTCAAGAAAGCAATGAAGAAAATAGAAAAAATAAATAAATAAAACTAAATATATTTATTAAAAATATATGTTTTCAAATATAATGTCTTATTTTAGTTCCTCTATTAATTTAGCACCTGAGATAGTTGCCTCATCATCTCATTATGAGACCAGAGCCCTTGATATTGACAACCAGCTACTTATTCATTTACAAGCTTCTATGTGCAGTTTAATTAATCAATTTTGTTAAATAAATATAATGTAAACATTAATTGACAAAGAAAGTATATGTATCTATGAAAGGTCTGGCTGATTTATTTTTGAAAATAAAAAGATATATATATATATAAGCAATGCAAATATATTCTGTACTACACGCTAATTTTATATATTCATTGTTAAAAAGTTATTTACTTATCTTATTTCAGTTTTTTAAATCTGAAATGATTATTTTGCAAAAAATGAGTTGAAGCATTCAAAAGGTGATTAGGAAGTATTAACACGTCTGAATTTTGTAAAAATAAAATAAAAACAATTACCCTGGTTAGTCATAGTGTGTATGTGCATGCAAAATGATTGTGTTAGCATTCCTATAGAAAAATATTCTACAAGCATTTTTTCTAGATTATAATGCTATCTTTTTTAAAAAAAATATTTATTCCAAGTGATTATTAATTACAAAATGATTAATGAATATTATAACTGCATTAATGTATTCAAGAATATGGTTAATTGATCGGGGGTGGGGGCTATGAGATTAATGTTTAAGCCCCAATATTGTGAGTTGGAAATAATAATTCCATTTGTTGAAAATACTATTTATTTATATTTCTTCAATTGTAAGCATACAAGAATTTGTAGCTTATTACCACTAAATTAAATTACTTAAGATAATAAAAGATTCAAGTATCGGGATTTTTCAATCAAATCTTGAATTTGTAAAACAAAAATTAAATTAATTCTAATTAATATACACTGGCAATTTACAAGTATATACTAAGTTATCTGTCCAAAAACAGATACAGTAACTGGATAATAAGGTTGTTTCAAACAATAACTCTTGATGACCATCAATAGTAATTTGCGGTTGCTTGCTATCCTCTTAACAAAATTTACTCTGCTATCTATCTTAACGTAACCTTCAACACTTTAGTTTCTATTAACATATACTTGTGATTTTAAAAATTATTATTATTATTTTTATATTAATTGGTATTAAGAAGGTTTGTACCTAAAGCTTGTCATATTTTTGATCAAAACCCATGACTGATTCGAGTGAATGTGTAAATATAACATTTAATTTGTTCAAGAAAAATTGTGATTACAAATTTGTGATAAAACTTGATTAAGCTAATTATATTATAGAAACAATCTAAGAACAAGCAAATTTGAAAAAAGTGTTGCTAATCCCACTTTTATTTAATAGTTGTTGCTTTCTTTCTCTTTTCATAAGCCTCAAAAAGAGGCTTACTCCTTCCAAAATATCTCTAGTAAGAGAGAAAAAACATCTTAGTACCAATTTAATACAAGGTAGAGTTAACAGTTTTATCTTTACTAGCCAGAAAAATTGCTCCTCGCAAATGGCAATATCTTATTCAAATTAAATAAAAGTAATTTATGTTTTACGTTATATATTTTTTAATATGTTTAGAGAGTCAAGATTTTTTAAAAAAATAAAATAAAAAATGTATACGTATTGATTCTCTCTTCCATCCCATTTATCTCAAGCGATTTCATTAATTAAAATTAGACAATTCACATAGTATAACTTAAAATAATACATCTTTTAGTAATTAATAACCATTGATCTACTATTGGAAAGCTATTTTTTTTTGTCAGCAATAATTAATGGAGTTTATTTACGAGGCATGCAATTGTGACAACCACTTTAGCTTATCATGATAACTTTATCAGTCTGGTTTGGAGGTACATTATTTTACAATTTTCAGGTATTTATTTAAAATTCATAAGACAAGATATTTGTCAAGTATGAAGCATTTTCTTAATTGGTATTTAATTATTAAAGTCGACATAAGTAAAATCGATTTTTTTCTTCTTCAATTTTTAAATGTTTTTACACGCAAATAACTATTTTAATTCAATTTTCTAAAAAGAACATCGGTTATGTCGTATATGTATACATACACGCGCACACACATCAACTCTCCAGAAGTTCTGAAAAAATATTGGAGAAGGAAAGTCCGTACTTAGATTTGTCAATTGCGAGTTGATTAAAGTTTTTCTTCATTACTTTACTTTTCAGCGTAGAGTAGTTAAACCTTTTTTTTTTTAATACAGAAATTCAATTGATAGGCAGCTTAACTACTAGGAAATGCATCAACTACTTAAAATTTCTGGCTCCAATTTAAATTTGATTCCTAGTCTGGATATGACAAACTAATATGTTATATCGTAACCAGGGTATCTCATTATTTTGTTAGCACAAGATGGCACTACTATATGGAGAGTGTTGTTTTGTTTTGAATTGTTTAATATGACAAACTAATATGTTATATCGTAACCAGGGTATGCAGCAAAATATTTTATATTGTAGGAATGACTAACTACTTGAAACTCCCTTTCCACATTGCCAACTTCGATTTTAAGAACAAATAATTAAAAAAAATAAATAAATGGTACACAATTGATTATTTTCCACAAAAAAATTACTTTGTATAAAATGATGCTGTTTAACTCTCAGTATTGTGCCTCTTACTGAGCTTTGTACCATAGAAATCTCTATAGTTTGCCTAATGATAGCACCAATGCTGATTCTAACAAGTAAATACAGTTTTTGGGATAATATGTACATGCATGACTTTTTTCTTAGGATTATAATGGCAGCTCATAGATATAACATCAAAGATTGTGTAGAATAGAAGAAAAACAAGGTGAATCATATAGTAATTTTCTCTTTCAGACTCACATGTTAATTAACTTTTTAAGCAGTTTAAAAATATCCTCCACATTGTGTAGAAATGAAGATTTTACAGATATAATAGGTGATTTTAATTTTTAGGTTCTTCCATACTTGTGATTTTAAGGTATTGTTACTATTATATGCTATAATAATATTAACCAACAATCATACACACAAATAAACCCGATTACTATACACATATCTTTTGCTTGAAAAATCTTCATATATATATATATATATTGTGCCAGGGATGATGGTGATCAAACCCCACCACAAGGCAGTTACAGTTTGCCCTGTCCATAAAATTGTACATTCATAAATGTACATATAATTTTGGGGGAGGGGGGAGAGGTTGTTTAAAGAATCAAAATAAAAAATTGAAAATAATATAGAGATATGTCTGAAGACTTATATATGTATATACACAGATATAATGGTTATAAATAACAGTTTACTACTTATAATTTTTTTTGGTCTGATTTATAAAAAACAAAAAAAAAGATAGTTTTTTATTTTATTTTAATTAGTTTACAATTAAAAACTAAATTTTGTAATTTTTTTTGTACTTATTGGATAAAGATGGAATTTGATTAAAAAATTGGAAGGAAAAATTAAGGAATTTTTACCTATCTGGTACTTTTATCTTGTTGTTCATAAAAAACAGCAAGTATGGATTACATAATTTATTTTCTATAACATTTTATCATTCTGTAACACTTGTTGTTGTTGTTTTTTAACATTTTGTTATTAGTTAATTAAAAAAACTTTTCTAGTAATTAAGTTGTGATTCTTGAATATTTTTTTTTCATGTGACTACAAAAGAGAGGTTAGTTGTATTTTGTTAATAATAATAATAATCTTTCTTGTTGTGGAGAGAGAAAGAATAATTAATTATTCTTGTTGTTGAAAGAGAAGGATTAATTAAAAAAGAGCTGTCAGTAGCTTTTGTAAAAAGTTTTTAATCAAGATAGAGTAATTTTCTATGTAGAAATTTTCTATGTAGAAAATGACAAGTTATGTTTAGGAAGTTATCCATGATTTTTAAAAGAAATTTAAAATGAATACAGTTTGAATTGAAGCTATTAAAGGAAAACTTTAAACCAGAAAGTTAAATACTAACAATAGTTATTAATCTCAAAAAATAACATTTTATTGTTACATAAAACTGGATATATTTTGCAGCCAGAATGCAGATGAATAAATGGATCAAAGTTATATGGAGGGATGTGCCATAGTACACCAGCCTTTTCTCTCATCATCATAATCATCATATGACTCTATTACTAACTGCCTGTTAAAACATATCTGTCTCTTGAAAAAAAAGATATGAAAAGGAGTCTAAAGTAAAAATCCTTGGATCCTTAAAAACTGACTTTTTATCATGCATATAAAGATGTTTGAAGTCCTATGCTTGTTTCTCAATAAAATGAAAAGAATAAAATAGAAGAATGGAATGAAATTTACTTTTATTTATGCATTTATTTTTTTACACTTCTAAGATAGATTGACTCCAGATGTTTAATTACTGGTGTCATTTATATGTAAAAGAACCCTCAGGGAGTAAGGTTATTTACTTATTTATAGTTATTATTTTGTTATACACCTAATTCTGTTTTTACACAAACTTTTTTAATCAATTTTGAAATAACACCATTAATTGAAAAACTACACAATTTATGTGTGTTATTTTCATCTAATCCTAGGATAAGACATAGACATCTCTCCATTTCCAACATATATATTTCAATAAGCATATACAAATAGAATAGTTAAATCCAGGTTTTAGTACAAAAATTACTTATTTTTAATATAACAATATCATTTTTTATTCTTTTTTAAAGAAAATAATTACAGTAATTAAAATGGCAGGTTTTAAAACATATTCCAATATTCATTGGTCCAATATAACTTTCATTAAAAATTATGTCCTTTATAATAGATATTTCTGCCTTTAAAATATCATGACTTTTTAAAAATAATGTCAATAAAAATATTAAAAGATTTAAAAGAGAGTATGATATATTTTTATATCCTCATCTCAATTATCTCATAGAATTAACAGGTAACTTATACTTTAACCCTTTCCAATAGTTTCTCTTTGAATTATATTTTTCAAAAGTCTTAAAATTTATAATTACAGACCTCTCCATTATATAACATATACTTCTAAAGAATATCTGTTTGCAATTTTGAAATATTATGCAAATAGCACTGGGAAAAATTGTTCTTCAATAATTCTTTGGTCTTTCCTCTTGAATATTTGTACTAATAACAACAATAAGTTTATGTTCATGATTTATTAGTAAATTCTAATTAAGGTTCCAAATAGTGACTGACAGGAAATTTCTTAAGTTACTCACACATTTTTAGTTATACTAAATGTTAATTTAATATTTTTTACTTCTATAAAAGAAAATTATATTGAATTAAAAAAAAAAACTTGATTATTAACAAACTGTTACTACTCCAAAAATAATAATTTTAAAACAATAAGACTAACTAATAACAATAGTAAGCAATAATTTAAATTACACAGTTTTTATACTTGCTTTTTAACCCTTTAACTGTCCAATTGTTCATTCGCTGCAGGTGGTATCACTCAAAGCTTTTAATTAGCCGATGCACAAAATAATGTATCAATTTTTCAAAAGTTATTGACCGTTTTTTTAAATATATTCACTTTAGTTTCGTTTTTAAAAAGTATATTAGTAATTTCTCACATTATAAAAATAAACGAAAGTTTGTTCAAAAATAAATTTTGATTTTTAATTTTAAAAATATTTTTACGTGTTACATGAAAAAAACGCAATCATAATTTCACGTTATGATTTTTTTTCCCGACTTTGCAATAAATAAATAATTCTTGCTAAAATCGTAACTATTTTTGTAAAATAATATTTATTTTTGACATATTATATGAAAATAATTTGTATTTTATTTGTATTTCATCAAAAAATATTTTTAAAATGCTCTAAAACATTCGTTTATCATTTTCAAAATAAAACAAAAGCGTTCGTAAATTTTTAATTTTTGGCAGCCATATAAAAATTTTAACAGCCAATAAGATTCAAGAAAAGATGATGAGAAGGGCTTTTCCATTTTCTTTGTTTACAAAATTTCAACAGCCAATAAGATTCAAGAAAAATTGAAAAGGCAGTGCTTAGTTTTTTTTACATAAATCATCAATTAATTGATTTTTTACTTGTAAAATAATTCAATAGATGGCAGTATATTATAAAACTTTTTGCGTTCTAAAAAATGACGTTAAAACCGTAAACGTAGTCCAAAAACTAAGCAATTTACAGCGATGTCAAATTTACTCGATTAAAACGAATATGTATCAAAAATTGCCTCGATTAAGAACGAGTCAAACAGTCAAAAGGTTAAAAACAATTTGATTGGCTGATATCTCACCTAATTGTAAATTCATTTACATATTTGTCAATTATGTACTTTTAAAATCAAACATAAAGTTATGAGACATCATTTTTATTTAATAATATAAGAAATATTTAATTATCAATTAATTTTATAATTATATTTAAACTAACCAAACATTTTAAAATAACATATTTTAAATATTCTTTACTAATTTAACAAACATTTAATAAAAATGTATCCATTTTTTAGTTTATCTTTACTAATTTCAAATGTCTTTAAAAACTAATTAAATAATATTCTGTATTTATTTTTTATCATGTACAAACACCTCAATTTTAATAACAATTTTATAAAGTAATTGAAAACTTTCTCTTAAAAAACTTTGCATGCATTACACACATATCAATCATGTGACCTGTTTATTCCAGACAAATGTTGCAATTTTTGAATTTACTGTCTCAAATCAACTAAATAAATATTTAATTGCAAGAATATTATATTAAAAAATATTAAATACAATAATAAAAATTTGGAATTATAAATTTTGACATTTTATAACATTACCAAAATTAAAACATATAATACATTACAAAAATTAAAACTTTAATAAATAATTTTATATAATTTAAAAGACAAATTTAATAGCTTATTTAAATATTAAACTTTATATTAAAAATTAATGGTTTTTCAAAATATTCAATACATTTTTAACTTGTAACTATGACCATTTATTGCTACCATACAATATTAACTTATTATACTTTTTATTCTACAATTTAAATATTTAGAATAGCTTTTATATATTTTTTAACTACTTATAAATTCATATCAACAAATTTTAAGTCCCTATAAACATTATTATGACAATGATAGAACTTATATTTATCTTAATTTACATTTTTTTTAAAAATTAGCTTTTAAGTACTTTCTGCCCTAATGAAAAGAGTACAATATATATTATCTGGATTGACATATGTATAATTAACTGTCTATTGTATGAATGTTTTGACTAGATTGCATCTGCTTTTATCCTTAGATGTCAGGTCTAATCTCACTGCATAAATTAATATAAGTGAAAAAACTCAGATAATGTTTATTTTATATGTGTTGCTTATGAAAATCTTCTTTAATATATATAAAATGGCTGTCCAGAAATTAAAAAGCTTGTTGAGTAATGTCTTCTCCATTATTATGTATCTATGAGAGTTTGGAGAGATTTTTGTCCTTGAGTAGATTATTTAAAAATAGTTTTACATTTGTCCTACTACAAAGTGATATTATTTCATCAGTTTGTTGACAAAATGACATAAATCTGAAAAAAATTACTGCTCATATATATATATATATATATATATATATATATATATATATATATATATGTACATCTATATACATATATGGATGGGCTGCTCACCAACACGCATTAGCTTGCATGATGAGTTTATTGACTCTTTACTTCTGAGTTTAAGATAAAGAAACACCATGGTCTTTCTTCTCAGTTGCCTGATAAGGCAGAATGAATGTATGTGTAAATAATATTTCAATAGATATATACATTCATGATTGACAAAAATAAATATTGGCCCTTATTCCCAGGAGGCTGTAAAGTCACCAACCAAGATAGCAGTTGGTGATCGAAGGTGGAGGGTGCTAAGAATCCCCTGATTGTGGACCCAGGCTGCCATTTGATGATGACTTTTTATTTAGGTACTTACAATTGCAGATCACTTTCAAGTGAAGAAAGATTGCAAGAATTAGAAGAACTGTCTTATATTAAATGAGACATTATTGAACTTTGTGAAGTTAGAAGAAAAGGTGAAGAGAAAATTGATTTAAAAAGTGGACTTGTACTCAATTATAAAGGCACAAATATTGGAAATACAAGTGTAATAGGATTCATTATAAATAAAAAGTGGAATAACAACATTGTGGAGTTGATAGTGTATCAGACAGAGTGTCAAGATTAGTTATACAACTTAATAGCAGATACCAAATGTAGATAATTCAGGTTTATGCCCCAACAAGTTCTCATAGTGATGAAGTAGTAGAGGATTTTTATATGGATGTACAAAAGGCTTTTGATCAGAATAAACAACATTTTAAAATTGCTATGGAAGTCTTTAATGCTACAATTGGTAAACAAATGAAAGGTGAAAGTGGAGTTTGCAGAAAAAGAAAAACTTTATATTATGAATTCTTTTTTTGAGAAAAATGTTAAAAGGAAATGGACATGGGAGCATCCAAATGAAGGTACAGCAGAATTGGATTAAATTTTGATTAACAGAAAATACATATTTCAAGATTGTAATGTTCTTAATAAATTTAACACAGGAAGTGATCTTTGATTAGTAAGATGTAAGATACATGTTAATGCAAAACTAGAGAGACAAAAATTATTAAGAAAAACAATATTTACAGTTGATACTTCTAATCTTCAGAAACATTCTAATGAATTTAAATTAGAACTTACAAATCAGTTTCAAGTATTAGTAGATTTTGAACATGATTCAGATTTGAATGAAATTAATATGAAAATAACTGATACACTTCTAAAAACTGCAACAAAGATAGCTGGTAGAAAAAAGCAGCAATTGACCAATAAAATTTCTACTGAGACTAGAGAATTTATGAAGAAAAGAAGGAATATGAAGATATACAAAAATGATGCATTAAAAAGAATTGAATATCTTGAATTTTGTAAAATGGTGCAGAAAAGAGTTGAAAATGATATAAGAAAGTATAACTGTGAACTAGCAAGGAAAGCTGTAGAAGAGAATAAAAGTCTCAAGAGTGTAAAACAACATTTTGGTATTGGTAGGAAATTTATATCTGCAATAAGAAAAAAAGATGGAATTATTACTAAAAAGAGAGATGACATCATGAAATGGGTAGAAGACTTCTATCAAGAATTATATAGTAATAAAGAACAAGTACCTCCTATATCTATTATATCTTCCAAATTGCCCAGAATTTTAAATGAAGAAGTGAGACATGCAATTAAATTTATGAAGAAAGGAAAGGCTCCAGGTAATGATGGAATTATAATTGATATATTAAAAAAAAGCAGGTGAAGAAATAGAATTTTTTTAGCAAAGTTATATACCAAATGTCTAAATGATAAAGATGTACCAGATGATTGGAAGAATGCAGTATTAATATTAATATTTAAAAAAGGTGATAAAGAAGATATTAGAAATTACAGACCTATCAGCCTTTTATCAGTTTTATACAAAATTTTTACCAAGATAATTACAACTCATCTACAGAGAACATTGGATTTCCACCAACCAAGAGAACAAGCTGGATTTAAAAATGGTTTTAGTACAGTAGATCATATCCAGGTATTGAGAGAAGTTATAGAAAGGACAAATGAATATGAGTTGCCATTATGCTTTGGATTTGTAGATTATGAAAAGGCATTTGATTCTATAAACATTTCTTCAGTGATTAAAGCATTGGATCATCAAGGTATAGATCCAGGATATTGTCATATTTTAAAGAATATTTATAAAAATGCAACAGCAACAATTAGATTACATAATAATACTAGGAAAGTCAACATTGAGAAGGGTGTAAGACAGGGTGACTCCATATCTCCAAAACTTTTTACAGCAGTGCTGCAAGAAGTATTTTGTGGATTAAAATGGGAAGCTAAAGGAGTGAAAGTAAATGGAGATTATTTAAGTCATTTAGATTTTGCAAGATCGGAAGAGCGTCGTGTAGGAAAATAATGCTTTAGAGCTGCAGAAAATGTTGCAGGAGTTAGCAGATGAAAGTAGGAAAGTAGGACTAAAGATAAATGTTAAAAAGACTAAAGTAATGTTTAATGGATTTTCTCAAAATATAAAAATAAAGATTGATTATGATGAGTTAGAAGAAGTTAACAGCTACAAATACCTTGGTCAGATTATTAATACAGATGGAAACATAATGGATGAAATTAATCATAGAATTAAACTTGGTTGGAGTGCTTTTGGTAGAAATAACTTGATACTAAAAGGAAATATGCCTATGTGTTTGAAAAGGAAGATTTTTAATAAATGTGTTTTACCAGTTCTTACTTATGGATCTGAGACTTGGACACTTAATAGAAGAGCAATACAGAGACTTCAGACCACTCAAAGAAGTATGGAGAGATGCATGTTGGGTGTAACAAGAAGAGATTGAAAACATAATATATGGGTAAGAGAACAAACAGGTGTGACTGACCTCATTGCAAAAATTAAAAGACTGAAGTGGAGTTTGGCTGAACATATTGCTAGAAGAAATGATAATTGATGGACAATTGAAATCTTAACCAGGATTCCAAGAGATTGTAAAAGACCCAGAAAGAGACCACGTGTGAGATAGATGAATGAAATAAGAGAGTGTGCAGGGGTGATGTGGAGAGAGACGCTAAAGATCGGAGATGGATTGAACTTGGAGAGACCTTTATCCTGCAGAGGATTGATAATGATTGTTGATGATGGTGATAAGGGTCTATAGAGAGGTAAAGATATGTCTGGGATATTTTTTAAACTAACATTTTTTAATTGCTGTTGTAAATATCAAATGTTTTATGGCCGAGACATTGGAAATAGCTTCAGATTGTTATTCAGTTAGTTATTTAACAATAATTCTAATAATAGAGGCATTATCGCGAGTCTTGTAATGAACATATGCTACTATTATCTAATGAAAGAATAATGATAAAGAAAAGGCACCTGCTTTTTTTTTTACAACCGATTTTGAGAGGAGAAAGAAGTTAATACTGAACTTCGAAAAATGATATTCTTTATAATATCAGTTATTTTCAAGATAAAAAAAAAAAGAACTTAGTACAATTATTTTAATTTCTCTATTTCTTTGTTGATTCCAAGAAAGTCTATTTTTTATATATGGGAATTTTGCAGGATATTGACAATAACACAAGGTCACACGATAGTCAGCAAATAAAATGTTCTAAAAGTACACTAATCTTTTAACTGGAATTTATTATAATTTATTTTGTTTTGGTATTTTAAAAGTAAAATATAACTTATTGTATATATACATGATATATATTTATTAAAATAATAAAACTAATCGCAGAAAGCAAACTGCTCACCGACTGTGTCTTGTATTATTTCAAAATAATTTGTCAAGTTAAAAGTGTTTATTTTATAATATAAAATTAGTTCGAAATACAAATTCTTTATAAAATTTTCTTTTGCATTCAAGTTGTATTATTTATTTTATCATATATGTATATTTTAATGCTGTGTGAGTTATCTCTCCTCCAAAACTAAACAGTGTACCATTATTTGTCATTCTTTTTATACTATTGACTTTATCATTTTAAACTCATCATAGATTAATATAAAGCTCTTAAAATTATTAAAATTCATTTTAAAACTTCGTATAAATACATTTGCATGGGTGGATCTATTTAGAAGGGAAAATATTAATTTTTTATATGTAAAACTTTACACAACTTAATATATATATATATTTTTTTAAGGTGTCATAGCATCGGCCGGGACGCGAACTCGCAACCCGGGCAACTGCCTGCAAGTGCAAAGCAGTCGCGCTGACTTCTCGACGACCAATGCAAGACAACTTAATAATTTTGAGAAATGTTTTTTATTAAAAATCATTCCTGAAAATAATTAGTTTAAAATTAATATTAAAAGATTTGAAACAATCCAACAATTATATTTTGTAAATATTATTTCTTTTTCAATTAAATCGAATTGAACATCTACAATTTAGTTAATTAACTTGCTACTATTATATTCTGGGGTAAATATTGTATTGTTTTTGCTTTTTGTAACTTAATTGCGTTCTAATTCTATTCAATTACTGTTGTAGCAAAAGCAAAGTTAAAAATTATACATTGATAGAAATCCATTGTGACATAGAGATTATCTCATATTTGATTACTATAACCATTATTGAATATATAAGATTCAGAACTTGGAAATTATTTCAGATAAAAAGCAAATTTAGGATTTTTCTTTTAGATATCTAGACTATAGCGCAAACATTTAAACTTCCATATATATAAATATACAAATATTATGAACACCTTATCAATTGAAAACAATCAAATGATTTTTTCTTATTGGTTATAGAGCTCATGGTTGTTTCAGCATTTTACTTATCATACATATATACAGAAAGACATTACTTTAAAAAACAACAAAAACTAGCGAAAGCTTTTAACCTGAATGCATAAAGTGCCCCAGAATATTATTTTTAACTATAAAAAGTACTTTAAGTAAATAAGAGCATATTAACTAAATAAGTTTGCTTATGGTTCTGTTATATTTAGGATTGTATTTATTTTGAAATTTTGGTTTGTTGTTGAAAGCTTCACTTGAAGAAAATTCAATTTTAAATATAAATCATCATTTATAATAATAATAGGCAAAAAAAGAGAGATAAAATAAGAGATGGATAAAATCATTTTTTATAATCCTCCAATAGATTTTATCTACATTCATAACTATTTTATTTTTACATATTCTTGGAAGGATTTTATAAAATACTGAACATTTGACATTTTGATTTTGAACTTCAAAATTTTCAGGGAAATACCTGGCATTTCTAGAACATGAATGACTTTTTTTAAAAAGATCTCCAGTTCTTTTATCTCATATGAAAAATAATATATTATGAACAGTTACCTCAAAATATTGCACTATTTTGAGCAGATGAGATTATTCAATATTGATTAGGATTATGAATGTGGAATGATACCTTTATGTACAATAAATATAATAGCATGACAATATCAACAATAAAATATCAAATGGAATATTTCTAATACTGAAGACATGTTATAGAACATCATGACTTCTTCACCCTAATTAGTAAATATATAATTATTCTTTTTATTTTTCCATACAGAAAAGTGGGCATACTAAAGGGGAAAAAAATTGATTAAAAAATAATCTTTTCCAATGCAAAATATCTCTTATGATTTCAAAAAAAGAATATATAAATCATAAATAAGTTATAAAGAGGAATAAAATAAAACATATCAATTTACTAAAATTTTGAAGTTTGAAGAGCTATGAAAAGAAATTACTTATTAGAAAATTATAAAGAATACATTTTTTTTGATATTGAATATTTTTATTCAGTGTGTATGTTGAAAATTTTCATAGATTGAAAACAGTTGTCTGAAGATGTCATAATCACTTGGGAAATATGGGTATTTCTATTAGTATTGAGAATAGAGAATGTAGAATGAAGCACTTCTGTACAAAATAAATGGTTATGTGGCAATTCCAAAATTAAATATTCTAAAATGAATCCATAACTTTATCAAAAATTTTTTTTAATACTGATAAAAATTCATATAAAGACAAATGTTTAAGCTAGAATGGTTATATATCTAATTAATCTTAATTATATATATATATATATATAACAAAAACAAGTTATAAAAATGTAAACTTGCTATCGCTTGTATTTATGATCAATAGATGGAGCTTTACCAAAACCTCCAAAACAAGCATATTTTTGTTTACATAAACGTCAGAGTCAGAATTCACTGTCTCTTTCGTTGGCTCCACCTTCAGATCAGCTGATTTGAAGCTGATTTGCTATCATCAGTGAAGGATAGGTGTTTCAACTAGACCTAAACACTAACTCCAAGCGTTTATGCAACAAGTTCCTATCAGTTTGCAAGCATGAATTTTTCAGACACATAAATGTCTTCAAACCCAGCCTAACAAGCTAGATAGCTATATGGGTCTGATATCAGTTCAGTTTCATCACATAGTTGCCACTATCTTATTAGGCAGGATGTATAGATAGTTTTACACGTTTTAATAACAGTTAAGAGCAAGCATAAGAAATGGTGATTATGTGATATTTATTGGCTTAAAACCAATCATGCCTAATAGGATAGTGATGCCTATGGTTATTAAAAAATCACAGACACCAAAATCTATAGGTAGTGAACTGAGTTCTGACCTATATGACTATATATAAGCTGATGAGCTTGGATTAAAAATATTACAGTGTTTTCAATTTAAGTCTCATAGTTTTGTAGTTAAGTAGAGATAAAAGATGGCTGCTGGAGGGTTGCATTCGATCCTAAGATTTAGGTGCAGTGCTCTCAGATCCAAGGCTTCTCACTGATGAAGGCCATAAGCCAGAAACTAGTCTGGGGATTTTGTATGAGGAGGCACTAGATGGGGATTCTGGAAACCATTGATTACTCTAGCTTGCACTGAATGGCAATATGTATAGAGAGTTTTGCCTGTTTTAATAATACTTAAAAGCAAGCATAAGAAATGGTGATTATTTGATGTTTATTGGCTTAAAACCAATCATTACTAATACAATAGTGGTGGATACGGTTATTAAAGAACCAAAGACACCAAAATGTATAGGTACTGAACTGAGTTCAGACCCATATGACTATATAAAGTGATGAGTTTGGATTGGAAATATTATAGTGTTTTCAATTGGGGTCTCATAGTTTTGTAGTTTAAGTAGAGATAAAAGGTGGCTACTGGAGGGTTGCATTAGATTCTAAAATCTAGGTGCAGTGCACTCAGATCCAAAGCTCCTCACCGATGAAGGTTACACACCAGAAACTAGTCTGGGGATATTGTATGAGTAGGCACTAGATGAGGATTTTATGCAAAAGCCTTCTGGCATCCATTGATTACTCTGGTTTGTACTGAGTGGTAATACATATAAAGAGTTTTGCCTGTTTTAATAACAGTTAAGAGCAAGAATAAGAAATGTTGATTATGTGGAGTTTATTTGTTTTAAGTTAAATTAAAATTTATTAATAAATGAATATCAATTATATAATAAAAAATATGGGGTGAATAGATTGTAAACAATTAATATATATTTAACTGAAATCTAATTGCATGAACTATAGATCATCATTTGATGTTATTTTTATTTTTAAATGTGTGATTGCCTATTAATCTCCAATTATTTAATACCAAATACAAAACACATATGTTTATGTAACACAAATATGTTGCAGAACATTCATACTTTCCAAGAGATGAGAGAGTTTAATATATACATCTTATTCAATTAATAAAAAAAATTATATATACAAAGATGAATCTAGTTATTTATTAATATGAATTTAAGAGAACAAAATAAAGTGAATATTTATTGTGATAAAATCCTTTTTAAACTTTTAGTGTAAATGACGTACCTGAAGTAATTTGAAATCAATAAATAAAAAAATGAATATTGTTTTAATATTAAAATAATAATTACTATGCCTCAAGATATAAGTTTAAATTTAGAAAAATGTAACTCTCTTATATTTGGTATGTGAATAGATTACTAATTAATTTAAAATTATATATTATTCACTAATAAATATCCTACATTTTTAAATGAAGAGAAAGAAAAATATATATGTCAATAATAATGACAAATATAAACAACCAACCTGAAAGTCTTTAAATACTTTATTTCCAGAAAGGTATTACATTTCAAACTACAAACCAATAGTATATCCTTGCTCCAGAGAAGATATAACATATTCATGAAAACTTTTAAATCCAAAGTACATTTTATTGATTCTGATATTTTATTTATATCCAAATTATTCTTTTAAATAATAATTATTTAATTTATATGACATCACACACATAAGTATTAGTTTATATTCATGATGATATAAAGAAATATCCTTTCATGAACAAATATTATTCTAAAATATTATGAATGAATAATGCTAGCCTTATCTAAAATGATATGATGGGAAATTAACTGATTCATATCTTATAAAAAATTGATCAATTGATCTAATAAAATTACACAGGCAGATAGATATGACTCTTGTACACCTTCTGTCATTTGTATTTCATCTTTAAAATATAGGTAACATCCATAAACATATTCTGATGGGTTATAATGTAATGAAGCAATTCCAATGATTTTTCCTTTTAAAATAAATTGTCATTTTCCCATAACATTTTTTCATCAGTGCTTCATTGTTTATGGGCAAATGATGGTACTTCTTACCTCTTCAATTTTGTTCAGTTAACTATATACTTTTAAAGTATATAAAAATCATATAAAGCAATTTATATGTACTTCAGTTTAAAGCCCAAACAAGAGAGAGAAGAAGTTCAGACTATTCAGTTCTATTTATAAGATTTTTTCATTGACATCAGTGTAAATATAGCAATCCCCTATATTTACTTTTTAAGCAATTTCCAGCAGCGTCTCTGTAATAAAAATTTGTATTATACAATAAATAAAAATGAATATTTTAGAATTATTATATACAACAAAAATTTACATTTTACAATACTAATGCTATTTTTCATTCTAACAACAAGTAAACAAGATACATCACATTTTCAATATATTACACTGAAAATATATTTTCATACATATTTTCTTAGTATAATATCATACAAATAAAAAGGACAAATATATTTGAAATATTGAACATTTATTTGTATTGTTTATAATTTACTATCATGAATTTAGTAACAAAAACAAAACATATAACAAAAGAATAATAATTTTATTCAAACTATATGCTTTATTATTTACATATTCATTTTCTTTTTAAAATGAATAAAGTCAATTTACAATCTTACAATACAATTAATAATAAACAATTTTATATTAATATTATTGTCATCATACCATCCAAATAAATATAGCGCAGAATTCAATTATATTTTGACTAACAGCAGATATAAATTATAATGTATGTTCTTTATAGATTCAACATAGGAAATGATTATCTATTAGTGAGATGCAAAATACATGTTAATATAAAACTTGAGATTATTACAAAAGATAGTATTAAAGTTGATATTATTAATGTTCAGAAATACTCAAATACATTTAAATTAGAATTTGCAAATTATTTAAAAATATTAACAGATTTTGAAGATGGTTTAGTCTTCAATGTAATCAATAAAAAGATAACCGATACTTCATTAAGAAATGCAAGAAATATAGTAGGTACAAAAAAAGAGCAATATAGTAAATTTTTTATTGAAATGAGAGAATACGTAAAGAAAAATGAACTTTTTAAAAAAATGATTAATTAAGAAGTGAATGTCTAAAGTTTTAAAAAATGATAGTGAAAATAATTACTCATACATGAAAATATAAATGTAAATTAGTAAAAAAAAAATCCTGTAGAGGAAAATAAAAAATTCAAACTTGCTATTAGAAGGAAATAATAATTAGCATTAAGCTAATGCACATGTGATTTGTGCATTTTAACTATAAATGAACTCTCACTTTTTAAACACAAAATAAAGTCTTTGTGAAAAGATAGAATGAATCCATCTATTCTTTCAACCCAAACATTTAAGTATGGGCAAATCTTAAGTATTTGGAAATAAAAGCATGAAGATATTAAACTTTAAATTACCTTTACTATGTCTGAATGAATAATGCTTGTGAAATTTACTAGAATTTATGATATGCTATTCTTAGTTGAAATTAAACATATGTAAATAAGATATTTATTTATATAGCATGATGTTTTTAAACTGTAATAATAATCAGCATTAAGCTAATGCACATGTGCTTTGTGGATTTTAACTATAAATGAATACTCTCACTTTCCAAACACATTCTATCTTTTCATAAAGACTTTATCTTGTGTTTGGAAAGTGAGAGTATTCATTTACACTTAAAATCCACAAAGCGCATGTGCATTAGCTTAATGCTGATTATTATTACAGTTTAAAAACATTGCACTATATAAAATAAATATCTTATTAGAGGGAAAGTAATTTAGAAATATGAGAAAGTAGTAGATCTATTAATAAAAAAAAAAGAAATGATTTTATGAAATATGTTGAAGAATTTTATAAAGAATTACATAATTTTAATTTACACTTCGTTATATATGTAATAATTTTGCTTAGAGATATGTGTATCCTGTAGCAAAATGAAATATTTTTTCTTTAATGCTTTTTTATCAGGCTGACTGCATTTTCCTTGCTGAAACTTATGCCTAAATAATGATCAGCATTGAAAATGCACTCAGGCTGATAATAAAGCAGCAAAGAAAAAAATATCTCACTTTGCCAAGCATACACACAGTATATACATACACCAAAGAATTATATAAATAAAAAAAAACAAGAACAATCCCCTACACTTATTATATCATCTGAATTGTCCAGAACTTTAAATGAAGAAGTGAGACAAGGAAAAGCTTCGCATTATGATATAATTGTAATCAATATCTTAAAACAAGCAGACAAAAAAATGTATAAAAATTATATACAAAATGTCTAAATGATAAAAATGTAATAAATAATTGGAAGAATGAAGTAGTAAAATTGATATTTAAGAAAGGGATTAACAAAAAAGAAAAAAAAATACAGACCAATCAATTTTTTATCAGTTCCATACAAATATTTTACCAAGAGAATTTACAACTCATCTATAGCAAACTTTGAATTATAATAAACCAAAAGAACAAGCTGGATTTAAAAGAGGTTTTACCACAATGAATCATATTCAAATTTTGAGAGAAGTTATAGAAAGGATCAATGTATATGAGTTGCCATTACGTTTTAGATTTGTAGATTATGAAAAGGTATTTGATTATGAAGCAATTTTAAGGTGATTAAACCATTGAAACATCAAAATATAGACCAAGATGTTGACATTCTAAAAATTCTTTTTCAAAATGCAACAACAATGATTATATTATGTAATCATACTAGAGAAGATTAACATTAAGAACAGTGCATGATCAAGTGATTTCATATCTCCAAATTTTTTACAGTAATATTTTATGCATTGAAATGAGAAATAAGAGAGTAAAAGGAAATGAAGATTATTTAAGTTAAGTGGATTTTGCAGGTGATGTGGGTTGTTTTTGCAAACAGTACTTTAGAACTTCAGGAAATGTTGTCAGGGTTCTCAGATGAAAATAAAAAAGTAGGACTAAAGATAAATGCTAAAAACTAAAGTAATGGTCAATGCATTTTTTAAGGGGAAAAATAGGTAAATAATGATGAATTAGAAGAAATTAACAACTACAAATACCTTGGAAAAATTATTAATACAGATGAAAATATAATGGATGAAACTAATGATAGACTTAAACTGATAGAAATATTGTAATATTAAAAGGAAATAGCAGATGTGCTTGAAAAGAAAGGTTTTAATAGATGTACTTTATCATTTTTTTCTTATGGATCTGAGACTTGGATATGTAATAGAAAAGCAATATAGAAACTTCTGACTCTCAACCAAATCTGGAGAAATATATATTAAAAGTAACAATAAGGGATCAAAAACAAAATGCATTGCTAGAAAACAAACAGATATCACTGACATCATTGAAAGAATTAAAAAATGAAATGAATCTGGGCTGCATATATTACTAAAAAAAAAAAATAGATGAGTAAGTGAAGTTTTAAACTGGATTCTGTGACATTGTAAAAAACTTGGAAAAAGATCACATTTAATTTGGGTAGACAAAGTAAAGTTTTCTGGTTTGCTATGGAGAAAGGCTAGAAATGAAATACCAGATTAAATTTGGAGAGACTTTTCTTCTACACTGAATTAATAATGATTGCATGTGATGATGATAATATATTTAGATATATTTCAACCAACAACTCCAACAAAAGAGCAATTATAGGCTAATGAGAAGAGTTGTTTAGCCTCAAGGATTTCCAATTAGTAGTAATTAATAATTTCTTGACAATATCAAAAGCTTAAAATGTTATCTCTGTTTACATGAATATAATTTCTTCATTTTCTATTCTTTATTATAATAAAAATCCATGAAAATCTTTAATTCAACATACACATGTATATATTACAAATTGATAATTTTTAACAGATGTAAATGTTCTAAATATTTTAAATTATGGAAATATCATTTGAATTTTCATATTATAAAATCACAATCAGATGTCAATGGATAGTAATTAACGAAAACAACAAACTGTAAATGCCTTTCTGCATTCAAAAGTGTACACTTTTAAATGCAATCTCTTAATGTTATATAGAGACTAAAGCACTATAGTATTTATTTGTGGTTTTAAGGCAAGAAAGCTAATAACTTTTCACACTTCCTTATAAATAATAGACTTCCACTTTTCAGTTGGGTATTACAAATTAATAATTTTTAACAGATGTAAATGTTTTAAATATTTCAAATAAATCAATAAATAGTGTAGCAGTTTAGTCTCTATATAACATTAAGAGTTTGCACTTAAAATAATACAGTTTTGAATGCAGAAAGCATGTACAGCTTGTTATTTTCATTAATTACTGTCCATTGACATCTGATAGTGATTTTATTATATGATAATTCAACAGATATCCCACAATTTGAAGTATTTAATATATATATACACACACAAAGAATATCATTTATATCTGTAACAATACACACGCACACATATATATATATATATATGTTTGCACATTAAAATTAAGTTTAATTGTTATTTCAGAATGTAAGCATTATTAATTAAATTTTTATTTTTTTAATTTTATTTGCTTATTTGTTTTAGTTATTTCAAGATTAAAAATGCATACCACCATTACCATTTTCAACCTGACTGCTGCAGGATAAAGGACTCTCCAAGTTTCATTTAGCTTTTTCAATCTACAGCCTCTCCAGAAACTTTCTAATTCCACCCATCCATCTCACATATGATTTTTTTCTGGATCTTTTAAATCATTTATAATCCAATTAAGACTCCAATTGTCAATTTATTACAATCTCATTTAGAAATATGCCCAGGTCAGCTCCATTTTAGTATTTAATTTTTTCAGTAATAACAGAATTAATTGTCCAAGTCTCAGATCCATAAGCAAGAAGAAATAAAATACATTTCTTAAAAATCTTTATTTTTAAACTTATAAACATATTTCCTTTTAATATTGTACTTAAAACACTGTCCTTGTGTAATAATATAATTAATTTCATCTGTATTAATAATATGACCAAGGTATTTATAATTGTTAACTTTGTCTAATTAATCATTATCAAATCATTATTTTCTTATGAAAAAATCCATTAAATATTACACTAGATTTTTTAGCAGTTGTCTTTAGCTAACTTTCACATGATAACTGAGTCATTATTTTCAAAAACAACCACATCAGCTACAAAATCTAAATATATTAAATAATCTTTAATTACTTTTGTATCTTTTAGCTTTCATTTTAATCTACAAAATACTTTTTGTATAATTGCTGTAAAAAGTTTTGGTGATATGGAATTATCTTCTCATACATTCTTCTCAATATTAATATTTTTAGTTTCAGCATTTTACATGAATGCTGATATTGCCTTTTGATAAATATTCTTTAGATTATGACATTATATTAGTTTTGTATTTTGATAGTCCAATATTTTAATCATTGTAGAAATGTTTATAGAATCAAATGCAGATTCATAATTTACCAATCCAAAGCATAATGGCAGTTTATATTAACCATGTTAAAATCACTTTTAAATCCAGCTTGTTCTTTTGGTTGATTAAAATCCAAAGTTGACTGAAGATGAGTTGTAATTGTTCTGATAAAAATTTGTATAGAACTGATGTCTTTATAATTTCTAAGATCTTCTTTATTATTTTCTTAAACATCAATATTACTATTACATTCTTTTAACTATCTGATACATCATTTCAAGAAGAATTTGGTATATAACTTTACCAACAAGTTTTTTTTATTTTTTTTACTTATTTCTTTTAAAATATTGATTACAATTCCATCATTTCCTGGAGGTTTTCCTTTTAACTGTTTTACTTCTTCATTTATATGGTTGGATAATTCAGATGATGTAATAAGTGTAAGGAATACTTTGTTTTCTTGTTCTTTATTGCTAGTAGTTCTTTATAAACTCTTCATCACATTTCATGATGCCATCTCTTTTTTTATTAATAGTTCTTTCTTTTTCTTTTATTTTTAAATTACTTTCCTTCTAATAGCAAGTTTGAGACTTTTATTTTCTTTTGTAACTTTCTTTTTTGTTATTTCACAATTATGTTTTCTTATATCGTTAATTCTTTTTCATATCATTTTATAAAACTCTAGACATTTAGTTCTTTTTAATTAATAATTTTTTTAAAGTCACATTTTAGGTGCATAGGCTTAAGGTTATAGCCTTAATATATATTACTAACATAATGAGTATGTGCTTTATAAATTATTAATTACAACTTTAAATTGTTTTAAAAGATTTCTAATTATAAGAGCTTCCTACAGACTCGTTGTAAATCGAAAGATTTCGCGTATGTTAGTTTGTATAGAAATTGTGGACTTAATCAGTGAAGTAGTTAATAGCTTCATGCTCTCAAATCAAAATGCTTTAGATTCACCTATATATTTAGAAATTAGGTCGAAGATAAGAGTAACCGCTCTTGTCTTTTAAAATCGTTAATTTTGTGTTTAGATTTGTAGATGTCCTTACTGTTTAGGCGCATAGTCTTAATACATATTAATTAATCATTTTTTAAATTTCTCATTTTCCTCTTTTATATATATTCTCTAATATCAATAGAAAATTTATTAATATATTATTGTTTTTTTTTTTTATACTGCTATCATTTTTGCAATTCTTAAAAGAACATAAGTTGTTTTTTTATTGATTATATTGAAATCTGAACCATATACAAAGTTTTAATATTTTAAAACAATTTGCAAGTTCTAATTTAAATTCATTAGAGTGTTTCTAAAGATTAGAAATATCAACTGTTAATACTATCTTTCTTAATAATTTCGTCTCCCTAGTCTTGTATTAAAATGTATTTAACGTCATACTAATCGATAATCACTTCCTGTCATGAATTAAGAATATTACAATCTTGATAAAGAATGCAACATATTTTATACTATATATATATATAACACATACACTGAATTAAATTATTATAAGCGCTAAAAATACAAAAACCATAAATGGATTAGTTATACAGATTTTTAATTAAGGTAAGACAAAATAGTAAAAAAAAAAATTGAAATAAAACTAAATTTATGAAAGTTATAGTCTGAATAAAATAATATTTAATAGTTATAAGATTTATGTCTAAGACATATATAATCTGGTCCTGTTGATACGGCATATGTATAGATTATTTCTTTATAACTTCTGAAAAATAAATACATTCAAAATTTTAAAAAATCTGTATTTTTAATGCTTCATTTTTATTTCGTTTTTTATTTTTTTCACGTAAATTTTCTTCTTGCTTAAAGGAATTGCAAGAACAATGTGAGACAAAGGCATTGACGTTTAAGACCTAAGGACAACTTATAATTGTTTTCTTCTTCTATGGAACTTTTTATTTGAGGAAAGGCAATATGTTTTAAAATGTACTAACAAGAGTAATTTTTTAAAAGTAGAATCAATATTTCACAAACATTTAAACTTTAATATTTTAAGCTTAGCATGATAAAATAAAATATAGATTTAAAAGCAAAAAGTCATTTCTATTTAAAGTGGCTGCGAAAGTAATATTAAAAATAAATACTAAAAAGACTAAAATAATGTTCAATGGATTTTCTCAGAAGAAGAAAATATAAGATTTATAATCATGAATTAAAAGAAGTTAGCTTGCACAAATATCTTGATCAGATTATTAACATAGACTGAAACATAATGGATGAAATTAATCCTAAAATTAAACTCTATATGGAATGTTTTTAGTAGAAATAACTTAATATTAAAAAGAATTATGCTTATATGTTTGAAGAAAAAAGATTTTTAATAGATGCGTTTTTCCAATTCTTATTTGTGAATCTGAAACTTGGACACTAATAGAAAAGCTATACAAAAACTTCATACCTCTCAACAAAGTATGGAAAGATGTATGTTAGGAGTAACAAAAAGAGATTGAAAACAAAATACATAGCTGAGAGATCAAACAGGTATCATTGATATCACTGAAACAATTAAGAGACTGAAATGAAATTAGGATCGACATATTGTTAAAAGAGATGGTAATAGATGGTCAGTTAAAATTTTAAATCAATCTCCAAGAGATTGTAAAAGATTAGGAAGAAATCACATGTGAAATGAATGAATGAAATAAAAAAGGTTTCTAATGAGTTGTAGATATGATAATCTAGGAATCAGAGTAAGTGGATTAAACTTGGATACACCTTCATTCTGCAGTGGATCAATAATGGGTGAAAAGAATAATGATGGAGAATGCGTAAGAGTCTATTTAGCAAATAAGTTAAAATAAATAAAGAATGTCTTTTGAATTGTATTATCTGTACTACTATTGCCAGTACAACAATTATTATTATTACTACTGCTAAATTCTTACAACTACTTATATTCTTTCTCCTATTATTACTACTACTAATATATTTAAAACAGGCAAAACTCTCTAAACATATTGCCACTCGATGTAAGCCAGAGTAATCAATGGATGCCAGAAGGCTTGTGCAGAAAATCCCCATCTATTGCCTACTCATCCAATATCCCCACACTAGTTTCTGGCTTGTGGCCTTCGTCAGTGAGGAGTCTTAGATCTGAGAGCACTGCACCTAGATCTTAGGATCTAATGCAACCCTCCAGCAGCCACAAGCCAGAAACTAGTCTGGGGATATTGGATGAGTAAACACTAGATGGGGATTTTATGCACAAGCCTTCTGGCATCCATTGATTATTCTGGCTTGCACTGAGTGGCAATATGTATAGAGAGTTTTGCCTGTTTTAATAACAGTTAAGAGCAAGCATAAGAAATGGTGATCATGTGATAATAATATGTTTATTGTGTATGGGTAGAATTTATAAATTTTATTAATATAAATGATGTTATAATGAAATTTTTATTTATTTAAAGCATTAATTTAAAAATAAATTTCAAAAATGGTTTGAAAAAATATTATGCATTTTTATGTACATATTCTCATTATTTTAATAAGTTATTTAACAATGATTCCTAATAAAAAATAAAATTAAAAAATTTAAATAACAGACATTACAAAATTATCTCTGCTTACATTGAGCAGATATTGTTAGTAGTAACTATCTTCACTGTAGAACCCTCTATTATAAGCTTGAGTAATCAATGGAATACTCAGTACTACTGTATCCATATTCCAGACTAGAATCACATTGGCTTTTTCTGAACGTAATACATCTCACATACAACAATCACTTTTAGATTCAAGCTCTCTATTGCTAAAAAGCAAAAATTCAGAAATTAGCTCGGTAATGTGAATATGACAGTATTTGAATATCATCACTTTCATCTAATATTCATCGACTACTCATGATTACACTAAAAGGCTCTGGAATTGAAAAAGGAGAATTACTTTTAAAAACAATATTTCAATATAATTATTATGAATTTCACATTATATGAAATTTGTATATTCATATCATAAATGGTTCATAATTGAAAAACATAAAAATAAAATATTAATTTATATTTTAAAACTCACGTGCTTCTGGATTAACTAACTGAAGAAAGCAGCAGAAAACATAACTTCTGTGATTGTTGAACTTACACATCATTTTAATTATATTTGCAGATTTAATGGCTTTAAAGTATAGTGTTTTTTTAGAGACAATAAAAAAGATCATTTAATATTAAGTTGGAATAAGTGTTTTATAAGTTGCTTTTACTATTTCAATATTTAGATTATTTTAAATGATTACCTTCAGTAGTAAAGTATAGATAATTATTTAAAATACTTAAATATGAATGGAGATGTTTATAATAACCAAAATATTTCAGTATTTTTTTTATCTAAAAATTATCTAAAATAATTATTCTTTAATAGATTTATTATAGTAAATGTCAAATAATTAACAACAAAGTTTAAATCTATTATTAGAATTCATCAGTATATCATAATTAAGAGAAACTCGCAAATAAATCTGCTTTTTCTAACTCCAGGGAAAAAAACAACACCATAATAGGACAAAAAATCAATTGTTAAAAAAGAGTTTTAAAGTAATTACAGAAATCAATTACCCACAAAACACTAGTTGTAATACATGTCTTATACTGATTTTTTTAGTCTTTTTAATTAACATCTTGCCATATTGTCTTTTATGCCGAGAACTTGTCTTTTTTAAAAATATCACTATCTTGACTAATTATTTTCCATTGTATTATATTCTCAGTTATTTCCTGTCAGTGGAAATAAGCAATATTTTATTAAATTACTGAGATAATTTTCATAATTTAAACAACTCTGATTAAAAATTATACTCAAGCTCAACATAAAATGCAATAGAATAATAATGCATTTATACAAATAGAATGCTATTAATCTAAATATCTGTTATTTACAAACTTCTATTTTCTAATCAAAATCCCAAAAGTGACTTTTTTCAATATATAAATTAGTTTGAGCATATTTTTATAAAAAAAATTAAAGAAAAAATAATAAATACATAAAAATTAATAAGCTAATGATAGTTGAGTTGCCATTTTTTCTGTCTTAGCAAAGTTTGAGTTTGCAGTGAAGAGGTTGAAATCTGAAAAGTTCATAAATCTGAAAAAACTTGAACCAAGAATTTCTAGTTAATAATATTTTGCCTACATTACAATTTTTTTATTCATGCTTGAGAATTAACATTTTTTTATATTTTGTTTTTAATTAGTTTACTATTTTTTTCAAAGTTATATATTTAATAAGTATAATCATATAATAATAATAATAATAATAATCATAATAATAGTAGTAGTAGTAGTAGTAGTAGTAGCAGTAGCAGCGGCAGCATTGTTTATTATTTTTAAAATTTTTAAACAATCAGTAGGAATTTCTTAATATGAATATTGTATTATTTAGCCAGTACCTTATTGTAGATTGCCATTATTTCTCTTATCTTGCCTCCCTCCCTTTTTTAAAAGATAGACAATATTACTATAAACTATGGCTATTTAGGATTAAATTTGACAGAGCTTTACTAAATCACATAAAAAAAGAATAAAAAAGAGCAAAAAAAAGTTTAAAGTGCTGAAATTAATATTATAAATAGTAGTATTGTATTATATATATATATATATATATATATATATATATAATCACATATATATATATATATATATATATGAGTCTTCAGTTAAAGCTTTTGCCTCTTATCTAGAAGTAACAACTGACAAAAGTGGTCTGTTTTAAAGTACTTAAATGTTAAAACATTTTTTATTGTCAACCAAAAAATTGACAATATTTTGCTAAAATTAAAAAAAAATGGGCATCCTCTCAAGAATCATTACATTTAAAAAATTTCTTGTGAGTCTTGTAAAAGTATCATGTAAGCTCGAGTGGACATGAATAGCCTATTATTTTAGATTTAAAAGAGATAAATGTGTAACCATAATGAAATAACATTCATTATTACTTTTGCATGTTTTGGATGCTGACATGATATAAATTTTACCAATCATGAAATCTTATTCACATGTAACATATTGTGGCAGTCAAATGTGTGTGCTGATTTAACCAGGTTCGAAATGTAGACAAAAGTACCTCAAGACCAATCATACGCGAGATCTAAAATCAAGAATACTAGGTACTCTGCCCTATTTGTCCATCTTTTAAATCTAACAATGAATCAACAACATGTCTGAGACATGCATAGATCCACATTTTTTGCCCATCCCACTAGCATCAGTGAGAAACAATCAACTAAAAATACTTCATTAAATCTAATTCAAATAATGATACATAACTCAGGTCATGTGTGAAAGACTACATGTGATACTTGTATCATTGGAAATTTATCAAATAGATTAACATCAAAATATCATGTTTACAACTAATAAATAAAATGGATTAATGCTTATTTTCATATTAAGAAAAGATACTTTAATAAAGACATTAACAAAAGGGAGGCTTTGTTCTCCACTATTCCACAAATAACATTATCAAATCATTCAGTACACTTAATGTAATCTCAAGATCTAAGTACTGCTTTTGCGGTATGAAATATAGGTTTGCCACATTGGCGCATTTTAACATTTAAACAGTTAACAGCATATTTTGCATAAGCAAGCTTGAATGAACTTTACAGTAATTTATTACTATCTTAACAAAATTGTACAATAATATTTCTTTGAGTCCGGCCCCCAGGAAATCAATCCAAAAATAGTGGTGCACAAACAAATATAAAACTTAATTTAAAATACTGATATTTTTCCAAAACGCTTATTTAATAGAAATTTAAAAGAATTGATTTGCCTTCAAATGCAAAAGACTAAGTGATTGCTGATGAGTGATCGATGCATAAGAATATTACTAATACCTGGAGGTAAAATAAACCAGCCAACCTTAATTCGCATAATGTTGAACATGGAAGCCCAAATGAGAAGAGCAAAATAAAAATAATTATGCACATATGCATAAAGATAAATTTCAGGTGAAAGAAAAAAATGAAATGTCAGCCATCCTAGCTTAGCTAGCTAAACATTTACATAAATCCTTCATATCCTGAGAAAAATGAGAAACATTTATCTAAATTGGATGGCTATGGTAATCCGAGCAAATAAAAGATATTTTTTTTAGCAAATCCATAGGTCAGCAGAGTAGATGAGCAATCAACATGCACAACAAACAATCAACTACAGCCAACCTCCCAGCAGAAAACGAATACATAAAAGAAACTTCCCCAAGCTAATATGAGACTAAAATGAAATAAAGGCAATATTAAAAAGATTTTCCAAAATCCAGCCTTGGCAGTAATACATGGCCAGTTATTTGATGTCTAATGACTTCACATAGTTAGATTTTAACCCAAGCCTGCCACATGCATGGTAACCCATATGTTTGAATGAAACCCATTTAATAAGCAAAAAATCTTCCCGATAAAGCAAGGTGGAATAAAACCTTTACATATGCTTTTAATAACTAACTCATACCATATGCCTGACTTAAAATGTCTATAATACCCCCCCTCTTTTTTTTTTCTTTTTAAAGAAAATAGAACTTTTAACTTTCAAGCGTACAAAGGAATAGATTAAGCTTTATTGAGGAGATTGTACTGGCTAACTATCGAACAGACATATTATATGAGTAGTAATATATAACATTTAAAATAGACCTATAGATCAATACCAACACCACATGAACAATAAGAGAAATATTTAAGACTGATTTGATTTAAAAAATGAGGAATAGCAAAGGAAAGCATGGAATTATAAAGAATAATCAAACAACAAATAGCATAATACATAAAGTTACATTTATCAATTACATTATATTAAGTCAAAGAGTTAAATGATAATAAGAACAAATGAAAATTTAAGAAAATAGGGAAAGTAAAAGTTCATGAGGAGTTATTTTAAAATTTTACTGGCACCAGATTTTGGTCTTTGCAATTGTACAATTCCCACAATACCTTGATGTGTTTGCCGACTGGAAATTCATTTGTACAGGTAGCATGCTTATTATGTGAAATACCAATACCAACCACAGGCAGACAGTTCAACACTTTGATTCATTTTATCACACTACAATCTTCGGCATTTTGCTCGATAGAGGCCCAGATGGCAGGCAAAGCTGATAGAACTAGCTGCCGTACATGGTCTCATCTAAAAAATTAAATAGTTCAACCATATCACCTCTCATTTTTTCCATTCCAAAAAAAATCACACATTCTTTTCCTTTTGTTCTACCCACTATTTATACCTTTTATCAAAAACATGGTCTATTGTCTTTTGTATCATTCACATCTTGACATGCCTCCACTCTCCTTTGTTTCAAAACAATTTTCTTTTTATCAAAATCAAACTTAAAGATTTTGTAATCTATTTTTGCTTTAACTTCATTTTTTTTATTAAAGAGGCCAACTCTAATTAAAATTGAATTTATTAAGGAATGTTGGAAGGCTTATCTAAAATAAATCACACGAAATATTTTTCGACATAAGAATAAGATAAATAAAAATATTATATTCTCAAGTTAGTTTTAATTTCAACAGAACCCTGCATTAATTTATACATATATGTTTACCACACATACATGCCTATTTTATAAACTATGAAAAAAATTTTTTTTTATGAAACACAGTTTCTTTTGATTACATTTACTTTACTAAATTATTTCTACCAGAATACCTAATTTCAAAAATCGATAAACAGATAACAAAAATACTTTATATTTCTGCTTAATGCAGAATTCTGTTAAATACTTTCATACAAATAGAAACCAGGTTTGAAATACCGGTTGGATTATGTAAGGCTGTGAAGCATGGATCTGACTTCCATATCCATTGCTTCAATATTCTATTAAAGAACTATCAGAGAGGCTTTAACTATTTTAAAAATATTCATGATAAAACAGTGAAAAACAAACAAAAAAGTCAAATCTCAATTGAATTATCCATCACCACCTCGTTTACTTTAATCTTTTCTAAATTTTGTTTGGATAAAATAATTACAACTAAATCATGTGACAGATGACAAGCTAGTTTATCTTTTTCTACTAATGTCTTTAGTAACATTCAAGGTTCCAGCTGCAGTATTTAGAAACCTTATTGAAAACTAATTGTAAACTCTATAATTTAAACTTTAACTTTTTTAAAGTCATCACTGGAAAAAAAAGAAAATGAGACAAACTTTTGGAATATGATTATTTTCACTATATTCAATTTATTTTTGTTTGAGATGTGAAAGTTGATTGGAATCAAGGGTACTTGTAAAAGATCTTCATTAAGTGTACAGTACTTTAGCCAAAAATATATCACTTTTTATTCTTTTTTTTTAAAAAAAATATATATTTAATATTAGTATTAATTCTGATATTTTTGTTATTCATTAACATTCAGTTTTCTCCTTATCCTCATCATTTAGTATTTTTATAATGATATCCTTAATATTACCAATTCCTATAGTGAGAATAAGATGAAAACATATATTTTGAATTTCTTCTTTCTAGAAATATTTAGAAGATATATTTGATTTAATTTATAATAATTTTTTTAAAAAGACATATGGCAAGGCAGACTGAAAGCATTTGGTGGAGGGAATGTAAAATTTCCATGGAGGAGAGAGAGAGCCACAATTATTATGACTTAAATGTTTTCCACTACTACTTTTTTTGCTTTTGCATAAATTGTTTACAGAAAAGTTTTAAATATATTTAGCTGAAATTATGACAAATTAATTATATTATTGCTTTTACTACGAATACTATAAATAAGCATTATTTAACTTAGTATAGAGAAATTATTTAAGAAATTTAAAATTGACGTTTATATATTTTTTACATCAAATAACTTTATTTGTAAATATTAACTTTATAGATTTGGTTATGATCTATTGAGAAGTGACTATCTGTTTTTCATTTTATTGTTATGTATCACGAAAATAATAAACATTAAGATTTTTTGATTATATACATAGTCATAATAAAAATTACATGAAACAAAATTTAACAGTCGATAGTAAGTTTATATATGTATTGTAATTTTATCGTAGAAAAATAAAAAAATATATGTATTGTAACCGTATTGAAAATTAGGGATAAACATGGTGATTATTTGACTGTATATATATTTTAAAGTTTTTTTATTTTTATCAGTGTGCGTCCTTCATCTTAATTGTATTATTTTACAACCACCCATCAGGGTATAAATCAGATCATCTATTTTACTATGGACACATTTTAAAATATTCAACATATGAAATAATTTAACTTCATACATACATTTGAAAATATATTTATGCTTAATTTTATTAATATACTTAATATATTTTAGATATATTTCAACTTTTAGTTCACCACACATTCCTGAAACATATGAATAAAAACATGTGAAAAACACAAATGATCCAAAGGTGTGCATTTAGTGCTGAATGTTGGCCCACATCACAATCTCTTATATGTATTTTCTTTATTTGTTTAGTATTTATAGACAGAAAATTACTACAGTTTGAGTTATAAATTTCAAATATTCTGCACTCTCAATTTTGATACAAATTTCATTATGTAAATACATTGATGACTGTTGCTAATTATTTATTAAACTAGAGATCATCCTTAGACTAGATATACATTTTAAATATCAATTAAGGAAATAATATGTCTACATTGTTATAATGGAACCAATTGATAACTTTTACTACACCATTCTTATACATGACAGAGACTGATTTTATTTTCTTTAACATCTTATGGAAGTATGTACACTTATTGCACTGTGGACATATATTTTTAAGTTTTGTGATTTTTATCAGTGAATTCCTCACTTTAGTTTTATCATATTGCAAACATTCATCAGAACAGAAGCAAGACCACCCCCTCTAAGTGTGGCTGCATTTTGAAATACTTTATTTTTCCAAGTGATTAAGACATAAACACATGAAATAATTTAGCTTCATATATATACATTTTTAAACATACTTAAACATAACTTTATATATGCTAATATTTCTAGATATATTTCAAACTTTTATCTTATTATTTATTCTTGAAACGTATGAATAAAAATATATGAATAAGACTTATCTCCGTGATCTGCGTTTCATATTAAACCAGTAATAGTAAGTTGGCACAGACCACAAGCTCTTATATATATATTCTCATCATTTATTTAATATTTATAGAAATTACTACGATTTGATTTTATGAAAAAGAAAACCTCAAAAAAATATGGAGATGTTAATAAATTTTTTACAGAATATATATGAAGAATATATTAAAATATTATGATAGATTAACAAGATAGATTGTAAATAATTTCATTAACTGGATAACAAATAGAATGATTACCAATAAAAAGTAAAAAAAAAACATAAAGGAAAATATTAAATGAAAAATTACATAGTAGTCAAAGCAAAAACATTACATTAAGACTGAAGATATATAGGATAGTAAAAAAATAATGTTATTTAAAGCAAAAAATGGATCTTTAGAAACAAAAGGTAAGATGAGAATATAAATAAATGGAGTCACAAGTAAAATAAAAAATGTGTAAAGATTAAGTAAAAAATGATTTTAGAAAGATAATATAATTGGTTATGAATTATTAAAAGAACTATATATATGTTAATGAAAATAAAAGTTTAAAATAGGATGAGTTATTGACTATGTATTAGAGTTTAAGACAAAAAGGCACAAGGAGAAAAAAGTAATGGATATAATAAAAGTTACATTAAAAATGATGACATAAAGAAAAATAGTATAATTATTACTCCTGATTTGAATTATTGATGAGAAATCCCTCTATTAGAAATATAAGTTAATTATGCATTGTATCACATTAAGAAGATTAACATACTGAGATAGTCATCAGATTTATTACAAAAAAGGTATAGAAGAGATATAACATAGTAAAAAGTATAAAACTTACATTGAAAAATGGGATTAGGAAGAAAATGTGACAGAGTAAATATAAAGTAAATGCATACATGAAAAATGAAATTGACTTTTATGTTGGATTAGTGATAATAATGCAGATGATTTTTAAATTAATATTGTTAAATGAGCAAAGATAATTTTGTGATCAGATTAAAATGGATTTGGGAATCTGAGAAGCTTTAGAAGATATTCAGAATATAGAGAATGCTATAAGATGCATAACAAGTTCCTTTAGCATTATTCCTTATTTTCAGTTCAAAAGTTTTTGATCTTATAAAGAAAGCAATACTTTTTTAATGACAATTTATTTATTATAAAAACTTCATTGATAAAAATTTCACCACCTTCACCTAATTGCTGGACTTTCCTGAAAAATAGTGATGATATGATCACCACTGATTACTAATGCTTGCACTAGGTGGCACTATTGTATGGAGAGTTTGCTACAGTTAAAAATAGTGATGCATAAAAATTTACTGCTTGGATAATTATTTCGTTTTATTGGCAATAAACGTTATTTCATTAACCACAATATAATATTATAATTGGCCAACATTAAAGTTTTCACTCTATAAAGTTGCATTTTTCAAAAACAGATTGCAAAAGAAGAATTCAATAGAAACATTCAAACAAAAGAAATCTTTTCAAATTGTTATAAAAGAAGCATATGTAAGCAATGCTCATAAAAAAACCTATTGAATAAAAATATAAAAAAGGTAGTATAGATTCAATTTATGTAAAGCAAACCTGAAGAAATATACACATACCAATTAAATCCTTACAATATGTGTTCTGAAAGTTGAGTAATGAGAAAAAGAGTAATGATTAATTATAAAGTCTTTTAAATAAAATACCTATGTTACAGACAAAATATCATGCTTGCTAATCAAAATAAATTTCAGAAAATGAGAGAAATATCTTGTAGTACTATAGAAGATAAAACCAAATATGTTTAATTGTAGCAAATAAGCATCATCTTAATAAGAAGCAAAAAACATCAGAAGTATCTCTGAAATAACTGGAGAACAAATGTCTAGAATGTGTTTGATTTATCTTAAGCAATTTCCGATGAAACAGTCACTTTAAAAAGTGCTATTGTATTCTGTTAAAAGTCAAACAGCAGTTTTCTATTAATAAGAAAATATCTCACTCTAATGTACAACTTCTTAAACCATGGATTGTGACTTCTTATGGTGTCATATGACTAAATGTAAAGATCATGAATAACTTGGAAATATTACAAGGTTTCTAAATTTTTAATGACCAAAAATAAATTCAAAATCAAATGCATAATGAAACAGAGAGTTTCTAGTAGTGCTTGTTTGGGTTGTATAATGTGACTTCATACCAATATCAGATGTGATCCCATATGTATAAATCACACAGCATATTCTGTCAAACCATACTATGCCATTTAACATTTCCAGAAACATTTCCACTCAGATTTGAAACTATATTATGGTATAAAAGTAATAATTTTATTGTTTATACAAAACATCTGCTTTTAAGAAACATAATTCAATTAAGGTGTCTTATTTTTTACTGAATTTTTTAGTATACAAGAATCAAATTAGTATATCTTTGGATTGTATTATATTGGAAAGTTTGATTTTAAAAAAATATTATCTTCTTTTACAGAAATATAAATATTTTATTACAGCAAGTAAAGTTAGAAGCCTTTTAATATTTCTCTAACATAACTACTATATGTGTATATAAGACCACTAAACATCATATGATCACTATTTCTTATGCTAGCACATTACTGTTATTAAAAGAGGCAAAACTCTTCATACAGTGCTACTCAGTGCCAACCAGAGTAATCAATGGATGTTAGAAGGCTTGTGCATAAAATCCCTATCTAGTTCCTACTCATCCAAAATTCCCAGACTAGTTTCTGGCTTGTGGCCTTCATCAGTGAGGAGCTTTGGATCTGAGAACACTGCACCTAGATCTTAGGATCTAATGCAACCCTCCAGCAGCCACCTTTTATCTCTACTTAACTACAAAACTATGAGAATAAAATTGAAAACACAATAATATTTTCAATCTAAGCTCAATAGCCTATATAGTCATATGGGTCTGAACCCAGTTCAGCACCCATACATTTTGGTGTCTTTGGCTCTTTAACAACCATAACCACCACTATTCTATTAGGCAGGATTAGTGTTAAACCACTAAACATCACATGATCACTATTTCTTATGTTAGCACATTACTGTTATTTAACCAGGAAAAACTCTCCATACAGTAGTGCTACTCAGTGCCAACCAGAGTAATCAATGGATGTTAGAAGGCTTGTGCATAAAATCCCTATCTAGTGCCTACTCATCCAAAATTCCCAGACTAGTTTCTGGCTTGTGGCCTTCATCAGTGAGGAGCTTTGGATCTGAGAACACTGCACCTAGATCTTAGGATCTAATGCAACCCTCCAGCAGCCACCTTTTATCTCTACTTAACTACAAAACTATGAGAATAAAATTGAAAACACAATAATATTTTCAATCTAAGCTCAATAGCCTATATAGTCATATGGGTCTGAACCCAGTTCAGCACCCATACATTTTGGTGTTTTTGGCTCTTTAACAACCATAACCACCACTATTCTATTAGGCAGGATTAGTGTTAAACCACTAAACATCACATGATCACTATTTCTTATGTTAGCACATTACTGTTATTTAACCAGGAAAAACTCTCCATACAGTAGTGCTACTCAGTGCCAACCAGAGTAATCAATGGATGACAGAAGGCTTGTGCATAAAATCCCTATCTAGGGCCTACTCATCCAAAATCCCCAGACTAGTTTCTGTCTTGTGGCCTTCATCAGTGAAAAGCTTTGGATCTGAGAGCACTGAACCTAGATCTTAGGATCCTATGCAATCCTCCACCTTTTATCCCTACTTAACTACAAAACTATGAGAATTAAATTGAAAACATTAAATTAAATTTAATTAAATCGAAGGTTTGTGCATAAAATCCCAAACCTTCTGGCATTTATTGATTACTCTGGTTGGCACTACTGTATGGAGAGTTTTGCCTGTGTATGTAAGAGTAAACATCACTTTTAAAATTAAGCACAAGCAAAGATAATTTTATAAAGTTAATATTTGAAAAATTGTTGGCAATATTTATTTAAATTTTTAGAACAAATATATTTTTTTGGTTATAAATAAGTATGTAATTAGACATAAGAGATAAAAATATTAATGGTAATGCACTAAATCCTTGTTACCAAATGATAGAACATCTAAATTCACAACAACAAAATCCACCAACATGTTGAATTATTTTTGTGATGTGAATTTACTTCTAATAAATCATGATCTGCTGGAAAAATCTCTTTGCTTAATTTATAATAAAATTTGCTATGAAAAACACGGTACTAGCCAAACTAATATAACATCTTAATATCAAGCATGCAGCCTTTTATGATAAATGAAAGAAATATTTAAAATAACTTAAAATTTTCAGATAAATCAAACAGTATTTTGGAAAATTTGTTACTAATAATGAAGAGTATTTACCTACACATTAAATGCCTTTTATTTGATTAAAACAATTGAAAAGCCTCAGGTTAAGAGCAGATTTTGGGTAACCTGCTGCTATTAAACGGCCAAAAATAGTTAATGGGGGGGGGGTGTAAATGAAATTAGTAAATTTTTTTTTATCAAATTGTAATGTTTCCAAAAAAATTTCTAAAATTAGTAATGATCAATTTTAGAAACTTATTATCCATCATAAGAGCATCCCAAAGTTTGCACTTCAGTTTAATGAAGCAATTGACATTTCTAACATTGGCTTAGTTGTTACTTTATGTAAAATATATTTTGAAAAATTATAGTTTTAAAACCCTTTAGAAAGGCACAAAAGAAAGGAAGATATATATAATGGGGGTAAAGCTGAGAATGTTGGATTTATAGATAAAGTTAAAAATGGTGACAATGATAAGGGAAATGATCTTAGTCAAAAAAATATCACCAGAGTTACTTGTTGTTCTTTGAAGTACTATTAAAAATGGCATGCTTATAGCACTTGTTTTCAAACCTTTATAAAGACATGGAATAGGATTATAAAAGTTTATTATTACACACAGAAACAAGATGGCTCTCAGGAGAAAAAGTTTAAATAAATTATTGCAAGTAAAAGGTAAAGTTATTTTATTTTTAACTGAGCAGAAATCTGACTTTTTGTTATTTTTTTAATAATGATTTATGGCTTTCGAATTGTGCTTCATTTAAAAAATTGTAACATATTTATTTAAAAATTATAATTCAAAGAATAATAGGGCAGAAAAAAGTTTTTTTTTTTTTTTTTTTTTAGAAATGTTTACAGCTACAGTAGATTTTATAAATGAAAATAACCTTTTCAAAAAGATTTATTGTAAAAATTATTATTGAACACCTGAAGAGCTTGGAGATAATTTCAAAATTATTTCCTTTCACATTTTGATTCTCAAAAACTAAATTGGATTTATAAACTATAGTCAGTTGAAATTAAAAAAAACACATGCCATAAAGTAACACAGGTTTAAAACTTGAATTACTTAAAAATTATTAAATGAATTTTGACTTGAGATTAGGACAGAATTAAAAAAAAAAAGTATAATCTAAATATATACTTCTACATTTTGTATTATATATTTATACAAAGACTTTCTTAGCATTGATGATTATAAAATATAAATATCTATCAACTCTGAAAATTTTTTGAAGATTCGCCATATATATTAGTATCAGCCAAAAATTTAATTCTTTACAATGAAAATAAAAGAAGAATATCGATTTCATTAATATGCAAATTTGCTTTTGTCTTTAATAAATGGTAATTATATGTATACCAAAGAATTATTTAAAAATATTTTTTTTTATAATTTATTAGCAATAAATGTTGGTCTTTTATATTCATTTTCTATATCTATATATCTGGGATTGCATAAAAGATGAAAAAGTAATTGCAAGTGGAGAAATTGTAAAGAAGAACCGCTGTAGTAAGCATCATATTGACATCTTTATAAATATTGACATCTGTATTCTGTGAATCATTTTTTCCTATCAAATTTTATGCTCAAATTTCTGTTTTGTTGTCTTCTTCATTATCAGAATTTATTGATTTTAAGCTTTTTCTTCTATTTTGACTAAAAGCTACTTTATTTTTTACAATTACAATTTTTGGCATTTTTTTCATTCAGTTTAATCATCTGATATTTACCAATATACTTTGGAGAAAAAACAGAGAGGCTAATTTGTATTTAAAATTCTCAAGTATTAAAAATAAAATAAAGAATGGGAAAATAACAATAGGAGAGACATTGCACTAATGAGCATTTAACTTGAGAATTAAGAAAATAAAGAGAGTAAAACAAATGCAAACCCATATTATCAATAAAAATTGTAAAATTTTTGTAACTTATGGATATCTTGATGCTTAAGTTTCATTAATTTAATGTCTCATTTTCCCTTTCTGCTGAGTAAAAAATAAAATAGTCAGATATTATAAATAATAATAGCATTCAGACATTCTTTCGATGCATAAAAAAATTAATTGTACAAAGTTTCATTTTATAGACAGTAATTTTTATCACCTGCTAAATAATTTATAATCAAGTGTGCCAAGGTAAGTGCAGGGTAATTATATATTCAAATTTTTTTATAATAATTTAAAATAGTAGTTTGGAAAGCAAAGAGTATAAAAATAAAATAAGATTGTTTAGATCATTTAGCTACTGAAAATATAACTGTTTTTGCAACTGTTGCTTTAGAATTGCAAAATATGTAGGTCAGTATAATTAATTTTAAAAAGTTAACAGCTGTAGATAAATTATTATTCTGGATGGAAACATAATGGATGGAATTAATAATAAAAATTAAAGTTTGTGAGACTGCTTAATGTAGAAATAATTTAATAATAGAAGCAAATATTCCATAAATATGCAAAGAAAAAGATTTTAGTAAATGTAGTTTATTGCTTGCTCCAGGTATTTATAACAAATTCCAGTATCAGAAATGAAAACTATATTCCATATACTACTACTACTACTACTACTACTACTACTACTACTACTACTACTACTACTACTACTACTACTACTACTACTACTACTACTACTACTACTACTACTACTACTACTACTACTACTACTACTACTACTACTACTACTACTACTACTACTACTACTGCACTAAATCACACAAGATTGAGTTCTATCAGTAATTAACTTATAAATGTGACAATTGGTCATTTAAATATAAGATCAGTTCAGAGAATATACAGCATACAGTAAACTACAGAGAGCTATATTTCAATGTTAACATGGAAGAATTGAAAGTAAAGTACATAGAGAAAAGAATAAATAAATATTCACAATATTGTTGGAAAAATTAAGAAGCTTTACTTAAGAGCTGGAATAGAGATTTTTTATAAAAGTATGAGCAAAGTGAATTTTTAAATTAGATTCTGAGAGATTTTAAACCACTTAGTCAAAGACAAAATGACAATGGATGAATGAGATAAAAAGCTTATGGAAATGATGTGGGAAATAAAAGCGATACTTAAGAAAAACTGGACTAAATAAGAAGAGATCGTAATTTTATAGTGGATAATTAATAGTTGGAATTGATGATGATTAAAACAGGCAAGATTCTCTATACGTATTGCCACGTGATATTTATTGGCTTAAAACTGATAATGATAACGCATTACATATTTTACTTTTCAAGCTTATTTGTAATTTAGTAAATATTTTTGAACATCTATGGATACTTTTGTTTATATATATCATAATTTAATCTCTTTGTTAATTTCAAGCACTAGTATACATATAAATCACATAGAGTTCATAAATATAAATCACAATATATATATATTAAAACACACCCTCACAAATAAATATAATTTTTATTACTGAATTTAATTTTCTACGCTGCTGTTTAGAAGTTAAAAGATTAGTCGAATATTTTTTCATTAATCTATGGTTTGCCAACATTTTACAATTTAATCGTAATGCTTTACATTAAGTCTCCGATTTCTGACAAAAAATAAATTCTTTAAAATAGAAGGCTTGCATGGTTCTTTGCACTTTTTCTTTTTTTTGTAGTGAATTCTTTTTTGTCACACATGCTCCACTAATCAATAGACTCATTTGAAATACAATTAATTGTTTTTCCGTTTCTTTTTATTTGAATGTTTAGGACTAAACAGTTGAATTGCTGCTTTTGTTGAGTTCAAAATGATCATTTCAGTTTGTAGTTAATTATTACGCCCCCCCCCCCGATTCTGTTTTATTATTTATTTTAAATTTATTGCCTATTCTATACATTCAAATTACTATTTAAAAAAAAAAAAAAAAATGAAATGAATAATAAAGTGATTTAAACTAGGAAAAACACCACTAAAATAATATTATTTGCAAGTCGTTTTCAATTCATTTCGATAATTTATATTTATTCACTTGGCTTGTTGGCTTTATTTAGATAAAATTTACATCATAAATAAACAATTTTTTAAAAAAATTATTTTGTGATTATCTATAAACAATTATAATATAATTTGAGGTGTTGCAACAAAAGAATAAGAAAAGAGCAAATTTGTTTTTTTCTTGATGATCGTGTTTTAATTGTATTTTTATATAGGACTATTTCCATCATCTAATATGAGTATTGAATGTCTTTAGAAAAATTTAATTTTATTTAAATATTCCAAATACATTCAACATCAAACATTTCGAGGCTATTATCCTCCTCTCTTCTCCAGGTGTTGCTAGCCTGACCAGCATCAGTATTAGCATGGTATTTGAACATGGACCCTTAGTTTCTTGAGTATTGAATTTTAAGGTAACACTCTAAATAACTGAGCCAGGTTTGAATCCCATGCTAGTACTGTCACTGGTCAGGCCAGCAATACCCGAAGAAAAGGGGAGAATAATATCTCCCAAAACATTGAGCATATACTAATCTGTTTGATGTGCTATTACTAACAATTGAATGTATTTGGAATACTTAAATAAAGTTAAATTTTTCTAAAGACATTCAATACTCATATTAGATGATGGAAATAGACTAATATAAAAATACAAACTTATTTGTTGTTTATTGGCAAAATGATAAGCAATAATTATGAATCTATATTATGAATGAGAGTTTTTGCAGCTTTTTAAAAATAAGATTATAATTGAGATAATTTTTAAAATAATAACAAAAAGATCTGAAATAGTCATTTGCCTTATTTATTTGTAGATGGAGAACTATCCTTGTAAAATGTGGGCTTTTCTGGGATCAAACACACGAGGGATGAATTAGTTTTAGATGATGATTTTAAATTCGTATTTGACTTATTACAGATGGATGTTAAAAAATTAAAGTTTACTTATTCTTGACTAATTATAATAATTACAAAATAGGTAACATTACACTTTAGAGCTGAAGTGATACAACTTAAACTTCAACTATCTTCTTGCAATTATATACTCACAAGAATTGATGATATTTGGGAGTTTTCCTGTAAACTAAGATGTCAGCCTGTATTTTTGATAAATATGAAGTTTTAAGGGCTTACAATTTTCTAAAGATTTATTAGCTGTTAAATTAAAACAAAATTAATAAATTGACTGTTAAATTTAAAAAAAAAAAGAAATAAATTTGAATAACTTTTATTTCAATTTTTTAAAAACTTATATTATTATAATGTGGAAGCTGATGAGACATTCTTAATATAGTTGTACTTTGGTTCAATTCAGCAATGTTTTTTTATGTCAGTAGTTTTTTGATAAATTGTCATAATGATGGAAATTTGGGACCTTTCTGTCACAGAACATGATGCAGTGGACTATTTCCAAAAATACAGGATCTTGCCCTTCTAAAAAGTGGGCATTTATGGTCATGATATTATTGCATGCTACCAACATGAATAAAGTGTAAAAAGTATATTTATATATATTTTTCATTTTTCTGTTAATAAGTTAATCCAAAAAAAAAAAAAATAAAATAAAATAAAATAAACTGTAAATATTGTAATTAATTTTTTCACAATGATTTCTTTTTTAAAAATATCAGTAATAAAAAATAAAATGTAAATATTAAATATGGGCATTTATTTGTAAACATTTTTTGGGACTCCTGAAACTGTAGATTTATCAAAAATATGGGCCATCATCTTTTGGTTCACTGGAAAACTCACAAGTGTTGATTTCTACCGCTTTTCTCAAATAAGGCAAAAATTGATGCACCAATAAAAAGAGTAGAAAAAATAAATAAATTGCATATTTATAATAGTGACTAATGGCAAAAAAGGAATATTTTTTTATTATGTTTTAAAAACTAGAAAAAAATAATTTAGAATAAACCCGCTTATTGTTTATATGTTAAATTCTGTAATAATTGCATGCAAAATTATTTCCACTCTTTAACAAGTTTGTTTATGAAAAATATTTTAATTTTTATGTGAACTATTTATATGGTATATGCTGGGCTTGATATGTTGTCTACATTTGCAGATGAGCACATCTTAGAGGAAACACAATTGATAATAACAATACATTTTCTGGTCAGAATGAAACTTACATAGATTTAAAAATAATATAATACAAGCATTATATAATAAATAAAATACTATTTAATACTATACTACTAATAATAAATAAAATAGAAAAATGATATAACATAAAAATATTGTAAAATAAATATATTAAAATTCCATTATAACCATGGCTTTGTCTATTGCACAGATATAACTTCTCAAATAACAATCCAGTTTAACGGAACACATTTTTATAACAGACCAAGTATTCCTATAATTCATTTTAAATTCCACCTACCTTTAATATCAACAGAAGTTTCATAAAATCAATGACTTCAGATTAAGAAAATTTAGCATCAGAATTTCTTTAACACTTCTTTTCAACTATTTTTTTTGAAAATAAAAGATAATCACTTCATTGTCAAATAATATATTATGACCTGTATTAAGTTTAGGCATGCACAAAGCTGAGTTATGATACATATTTTTACACTAGTAAATTTTATTCTATAATGTTAACTGAATATACTTATTTAAATAAATCATTTTATACACTGGTATTCAAACTAATTTTTTTTTTTGTAATACAGAATTATTGTATTACTTGAAGACACCTTCTGATTAAAATATCCCCCCCCCCCAAAAAAAAAAAAAAAAAAACCCTCATATTTATTGCACTCACAAAAAACAAAATAACTGCATACAAACATATCTGTCCAATTTGTGTTCATAAATACTGAAACAATAATAAAATTACTCTTTCATTAAGATTAAGTTTACTTTAAACTATATAAATTTTAAAACAATTATAATTTTTTTTATAAACTATATCTTCAATAGACTGTTTTGAACTATTTAACAATAAATTTTAATAAAGATCTTTCTTCCAAGAAACTACCATATCACTCAATAGTGAACTATTATTATTAATCAATTTATAAATTAAAACCTTAAAAGATAAAAAAGTCTTTGAAATTATTACCACAGTTAAAAAAAAGAGTTATTGACATTGTCATAACAATAATCAATATCATCCATCTAAAGCACTGAATCACAGACATTTTAGTGCTTTGTTAGAATAAATAGGTAATCAATATAAAGTTTTAGTTATATTTATATCTGTAAAATGGCTGTCAAAGTGGAAAGCATTAAAATGATTCTTCAAGTGTTTGAAAGAAAAATGATACTTTTTTTAACTTTTAACAATTACAATTTAGAATATTGTCAATGTCTCACTAATCTGAAGTAGATTTAAAAAATTTTGTTTTTTTGTTTGATATGGTGAATATTTTAATAAGTTGAATATGAAGTTGCAAGGAAAAAGAAATACAGCTTTACAATTATTAAAAGCCATTACATTTGAGTAAAAATTAAAAATGTTTTTGAAAGATATTACCAAAAATGAATTTGTTTTTTTTTTTGAAAATATAAGAAGTTATACATCGTGTTTAAATCAAGCCAAAGTGAATGCAAAATATTGCCGAATTTTAATCTCACAGCAGAACTCAAGATTTTAGAAAACATCAGGAAATAATGAATTTTTTATTACACCCATTAAAATGTAATTTGAAATTAAAAGACATCAACGATTTTCCCAGAATATTTAATACAGACTTACACATGGAGCTTCTGGAACTTTAAAATAAAAATATCTGGATACAAAATTTTCAGGAAATTATAGGACAGTCTGAAGAAAATCTGATAACTATAGAAGAAATGCTGGGACACCTCTCTAATTAATTATTTAAATGCTAAGTGACTTGATTTTGGAATTTTAATCTTTTTAAATTCAACTTATAATTGTGAACAATTTTTTTCAATCAATTATATTAAAAATCAACCACTGACATATGCAAATTTGAAATATGAGTTATTATTAATATGCACAAAATATACTCCAAATTTAGATGATTGATTGAGAACATGCAAATTCAAAAGTCACACTAGTAAATTTTATTCTACAATGTTAACTGAATATATTTATTTAAATAAATCATTTTATATACTGGTATTCAAACTAATTTTTTTTTGTAATACAGAATTATTGTATTACTTGAAGATACCTTTTGATTAAAATATCCCCCCCTTCCCCCAACCCCTTCCCCCTCATATTTATTGCACTTACAAAAACAAAATAACTGCATGCAAACATATCTGTCCAATTTGTGTTTATAAATACTGAAATAATAAAATTATTTAAAGGTTTAATTATTTAAATTTTTTCAAAGAACAAGATGAATAAAATTAAAATTGTGATCTCCTAAATTTGATTTTTTATAAGGTTTTTTTTTAATGCTGGAAAAGCTCTTTGTTTCTGAAAAGTTCTGACTCCTATTTTAGACAGAATTCAAAGAGCAGTAAAGACTATTAAGTATTCAGTTATATGGGCAACAAATAAAATAATTCAAAGAAAAATGGTATGGCTAAGATTTTACTTTTTGCCAAAAAACAAATTAAAAATATTTAGTAGATTACAGTTTATGACTAGTAATACAATAGAAAAAATAGTTTTAAATTAAGATTTAAGTAAGGAAAAAAAATACTCAAACAAACTGAATGGTAGAAAATAATTAAAGACTTGTAAAAACTTATATATATATATATATATATATATATATATATATATATATATATATATATATATATATATATATATATATATATATATATATATATATATATATATTTGTGACCATCTGGATGGGCACAAGGAATTGACATACTTTGTATCTGCATCGAATAATTATATTATATTAAAAAAAAAATGAAATAGCCTTAGAATTTTAAATTTTTTTTGCTGGAGATTGTTTAAAGCTTAAATATGGGTTGCTTATGCAGCTTATTGACCACTTTATAAGTATTCATTATTATTATTGTGGTTAATGAAGTATTTAATGCCAGAGAGAGGGGTTGTTATTATAGGAATTGGTATATTTGGGCAGGAAAATGCAAAGTTATTTTATGTTAGTGTAATATTTGGTTGAATGGTTTCAAAATCCTTATTCTTTAATACTTATCCTTTTGTTAACAATTAATAGCCATTTCAATTATATTTAGTTAGGATAGTTTAGTATTTAGGTTGCAGTACATGTGTATGCATGTATGATTCTGCATCATTTTCATTTCATTTCCATCATTTAATAACAGCAAACAATAGTACATGTACAATAAAAACATTTAAATTACAGTAATTATCGTAAATAATTTAAGAAATATATATTTCTTTCCAATAATTAATAGATAGTTGAATCAATGAATTATTTTACAAATTAAATAAATTATTAATCATTTTTGTTTAATAGTTAATTAATATTCATTTTTCTTTCAAGTTTGTAAAAGCTATTTATTTTATTATTTTTTTTTGTCTTGATTTAATCACAATGATTTTTTTTTTGAAAAGATTTTTTTTTGAATATGTAATTAGCTTAGATAGAAAGAAGCATGGGAGTAACCTTGTGAAGAGAAATGACATTTTTGCTAAAGAGAGCTATTTAACAAAGATCTCCAGTAAAAAATTCGCATATTATGTAATGTAATTGTAGCCAGAAAACAGTGGCTCATTATTGTGAAAAAAAAATACAAAAAACCAGTTGCTGAAGTCAAATTGATTAAAAAAAAAAGGCTTTGGAGTAAAACTTTGAAAGCATCTTAAAAAATTTATTATGGGAAAAGTTGACTAGAATGGAATTCTAAACTTTAAAAAGGTACCAGTTTACTTTGCTCTCCTCGATTTAAACGTTTTGAATTAACTTTATCATAATTAGTGCTCTTTTAAAAATGTATGTTGATAACATCCAGTCTACACTACTTCATTTAATTGTCATTTTAAATAGGAATAAATTGCATGAATATTATTGTTGTATCACTAACCAACATGTGTATTTTAATATATCTGGGAAACGCATGCAGAACTATTTTACAGAATATATTTTAATTCTTCACTATCTTCCGTGTTATGTTTTGTGCAGATTAAACATAGAATTAAGAATATGCATATTTTGATAAATCATGCCATGTTTGAATTCATCATAGAGAGATAACAGTATTTATTTATCTGGTATTTCTGGAAATAATACGTATTTTAAGTGAAGGAAATAAAATGTGAGTTACTTCAAATTAAGTATTTGCTTAAATTGAATGGAAAAATAGAAATGTGGGTAATTTTTGTTCTCTTCGATAAAGATGGAGTATAAAACAAAGTATTATTAATTGTGGAATTACTAAGGAACCATAGTTTCTTAATTGACAATATTTAAGAATAAGCCATGCGTGTAATAGACTATAAAGTGTTAAATGTTATTCAAGAAAACTACTAAAAATAATTACGTATTTAATTTAGCACTACAATGGAGAATGTCTTGTATTTTCAGTATAATAAAGGAGAAATTAATTGCTTGTGTGTGTGATTTGGTACCTCAAATAGATATGCTATGAACACTGGAGGTGCTGGATTAGATTTAAGTTATGATTATATTTTTTAAGTTATCCTGCAGAAGTTTTATTTAAATTCAGTTTGGAATGTGTCCCATATTGTTTCATAAACCCGGAGCAGAGCTTTGCAAGTGAACTTTCATTTCAAGTTAAAAAACAAATAACTTTTGTTTCTTTCTTTTTTTTTATTGCTTGTCATTATTAATGTATATTATTGATAATAGGCTTACTTATTATTATGTTTTGTTTCTAATTTGGGTTATTTTGACCTTCAAGACCATCTTGAAGCATATCCAAATGAGGAATACACTGGTAAAAATTGATTGTGTACAAATAGGTCTTATTGTTCTTTTACAAGGTAAAAGAAAGAAATATTTTTTTAAAATATATTATTAGAGAGGTTTATATTTATTTTGTATACTTTGTTATCTCAAAGTGAGAATTTGTTCTTTTTAAATCAAGGAACGTATAATAGAAATAATTTGCTAGATATGAAAGAAAGTTCGTTCGTAATAATTATAATCATTAAATTTTAAAAAGTAACCTAAGGTTTAATCTGAATTAAAAGTTATACCTTGATGCAATATTTAATTACCATGTTGCCTGCATAGTGTGTAATTTAGGGTTAATTTTATATATACTTTTATTCATGGGTGTGTGTCTGTTTTGCACAATTATGACATTTGTTTGATAAAGTTCAGTTTGTGAATATTTTTATGTATAAATTTCGGATGCTGTCATATTCTACTGAGTGGAATGGATTAGTATGTTATCTGTATGTATTTATCTGCCAGCGTGTATTTATACTGTTCGATATTTAGAAGAGCTTTGAGAATGGAAAGAAATCTGATTGCATTATAATGTTTGTAGGGATAAAAGATTTTGCTTATTTAGTATATGTTTTTCCATGAGTAGAGCCTAGTTTATATTATATGCATATGATTAAATGACATTTTTTGAAGTTAAGCAAGGTTTTCTTAGAGCCCTGGTGATGAGAAAGAAGTTCCCCACCAGTAGTGTATTTAGAAGTAGATGAATTATTGTTGAAGTATGTTTAAATGATGTTTAGGAAGTTATGTGACGTTTTTCTTATATTCTTGGTGATGAGGAAACGGTTCCCCACCAACAGTGTATTTAGAATCAGATGAATTATTGTAGAAGTGTTCAGTAAGAATTTATCTGCTCCTCATGTAGATTTCCCTTATAACATATAGTCTGTATAATCATGAAAATATAGCTCTGTGTTAATTAATATGTGGCCAGATAAATTGTTAAATTAATTCTTGATGTAATATTAGTGTCCTATTTTATTGATGAATTACGACAATGTCCGAAATAAGGTAATTGTTTGATATTTTCTTAATGAATGGAGAGTTTTTTAGAAAGATTATTTTCTATTATTGTTGCTTGACACATGCACACACATGCGTAATATAAATAATATCGTGTATATAAAGTATAGAGTTATTGAAATTAAAATGAGAAATAAATGTTTTGAAATACATTGCATTCATTTAAATAGAAGTATAAAGTTATTGAGATTAAAAATGGGAAATAAATATAAACTACAGCGTATTTATTTAAATAAAGGTTATAAATCATCAAATCATCAGAATGAACATGATTTTGTTGCTATGCATGAAAGGTATTCGTAATTGAAAGTGATTATTTAGTCAATTAGAGAAAGTTGCTTTGTTGAGAGCCAAATATAATTAATTTGATTTATTTTATTAATCAATGATAATATCCTCTCAAAAGTATTTTTTTGTGTTAATAATATAACATGTTCTTTATTTAATGTCATGTAGATGAAACATGTAAGCAAAGCACATATTCGAAGTCAGAATATTTAAGTTTTATTGTTAATTTGCTTTGATAATAGGGATAATCCCAAACTGATGCTTAAAGTTTATTTGATAATTTAAAAATCTGTGAGACAAGTAGTCCAATTGTAAATATCATGTTAAAACAAATTTATTTTATTGCAATAAATGATTTATTTTATTTGTTTAAAATCTTAAACTGTGTCTGGAGTTTTATTGTATACATTCGTGTTTTCCATTTCCACATCTCCACATTTCATAAATCTATTATAAAATAGATATATTATTTTATAACTATAATTCTGATAATATTGTTTTCTTAATCCAAACATTATAAGGAACATTTGCCATTGGATAAATGTATTAGAAAGGTTGCCAAGTTAGTATATTTGTTAGATGATGATATGAAATTAAAATACCCTATTTCTGTCATTATCTTATCATTGAAACACAGTAGAATATTTTAGTCAATTTGTTTCATTAAATTTTATCACACTTTAGAATTATAATTTATGGGCCAATGTAGTTTATTTAATTCAACTGTGTTTGTTAAATTCCCTGAGATCTTATTGTTTATTTCTTGATTGGCAATAAAGTAGATGTTTAGATTGTGATATGCCAAGTCATAGAATTGTTTAGTATTATAATTATAGCAAGCTGATATATGTTATATTTGGATGAAGGAAGAAATTAAGTTTAAAGTATATTTTAATAGATTGTACCGATAAACATGATTTTTTACCATACAATTAAGTAACTTGTAATATTTCTTCTTTTATTCATTTATCATCATATATCTTATGAACTGCCTATAGTCTCCCACTGAGCTGAGCTGAACATAAACTTAAATATAGAGTCTCAATAATAGTTTTGTAGTATATATCTTGTTATATTGTTCTATTCATTAATAGAACTGGCGCCTGGGCATTTCGCTCATGTAATGTATATGAGCAGTGTTGGGAGTGTAGGTTATAATATATATATATATATATATATGTGTGTGTGTGTGTGTGTGTTAAGATAATTGTTACAGTAATAAAGATTAAAAGAGAAGAATAATTTGCTATAAAAGTCAATGAATTAGAAAGATAGAGAGCACATATAATAGATATGAACAAATTATCAGGTGTGAATAATTTTAAAATAATAAGAGAATAATCATTTTTTAAAGCTTGAACAGGAGCCATAATAATAAAACAATAATTTATAATAACTTGAGAAATAGACTTTACAAATAATGTAATAGAAATGTGAAAAATACTACCAAAATGATAGACATATCCTATCAGAAAAATGCACATAATGAAATTTGTGGAGAAATAAGTACAGTTTAAATGAGTAGACAAGAAGTGAATTTTGGGTTTTTATATTGGGATTGGATAATAAGAAGAATGATTTTAATGTCAAAGTTGTTGAATAGATAAAGATAATGATATGGAAATAGGATGGAATGTAAATACCTTTGAAGCTTTAGAGACTACATGAGTTAAAGAATGTCTGCAAAATTATGATGGATTATAGGTTATTTAGTTTATTAACTCAAATATTCATGATTTTCAAAAAAAAGAAATTATATATCAGTGCATTGTATCATATTATGATAATACAAAAGAGACATATTATTTGGGGCAAGAGCTGAAACTTTCAATATTGAAGAAAGGAGGTAAAAATGGGTAAGAATTAGAATTTCAGATAGTTTTTATATGGAGATAGAAAAGAGAATATAGAATATTTATTTTTGGAATAGAGGAATCCATAAATTCTGTAGAAAATATTAGAAACATAAAGATAAAAAAAACAAAAGAGATAAATTTTTTAATTTAGGTTTTTGTGATGAAAAAAAAAACTGTGAGACCATAGAATGGCTCTTATTGAAATGAGAGAGAAGAAGAAAAGTAAATATTTTTTAGCTGGAAGGATTTATTTGATTATTGAAGATTGGAAAGATATAATGGATAGAAAGTAAATGGATGAGTTTATAATTAAGCTAAAATATTTCAGAAAAAGGAAATGTTTAGTTTGGCTAACAGGATTTTTAAGACATGCTTAAAATATTTGGACTTTATCTAAAGAAAAGTTATTTAATATAAAGCCATATTAGTGGCATCTCTGGCTCACTGTATTTATCAAGTTAACTAAAAATTTAAACATCTTAAAAGTTTTTAACCCTGAGTCTATTTGTTTTAGCAATTAAAAAGTAATAATACATTTGTGTTGTATGTATTTTAACAAAAACAAAAAGCATTGTTTCATAATTCAATTTACAATTTTATACATTGTAAATAGTGTAGTAGAATAATTTATTGTATTAAATGATATAAAAAAAACAATACTTCAGCTTATAGAATGCTTTATGAAGCAAGCTATTTATTCTACTGTTGTAATCTATTGAAAGGTTGAGTTTTCAAGTACTATATTATTCTTCTTGGCTTATATCCTTGTTATGCATTGACAAAATTATAAAACAAATAAATTCCTCTATCTTTCTTTTATCATTATAACAATATTTATTTTATACTCCATCAATCTGATCAATTTGGCAGTTTCAAATGATTAACTCTGAAGAAGTCAGTCTAAGCTATCAGATTTATGAGTATAAAATAAATATTGTTATAAAGGTAAAAAAAGATGAATTTGTTTAATTGTTTTAGATGCTAATTGGTAGTACTGATTGAATTTATATTCAGTGTTATCATATTTATATCATAGATTAGTTTATGTCTTATAGTTTTCATCAGTAAAAAGTTTGTATCTGGGTCTAATGATATCTATATTTAGATTTTTTTGGATTTAATGTACCCTCTATCTGATAGCCATTTTTTTTAGTATCAGATTATCACCTTAAAATTAAAAAAAAAAAATCTGTGTTTGGATCCACAACCTTTTGCTTGTATATTGAATAATGTTTGTATTATATTTCTTCCTAAGCAAATTCTAGCTGTATTATTTACAATTTTCGCTAGAAAGACTAATTCTGTCAATATTATTAATAAAATACTTTGTTTTGTTTTTATTTCAAAACAGTTTCAATTACTTTTAAGAATTTTTAACTCTCAAGAAGATTTATCTAATTAAATACAGACAATGATCATTGAAGTAGTCGAAAATATTTCTGAAATAAAAAGCATTAAAAAAAAAAAACGTTTACACTTTCTTTACGAAGAACACTGGTCAGAAGATGATAGACAGAATTTGATCCGAATAAAATAATTAAGTAATTTCCGTTTGTATATATATGTTTTTCTTTATAAAAAATTGTAAAGATTCAATTTTTTAAAATAATACTATATCAATTTAAAATTTATCTTATATTTTTGTTTTAAAAAAATATTAAATTTTTATATTTTATAAATTTGTTTTCAGTGTTTTATTGTGAAAAAAATGTTACGACTAATTGGATTAAATATTATTTAAAAAAATCTTCTCTTGATAATTTTAATGGTAGTAATTAGTTGCTTTTAAATGTTTGAAGCTCTCGTTTTTATAGTAAATAGAATATTTAAATATTTCTGTTGATTAAAAATTGTCAGAGGAACTTACCTGCTAAACTAATTTCTTTCCCACAAGTCATCCAGGCAATCATGGCATACCATGCTTTGTTTTTAATCATTTAAATCACTTCACATCGAAATATCTTGCAAACTTGGGTAATTATATATCAAAACAAGTCTATCATATAGATGGATTTTATCAAATATCTCTCATACCATTTATTAAAAAACAAGAAAAAATTCCTTCATTTTAAAATCTTAGGCCAATATCAATGGCTCCTCTAGGAATTAAATTTTTTTAATTAACACTAAAAGACAAACTAAAGCCTTTCCTGCTACCTGCATTATCTAAATACCAATTTGAAAAGAAGGGTGCTTCAACACACTGAGCAGCCTCTTTATTTAAAACAATCATAAGCACAGTAAGAGAAAGAAAAAAAATATAGTTCATTAATGGTTCAACTAAACATTAAAAATGCATTTGATATGCTTCTAATAGACTTCCTTATTAATGCCCTATCAGAATATATAGTACCTAAAGTGATCCAATACACATTAACTAAATTCCTCATAAATTGTGAAATACATGTAACATTGAATGGTGTATTCACTCCAGCTTTTATTCCACATTGTTCAATACCACAAAGTTCCCCACTAAGTGCTCTTCTGTTCACTACATACATCAATCCTTTACTGTTGGAGATAGAAGAACAATTGCCAGGAATATTCATTCTAGCACTTAAAACCAGCATCTCAGTCATCAAATATGGATGATATATCGATATATCTATCAACAACTAAGCAAATTTCTAAAGTACAAAAAATTCTGGCTAATTTTAACACAGAATATAAACTACATGGACAAATTATGTGCTTGATCAATCAACACAGGAAAAATACATAAGCAGCCCTTGAAAGAAAATCTAACTCTCTTTCTTGGATTTCCATTCTATTTTAGTAATTTAGCAATATGAAGATTAATACAACAAAAACTTTATGACAAGAGGGAAAGCCTAATAAAATCAGTTTCTAAGTCACATCTATCTCTCTATTCAAAAACTTCTCTGTTCAACCTTCTCATTATAACAAAGATTTCATATTTTTTTCCCAATAATAATATATACAAAAGCTTTTATTAGGAAAATATATTCTCAATTAAGAAAACTAGTTTGGGGAAATTGTACAGCAGCTATCTCACTCAATTGACTACAGCAATCACTAAATCTCAATGGTCTTGGATTATAGATGATTAATACATTCAAAATACAAAAAAAAACCCACTAAACCTCTTCATTTCATGTAACAAATTATTCCGACATATAATAGAGATATTAAAAATTATGCCAACTGACAAATTACCACCAATACTCAAATTCTAGGAAAATCTCATTGTACCACTTCACACATTTCTTAACTTTAATCTTCTCCTCTCCAGTCCAAAATACAAATATTGTCAAATATTTCCACTTATTCAAATCCCTTCCTCAAATCATGAAAAGAACCCAATACTTAATATAAAAAACAAACAACTGATTAAAAAATTTAAATTCTGGTCACTTGAACCTAAGTAGTTGAATTTTCTTATCAAAATAAATGTAGAATCCCTTCTTACATTTCAGTTTTATAGACAGAGAAGACAGTATAAGATTATTGATGAACAATGCAGCCTTTGCCATAAAGATTCTGAAACTCAATATCATCTTTTCTTTGAATGTGAGAGCCTTGAGAACATACACAAAACAATACTAAAACTTTTTAACAACTCCAAATATAATATCAATACCCTATTCCAAACATTCAAACAAATTTTTTTTGCAAATATTCATGCTAGCACATTCATGTTATATGCTATCTGTTGTACCAGATGTAAATTCATGCATGATTGCAATCCCAGAAGATTCCTGTACATTTTCTGGAATAAACTGGAAACTTTTAAAAAAAGAGATAAACTATCATTCCCCACAATGTTTGAAGACCCTTGGTCTCTAATGCAACAACATCTGAAAACATAATAAGATTAACAATTCTCTGAAAATGAATGCACCAATGATAAAACTTCAAGATTTGGTATTTTTTTTGCGCTCCCTTCTTAACAAACTTTAAAAACATTTTTTATGTAAATAATGTAGTATAAGTCAATAATGTAAAAACACTTTTTTAATCTGTTGTAGACTTTTTCTCATGATCAAAGCAGGTGTATTTTTTTTTTTAAACTTGTTGTAATTGATTCTTATAGAACAATAAATGCCTTTAAAACATAAAAATTGTTATTATTTCCAAAAATTTTAAGAAATGAAATATTCTTAATTTATTCTAAAAATAACACATAAACTTATATATATATATATATATAAGCATAGAAGTGTGTTATTGCTTTCATGGGGCTCCAGGAAAATTTGAATTTGGGGACACATGTAGAGTGTTGAAATTTTTTTATCAGGGGAGGGGGATCCCATGCTTCCGATATATTCTTACTCATATAAAAAGTGAAATAATAATAACTGTAGATATAATTTTATTAAAAACAAAACTACATATATGACATTTATAAAGAACTTTTATATATAGATTAAATATAATCCCCCCCAAAAAATCATAAATGAACTCAATTAATATTTAAGTACTTTTATTGCATTAAATAATAAACTAGATTAATTAAACGAGAATTAGAATAATTATATATTTAATATAACAAAACAAACTTTCTTTTAAAGTAAAAATAAAAACAATTTTTAATTACATTTTATTTTGAGTTTATTTGAGATATTTTTTATAAGATAAATAGGATCTGTCTTTCTTACTGAGATGAAAGGAAGATTTAAGAGATGCAGAGGTAATGCAGATATTGAGACAGAAGATTTACAGATAGTCGATGGAAGAGAATCAAAAAAAGTAACTATGGTTTAAAATTCATATGGAAAACAACATAATGATCTTCAAAATACTAATCCAATGTTAAATCAACCTTTGGCAGAATTTAGGGGAAAAACATTGAATATAAAAAATCAGATGAATCAGAAAGAGACAGATTTATTATGGCCAATAATAAGAAGAGGAAAGAAAAGCTGAATGGAAGTTGAGATACAGCATTAGAGCTAAATGGGAAGGTTGGTCTCATTAATAAGAAATCTCAGTCTGATGAATCCCAAATTGAGAATCCTTTAAAAAAAAAAGGGAAAGAAGCTGATAGATAAGACATCAAATAAAATAGATAAAGTTCTTAAGGATAGCATTGAATTAGGTGGTGATCATCTAGATAAAAAGGTTGATGTCAGAATTCAAGAGACTACAGATGAAACTTTTGCTGAACTATTTCTGAATAGGTTTCAAGATCTTAAGGATCCTCAAGGGAAAAAAATCTTTGTGGCAGCAAAGGACATAATGGATGTAGTCAATAGTGATGTATTTAAACAAGAGAGTGCATCAGATGGTATAGCTAATGTAAGTACAAATGTGTTAACAGAATCATCAATTAAAAATGATGACCCAAACAGAATGGAAAACAAGGCAGATAGTCTATTCCAGCCTCCTAAAGCTAGTAGGTGCTTAAAGGTGGACTATCAGCCAAAGAAAACACCCTAACAAATTTCTAAAAACCAACCTAGTAGGCTAAGAAATGAGTTGTGATATGGTGCAACTCTTCCAAATAATAAAGATGATGATGAATTGGACATGCCATGTAGGTCAATGTTTAGGGGTTACCAAACTAAGTGAAGAGGTTGAAAGTGTAAAGGATCAATAATGGGACAAGTTTCAACAGTAGTCGACATTCATGATTCACTGGTTTTTAAGGATGATTCTGAGGATAGTGAGTTCTGAAGATGGGTTGATAGGTCTGCAAGATGAGGCTTTGTGGTGTTTTGATGTGAACTTAATCTGATTTTGTTCATCCAGATTATCATAGCATAATGAATAATAGTTGAACAAATGTAAATATACTAATACACACCTATCCAAACAATACAATTCCTTGCCCCATTTATATGTATAAAACACCACTGACCTATGTAATAATATATATTCAAAACTATACAAACATGTATGTATTCACAAAAGTAAACACTTGTATACAAAAGTACCTCTTTGTAACTTTTGTTAAATATGAAAAAAGTTCTTTTTTGAAAAAAAAATCTATTAGGAAGTTTTTTTTATTGGATTTTTATCTCACATTCCCAATCAAATAATGAAGTAAATTTACAATAGTAGTTTCTACTGTAAATTATTCAAAATATTGGAAAACATTTCAAGTAATTTTATAATTTTCTGCTAAGTATTTTTGAAACTTATGAAGCATCCTTAAATGCAAGTCTTCTAATACCTTTCTGTTGTACTGGCAAAGTATTCAAATTTTATTTTCCTGCAATAAATTGGCATAATAATGACTTTATTTTGTTTGAGAACTTACATCATAATAATGAAATGTCTTATTATTTAACTTGTTAAATATAGGAACAACACATTAGAGTTTTAAATTTTACTTAAAAAAATGATCAAGATATTTAAATTGTTTCACTTTTTTGTTGATAAATTAAAACATCATCATTATTATTATTATTATTATTATTATTATTATTATTATTATTATTATTATTATTATTATTATTATTATTATTATTATTATTATTATTATTATTATTATTATTATTATTATTATTATTATTATTATTATTATTATTATTATTATTATTATTATTATTATTATTATTATTATTATTATTATTATTATTATTATTATTATTATTATTATTATTATTATTATTATTATTATTATTATTATTATTATTATTATTATTATTATTATTATTATTATTATTATTATTATTATTATTATTATTATTATTATTATTATTATTATTATTATTATTCATCATATTATTTCAAACCAAATTGTGCAAATGCTTTTTGCGAGTGTTAAATAATAAATAAATACCCTCTGACCCATAATGACGTTCAGTAAATTCTAGTAAATTTCATCAGCGTCATTCATTCATAAGTTATATATAGTAATTCAAAGTGACTGTTCTATAGTCACACCTTCTGTGCCAGTACTTCAGATTTGCTCATATATAAATATTTGAGTCGTAGTAATAAGAGGATTCCTTTTATTGCTGCATAAATTCTATATCTTGTATGGGTCAGAGGGTATTTATTTATTATTTAACACTCGCAAAAAGCGTTTGCACAATTTGGTTTGAAAAAGCCGATATGAATGTGATTACAATTGTATACAGACACTATAAAAAATAAATGCTGATTTTTTTTTTTATTATTATTATTATTATTATTATTATTATTATTATTATTATTATTATTATTATTATTATTATTATTATTATTATTATTATTATTATTATTATTATTATTATTATTATTATTATTATTATTATTATTATTATTATTATTATTATTATTATTATTATTATTATTATTATTATTATTATTATTATTATTATTATTATTATTATTATTATTATTACGTTTCAATAAAGGCTTTATTGATCTCAATGGTTTACATAAGTCTACATCTAGAAAATTTGAAATTTAACATACAATGAATAATATTAGGGTAAACACATATAAATGAATTTAGTGGTTACACTTTGTGGTTAATGGACTATAACAATATAAAAATTAAAAAAGCAAAAATAATCAGAGTTCTAAAGTTTGGGGAGCTTATTTAGTTTTGTCCGCATGTCACTTTGAATTTTAGTTGTATGATAGTTTTTTTTGCAGCATTCACAGTATTGATGGTTGTTTTAACAATGATCATGTTGCTGCATATAAGTGGGGGTTGGCTATTATTTTATCTCTATTTCGAATGTGTAGCAGTTTGTTGCTAAATGTAGCTGGGTGTTGTCTGGTGTTATTGCCAATTAAGAAAGTACATCGGGTGCACCAATATGCATATAGAACAAATGTGGCTGCCCTAATGCTAGGTATTGATCTTCCCTGAAAAGCAGCTATTATGTGATTAATGATTGTACCCGGTTTTCTGTAGGTGTTACACATCATCTGTCATGTTTGGTTAAGTGCTACACATTGATAAATAAAGTGGTCCAGTGTCTCTTCTGCTCGATGGCAGAGTCCACAGAAGGGGGCAATAGATATATACATTCTTTTATGATAAAGAAAGTGTGTTGTTGGCAAGGCAATGAGATTGATTTTCATGATAAAATCAAAGTATTTGGGCTCTAGACCCATTTTTTATATTCCTTGAGTAGTCTCTTGTTGTTAATTCCTAGCATAGGTTGTATAACATTAGTATCTGCTTCTCTGTTTATTAAACCATAAATATCCCAGTATGAATACTTATGCAAATACTGTTCTGGAATCTTGTCTGTGGTTTTGCATTGGTATATAATGTTGGTGAACCAGGAACCTTTTGGAGGTGGTCTATCTGTTGGAGTAACTTCTAGCAAGTGGTTAATTTTGGGGTATTTGGCAAGTATTGGGATTATTGAGTTCCTTAACTTCTGTATATGAAAAACATTGATGTTGTGCAAGCCAAGTCCATTTTTTATTAGAGGTTGGCTAAGTTTTTTTGTGGAAATTGCTACTGTTTTTCTGGCCCAAAGTAGTTTATTATATATGGTTTTAATTTTTGAAATGAACCCCTTTGAGAATGAAATAACCGGTACATAGTAAGTTATTTTGGTTGTGATAAGCTGGTTAATTAACTGTACTTTGGAATATAGTAAAAGATATGCCTTGGACAAGGAGTTTATAATTTTTGTGGCTTCTTCTTTAAGTTTATTTTGGATATGGCATCTCATTCCTGTAATTCCCATATGAAATGGGAACCCAAGGAAAGAGTTTTGTTTTGATTTGTAAATTGATGTACGTGGTTTACCAGTGTATAAAGACCAGGCTGTGGTTTTTGCTGGATTAAATGTTAATTCATAGTTTTGTGAATATTCTTGTAATATCTTTTGGAGTTGCGGTATTTGTTTTTTTGATGTTAGGAATATGGTAACATCATCCATATAGGTGATGCATGTAGTGCGCTGTGTTGTGTCTGGTATCTCAATCCCAGTAAATGCATTTTGTATGCTTTTAATAAGGGGATTGATGTAAAATATAAACAATAGTGAACTAAGAGGGGATCCTTGGGATATAGATTTGGTGGGTGTGAAAGATGGTGAGTTTCTTCCATTTAAAGTTATATGGATCTCTCTGTTCAGAAGCAGGTTAGCAATTATATATAGATGTGTTCTAGGAATTTCTGTGTCTTTTAGCATTTTTAGAAGTGTGTATATATTGACTGAGTCAAATGCAGCTTCTATGTCAAGCTGCACAACAATGGGTCCGTATTTTTTCTGCTGTTTTACTGTTGCTAGAATTGCTTTGAAGAATAAAGCTGCTTCTGTTGTTGAAGAGTTTTTCTTTGCATATTGTGCTTCGGAGATAAGTGGCATTATATACGGTTCAATTTCATCTTTAATAATTTTCTCCATAATTTTGATCAGCAAAGGTCCCATAGATATTGGTCTGAGGTCTGTAATAGGTGGAATAATTGCTTTCTTTTTATTATAGGGTACTATGGCTATTGGATAGACACCCTCCATGGGTTGAATTTGTTGCGCTAGAAAATATTCTGCTGTGAATTTACTTAGATGCTTTAATACAAACAATGGAACTCCAGGACTATCTGGATGGCAAGCGTTTTGAATAGTATTTAGTTTTGTTGTGAATAGATCTTTTGTGAATGGGGTTTTTGTCTCTGGTGGGCCAAACAGATTATGTGGTATTTTATATGGTTGTCTTTCTTGTAATTTCTCTTTAAAATATTCAAAAATTGGCATAATCATATTGTGTCCTGCATATGTTCCACTATTTGTATATAGTGCCATTGGCACTTTTACATCTGGTTGGTTCCTCAGCGCCCATCTTATATAATCTCTTGTCCAAGTGTGTGGCCTGTTTAGGCATACCTTGCTTTTCTTTATTTTCAGATAGCTTTTGAGTTCTTCACATGCTTTATTGTATGCATGTGTAAGCTTGAATATATACTGCTGGGTGCAGTGTGATGGGTTAATCATGATTACTCTCTGGTGTAACTGATTTGCCAGAGACAAAAGTCTTGATGGTGGAGGTTGTTTTTTTGTTATATGGTTGATGTTAAAGGACAACATTCCCATAAATGCTAGATATTTCTGGACCAGGTTCAAAGTCATATCTTTGATTTTGTTTAGCATTATGTAGGTCTCAGAGAACAGAAATTCAGGGGTTGTTTCTGGAAGTAAAACTCTTATTGTTCTTGTAAGTGGAAAGGGTGATATTTGAATTTGGGCACAGTCAATTGTGACTATTTGAGCTGAGTGATCGGAAAAAGTTGAGGGAGTTAGTTTTATTTCAATAAGGTGGTGAAGCATTGGAGAATAAAAGCACAGATCAATAAGTGAAGAGAAGCGATTATTGTGGAAAGAGATGGCATCATCTGGCAAAAAACCTTGGCCACTCATTAGTGGTATGTTTATTCTGTGAAGCCAATGTTGGGTAAATTCCTGATATTTTAAATTAAAATCTCCAATTAATATGGTTGGGTTTGAAGTTGTAGCTAACCTTGAATTAATGTTTGCAATTATGGTATCTATTTTTTTATCCTGTAAAGGCATATATACAAAAACCAGATTTATTGTTATACTTTTTTGGTTGAAGGTTGCAATTAATAAGTTCATGTCAATGTGAATTATTTTGAACGTTGTGAATGGGCAATTTCTAGCAATTATGAGTCCAGTTCCAGCTGAGGGAGAGGAAGAGTCTCTGGAGCATACACAGAAACCTTCCATATTTAAATGTTTGGCTGGGTCAGTTTGTGATCCAGCATAAATTTTTGTCTCAAGTATACCAAGCAAGTGTGGTTGTATATCCTTGATCCAATGTTTTAACTTATTAATTTTTGAGGTTGAGTTCAAACCCCTGACATTGATTGCTGCAATTTTTATTTTCATTATATGTTTTTTGGTTGAGATTTAAATATTAGGGTTGATCTGGTGTTTCTTCCCATTCATTCTCATATTCCATTTCCAGATCTTCATCTGTTTCCACTGTAGTTGTATTGTTGTGATCAGAAAGGCTAAGGTTGGATTCTGTTTTGATTTTTTTGGGCACTCTATTTTTCTTTGGTGGGTGGCCTGGTCTTCTTTTTTGTTCTGTGTCAGCTTTGGTGATTTGAGGCATATTTGGGGTGATAGCTTCCATAATTTCCATTGTTGTATTATTTTTAATATTGGGTGTTTGGTGTGTTATATATATTTTTTTCTTGATCACTATTACTGTGTGAGTTTATTTGTTCTTTTATTATCTCTTTTTCATCAGTATCTTTGGTAGGCTGACTTAGATTGTGCGCTATTTTTTCCATTGGAGCCTCTTGAGGTTGTTGACTTTCTGTTTTTTTATCAGTGGGGGTTTGAATTCTATTGGTTGATTTTGTTGATAAATCCAGAATTTCAGGTGCTGGCAATGTGTGTGCAGTTTTTTTATTATTCAATTGCTGTTGATCTGTGGTTTTATTATTAATTTTTTCTTGTTTATTAGTTGTTTTTGTTATCTGTTTTGTACTGTTTGATTCCGGTTGGTGAGCTTCTGTTGGTTGATCTTTAGAGCTCGGTTGGTTTTTCTGGTTGATTTTGGTATTGCAATCAATTGCTAAGTGTCCGGTTTCACTGCACGCAAAACATCTCGGCCTTAATCCTTTTATGTGAATAGTCAGTATTGCATTCTGGTCAATTATTTGTGTTGGAATATCCTCTGGGTTTACATTGCCATTCAGCTTTATTTTGAAATGAAAGTTGTTGCTGAAAACCGGTATGGGGGTGTCGGATAAGTAGATTTGTTTTATATAAATAGCTTTCCCAAATGACTGTATTAATTTTTGAAAATCCTGAATGGTATATCCGAAGTAAGTGTTTTTAATTATTCCATTACAATAGATTTGCAAGCTTTGATCGACTATTATTAGCATGTAGCTTCCCAACGTTTTTACTTTAGTTTGAAATCTTGCACGCTGATGTTCATCGAAAAACTGAATTGCAATGTATCGCGAGTTTGGATGCTCTCCAATACTAGAGACTGTATCCCACAATGCTGTTGCTGTCAGCTCCTCGTAAAGAAGCTCTCTGGGGAATTTATAGAGTGTTAAATTCCTATCAGTGACAGCTAACACTAATGATCTCGGTGAAAAAAATGTTTGGAAAGTTGCAAATAATTTTTTTGGGATGGTGCTGTTGAAATTAACGTTTATTTCTTGCAGTTCATCTTGATTCCATATTGTTGGGGAGGGCTCTTCATTATTGTTTTCTATGAGGTTTAAATTATTTATGTTGGCTTGATTTACCTTCCTAAATCTTGCTGTCTGTGTTAATGCTGGACTTTTTTCGATGCTGTGAAGCTGCTGGTTTATTTTTGTTACGTTTGCGTATGTTTTTGCGATAGTCGCAATTTTCATTTTATTGCTGTTTGTTTGAGCGCAATTTATGTCGTTTGCTTCCTGATGTGACGCCATGCTTGTTTATGACGTTAGAATTTATTTTTTGTTATGAACGACCGTATTACTTACTTTTTGCTAGAAAACAACTGTTCAGTAATCAGCCATCGCTGTCTTTATCTATCACAGATATATATCACAGTTTTTAAATGTGAAAACGATTAGAATATGGGAAAAAAAGATTATTAATAAGACCTTCATTCTTGATGACTTAGGCATACATGCGCATGCGCATTCTATTTTCTATTATTATTATTATTATTATTATTATTATTATTATTATTATTATTATTATTATTATTATTATTATTATTATTATTATTATTATTATTATTATTATTATTATTATTATTATTATTATTATTATTATTATTATTATTATTATTATTATTATTATTATTATTATTATTATTCAAACAGTTAACAAAATTCTAAAGATCATTTTTGAAGTGAAAAGAATAACTCAATCAGCTTGTCATAAATCTAGAATCAAAAATATTACATGACCCCCTTTTTGCAATAAGTGAAAAAATGGAGTAGAGTGAATAGAGATTGCATATATAAATCTTAAAAACAAAAAGTTGATATAAAAAGAGAAAATAAGGTGAAACAATTACATATCCTTATTTATTATGAGTTTTATTTCAAATACCCCAGTTTAAGTATTTTAGTCTGTTTTTTTAAAATTGAAAATTGCATCTTAACATTAGCATTAAAAATTTTATAGTTATCTTTTTAAAATTCTATAATTACGTGGTAGTTTCTTATTAATAGAAGAGTTTTCATTATTATTTAACAAATTTTAATGTTACATTGAAAGATATATTATAGATTGCCAAACTTGAGTTTTGGTTTTAAACAAAGTCAGTTGAGAGTTAACCTTATGTGGTTGGAAATAAGATGAACAGATCAGTAATTGATTTACTGCATCAATGTTCTTTGTATTTTACCAGACATGAAATGATGAGCAAGAGGCAGCTGAGCTGAGCTAATTTCTTTTAAATAGCAATACGTTTATCATTTTCTTGAAAAAACCCATTAATAATTACACTTTGTTTTAGTAATTGTAAAAAAAAAGTATTACCTGAATGTTTTTGAAAGAGATCTTCCTCAAGAGGACTTAAATTAACATATAAATCAGTTTGAATGACGTTCATCAATTTTCTTTTTAGCTGAATCAATTTTTTTGAATTTTTTTTTTAGTAATACTAATTGCAGAATCTAAAGAAGCCCCAAATATAGCTTTATCATTGCATTTACAAAAATTGAAACTATTTTTAAAAATTTAATTAGCTAGACTAGGAAAGTGCTTGTTATCTTAGCACTCATGAAATAATTTTTTAATTGGAGATAGATTTGGAAAAGACTTTCGAATACAAAATATAATAATCTACATATTAGTTTTTTAGTCGATAAAATAATTTAAACTAAACCTACTTAAAATATGTCCACATTTAATATTAGTAAGATTACTTCTGTCTCTACAAGTGAAGATAATTCATTACAATAGCATATAATAGTCTTCGCAATGTAAAACCTAAATACACAAATTTTACAACCAAAACATAAAAAGATCAATCAATAAGCTTTAACAGTTTTTAAACAAAAACAAGTTTTAATGGTATTTAAGATTTAATGTAAATTACCTGTGATATTTTTTCCTATAACATTTTTTTTTTTGCATTCTTAGTTTTTCGTTTAGTTTCTATTTAGTCAAGTGCGCAATATATAACCACAAACACTGAAATTAAAATTTAAATTCATGCAAAACATCTAAAGTAGAATTGCTAAACAATACAAGAACAGTTTTATACTTTTTTGCTATCTGTTCTAAATTTGAATCATCAGTAATTATCAAATAATTTATTAATATTGTTAGATAAAATATTCTGACTAAAGTATATATTTTTCATATTTATTTCCTACAATAAATTATAGCAATAAAAAATAAAGGAGTCAATTGAAGAAAGAAATATTCACCCACTTAGATACACCAAAATATACTATATATTATAATGTAATATTGTTATTCATAAAATTCAGAACTACACCATACCATATATAAATATATTCACTGGAATATCAATAATTAATACTTTTTAAAATTCTTATTCAGTTTATTATTCCTTAGGTTAGCCTTTTAAGATATTATTATGCAGTAATTAGTATTATTATTCATGATTATGATATAAAGATCTTAACCAAATGTAGTGTTTGAACATTTCTTTTTTTTGTTGGTCAAATGGGATCAATATACTTGCTATATATAAAACAGGATTAAACCACTAAACATCACATGATCACTGTTTTTTATGATTGCTTTCAGATCCAAAGCTCCTCACTGATGAAGGTCACAAGCTAGAAACTAGTCTAGAAATATTGGATGAGTAGGCATTAGATATGTATGTTATGCACAAACCTTCTGGCATCCATTGATTATTCTGACTTGCACTGAGTGGCACTACTGCATGGAGAGTTTTGCCTGTTTTAAAACAGGATTAATATAATATATAACTTTCCTCACAGTTGAGGAAGATGTCATATGTAATGACTGTTAAGATATTTGCATACATTTGGGAGGCCAGATTCTTTAACTTTTATTCTCCAGAATTTTTGTTAAAATTTTTCTATTGTTTTACAATGGCATTCATTATTTCTAAGGTTTAATCTATTCATTCCAAATGCATTAATAAATGCTATCCATATTCTTTTTTAGATTATTTTATACCTGATCTGACTAATATATCTGGTATTCATCTTAGCATTTTAATTTGAATAGTCCTTTTTATTGTTTCTTTTTACTCTACAAACTTTTTATTCGAAGGACTTCCAGAAATTTTGAAATCTTCAAAAGTGATTACTTATGTGAATCATATCTAACAATATTTATAGTATTAAAAGTTAAAAGTGAAATATTTTAAAAATATTTATTTATTACATTATTTAAAAATAATAAATAAAAAAATGTTAAAACAAAAAATAGTCAAAATGATATATACTACTTTAATTTGAAGATTTTTAATATTTTAGAATTAATAAGAAAATCTTGATGTCAGAACACCCATTAAAAGGATCTCAGAAACTGCAGAAGTCTTCGGATTGCAGTTTAAAAAATCTGGCAAAGAACATTTTATATTGCATAATTTAGACATATGCCAAAGATATTTTGTATATTTTTCTCATATTTTTGGTATTTTTGTTTTTTCTTCTTATTCAAATATGCTTGGGATGCTAAACTATTTAGCATAATGAATGTTTTTATTTTAATTAAATATTTTTATAGCAGATTGCAAATTTAAAATCTGTCAAGTTTTAATTAAGCTGAAATTTGATATTGTAATTGCATACACTTAAAATAACTGTATGAATTTTAAATTATCTTAGTAATAAGAGAAATCCATCAATTATATTAAGACCACTGGACAATGGTCTAATCTTTAATTTATGTACTTGTTGAAAGACTCTTATAGAGTTTTCATTCAAGTTAAGCAATGATTTCTTTATCTATCTACCAAAACATAGACAGTTCAGAAACACTTTGGCTTCATTGCAAAGATCATCATCGAAGATTCAATCATTATGACAATAATTTATAAACATTTCTCTAAAAAATATCATTTTCAGTCAATTTGATTTCCCAATCAAATTTAATTCCAGATTACAGTTTGTGACATCAAAGCTTAGATTTTTTAATATAGTATTCATTTGGAATTCTCACTTTAAAATAAATGTTAGGCTGGTTTCATACTTGCAAGAAAAAGTAAAAATCAATCTCCATTACATTTGATACTTTTTTTATATAATTATAAATAATTAATATATCATACACAACCAGACAATTTAATTATTTAAGCATATGAAACGCCATCCATCACATAATTGAAAATGTCACAGAGAACCAAAATATTTATGAGTGAGCAGGAAAATAGTTTAACTACTATAACAAAAAAGACATTTAGCTGTTTAACATACAGTATTTCACAGAAATATTAAGACTTTCATAAAACTGGGAATGAAACTCTGATTCACTAATACTAATTAGCAACCATAACCTCAATTTTATTTTGAATCAAAATTCAATGCCTTTTTCTTCTCTCAAAAATCTTCTCAAGCAACTCCATCATATATGTTGGACTTTCAAGAACAATATACCCCAAATTTCATTTTCATAATCAATCACCTACTTCTACAACTTTATTGTATGCTATGCAATTTAAATAGCACATATAAATATAGATGAAGTAAGTATTAATTTTAAATATTGCACAGAAAAAAATCTCAGAATTGAATTAACTACAGCTTTTTTCATTTAACTTTTTATTCACTTTAATGCAATGCTTAATCTCTTCTGATCCACTTTTTGCAAATAGATCATGAAAATAATCATAACAAGATCCATGAATGTATATATTAATCATAAAATCACAAGTTGTATGAATTTATACATCTATTATAATAAAATAGATTATTTCTAAGTTAAAAGTCTCAATCATATTTTACAACAAGTAACAACTTAACTTAAAAGGACATCTTTTAAATATATGTTAGTGAGCTATATAGTCTTAAAATCATAGTTTTTGAAAAAGATTAATAATCCACATTTCAAGAACTTCAGTTACATTTATCTGTAAAAGAATACTATCTACAGAAATTGACAATATAATAATGACAAGAACTATAACATATATGATACTAACGTAGAAAGTCATCCCCCCCCCCCGAATTTCCCTACAACAAATAATATCAAAATATTTTATTAGCAATATATTAAAGAAAACAGTTAAGATAAGAAAAAATTATATTATACCTACAGAATATATTAGTCAATCAGATAAAACATATTAAGCATTTAATTTCTGAATTTTTCAACTATCAAGCAATCATTAAAAATATATTTTATATAAAATTTGAAAATACATATATTTCTCACAATATTTGTGGTCTATCTTTCTTAATTAAAATTGTAGTTTCATTTTGTCATCTTAACTAACTTTATTACAGTAATTTTAAAATAACAACTTTAAATTAACCACAGTATTATTTTTATAGCTATACTCAGGAATACAAAACCTCTTTCACCTAGAAATGTAACCTGAAAACAGTTTTGATGTTTTCACATGACAAAGTAAATCATTACTATTTTCAAGCCACTTTTATAATGACTATTATCTACAATTAATAAGAATAATAACAAATCAAATCACAATTATAATTATTTTTAGAAATTAGACTAGAGTTCATTTTTTCCCTGTTTGTAATAAAAAAACAAAACAATTTTATATATTAATATAATAATAATCACACATTTATATATTGTGTAATAAATTAAAATTTTATAAAAATTTATTTCTTATATATCTCAACTATAAATCATCAAAAATTACTTACTTGCAAGTTCATCATTAAAACGTTTTACGAGTTTAATATCTTAAAATATTTTTTAGATATCCATATTTTAATAATTATCATCAGCCATCTTTTCAAACAAATTAATATCAATATCTTTAGAAAGTCCTTTGCTAAATGACCAGGGTAGTAATTAACACAAATATATTAAATATCTTAAAAGAAATTCTAGATTTTAGCACCTTTTCTTTTCATCATTGCCTTTCAGGACAAAATCACCACAAAACCTGTTTTGAATAATACCCATTGTTGAATAAACTTCATTTGTCATGACTAAAAATACATTTAAAAACAGACAAAAAAGGGTTTGTGAGACAAAAAATAATTGTAATTATTTCATAATAGAACACAATTCAAAACATATTATTCATGATCACATTCTTATTTTTGTATAAACTTTTCAATTATATCTTAAAGATATATTTTATCATAACTATAAAAAATCTTTAGTTAAGGATACCATTACTTCAATTTCCATTACTCCCATAATATCACAACATAAATGCTCTAAAATATAATCAATTCATCAATATTGATGAATCTTAGATAAAAGTTACTTGATATGCATTAAACTTCACAAACATAAAATTTGGACTTATATGTAGTAATTTTAAATAATTATAGAAGATTTCAACACAGACTTTCAAATTCCTTTCAGCTATACACTCTATCTCATACAACCGATACACATAACCACCCACATGTGAAAACGGTAAATCATACTCCAATATATGTATTCTCTGCTGAATCAGCACTCATCAGTTGATCCAGATAGTTAATAAAGAATTACATTTATTTATTAGTAGTATATTTAGTTGTTATTGCTTGGAAATTCAAATGCTGTTTGTATATTATAGGAATATAAATTACACATCAATTCCACTCAATTATTAAGAATTAAAATAAAAAAAAAAACTGATGGAGTAGCCTAATTTATATCTTTATCAGCCATTTTTATTATGGGATAAATATTATAGAACAAAAATTTTTATTGATTGAAAATGATGGTAAAATGACAGATAATCTCTACTGTAGAAAATATATCTTTGAAATTTATATTCTGTAAAGGATATCTCTGGCATTCACACTTTTCCCCAATTACCAACAAATTACAATGTGACTTTATTTTTTTAACAGTAATTTTATTGGTCATCATAAAGAAATATACAAAGTAGGTAGCAAAAAATTGTGACACTGTAATTTTCATGAATATTCAATGATGGCAGTATAATTACATTGACAAATAAAAAAATATTTTTGGGGAGAAGAGGGGAAAGGAAAAACATGCATTGTTCCAGTTTCTAAGAAGTAGGGATCTAATTATAGCCTCATCAGGTCCAAGTCTGATTATATCATGATTTATTATTAAATATTTGGATATGTCTGTCAGTATTGGTCTTATATCAATGTACATCTAATATCCCAGAAGGCGAATAATTAAAGTGTCAAGACAAATAATAAGAAAGAAACTTTTGAAAAATGTTATCAAAAAATTATAAGATTAATGCAGAATCCAGTGAAAGACTGAAATAGTCTACAAGATTGGCTTTGTTTGTGGTCTATCCTTTCATCTTCTTTGTAACACATCAATTCTAATATATCAGATATATCTTACAAAAGATAAGATTGGTATGGCATTAAGGTTTAATTTGATTTAAAAATCAAAATATATTTTTGATAATGACAAAATTTGAATTGATACATTAAGTATCTATTTCTAATATCCAAATATATCTCAAGAGGTGCTATTTGAATTGGATATAAAAGTTTGAACACTTTCCATAATTGATATTTTTACATAAGAAAAGGACAAATTTAGAATTTATATTTATTTCATAGAAAGTATAATAAGATGTTGATGATACTGAAATGTGTTATTCAATACCGGGTCAGGATTCAGTTATTGAAAAAATTAAATTAAGTACTTTCTGAGTGAAAAACACTGCTAAAGAATGAAGATCTAGATTACTGTATAGCAAATGTTTTGCAAAAACATATTGAAATTGCCACATGATTTTTTCCTACAAGAATTTTCAGCAAAGGAGTATAACATTTAATAAGAAAAAAACAATTGGCATGTAGTATGTAACATGGATTACTACAATTTTATCAAAAATAAATATTTTTGCATATATGAAAGATATTCAAGTGACAGAAAGTCATTTGATGGTTAAATGTTCTTTAGAAAAATATGTTTAAAGATATATATAGGGAAAAAGATAGAATAAAAACTCTAAAAAAGAAAAATTCCAATAAAGTTGTAGGTAACCACTCAGTCATTATGAATAGACCATACTATTGATTTTGCAAAAATCCCTAGTAACTTAATCTAGAATAACATTTAAAGCTGAAAAATATAAACAAAGCAGGAGGAAAATAACAATACCATTTTTATATGGCAGATATGGAATTGTATGTTCAAGTTCTTTTACAAATATTGGAAGCTCTTTAATAATTGATTACAGTAAGTGACTTAAGAAAAAATGGTATAAAGTAATACACTCAGAGAAAAATCTTGTGAATTAATTTATTTTGTCTAATTAATAATGGTGTTTTGCTATCAAAGTTTGTTTGAATATCAGTAGGAATTTACAATAGTCACCCAGTCAAGAGATATTATGAATATTAAGTTGGATAATCATTAGTTCATATTTATCTAACTGCTGGACTGAGTCCACTATCAGTCTAAATAAAAATATAGCCTGACTAATAAAGGTATATATTTGTTAGAAAACCAGTATTGTGATAGTGAAAGGGGGATGAAGCCCTCAAGCTTGTGCTTTAGAAAAGTTTATAAAATCTTCATTCCTAATTGACACATGGAAATTGGACTAAAGTTAGAAGGTGAAGAGAATAAAACTGAAGTTTTAAAAATGAAAGTAGTGACATTGGATATAAGCTTGGGATTACAATTACTTTGGTTGATAAAAAGAATGCAAGTTTTGATAGCAGTCCCAGATTTTAAATGCAAACAATGGGATGCCATAGATCCCAGGATAATAGATTCTCTCATTTTGAAAGTTTCCCTGTTATGTCAGATAGCTGTATAATTGTTGTATGATTGTATCTCATTAAGGGATGTTCAATTAATATTAATTTAATTAGCTGCTTCATTATGTAAATATCATATTTTCATTGTTAGGTCTAAGAAAAAAAAACAGCCAGCTATTTATAAAACACTTTCTTTTTTTGACTTTTAAAAATACCTTTTTTCAAACTCCAATTCTCCAATACTTGCATTTTAAAGTTTTATAACCATAAAATAAAATAAAAATATTATCAAAGGTGCTTAGGTAATCATTTAATAAATGCTGAAAAACATTTTTGACACTTGGGGGAGCCACAGAATTATTAATGAAAATACCGAATCAGTTAAGAGTTAAAAATGGGGTGGGACGAAGGCAAGAATTTTGTTTTTGTTATATTTGAGAGAAATGGAGAGGGCAATAGAAAAACTAGAAAGAGGAGTAAAGGTACCATTAATAGATGGCAAGGAAGTATATACATTATCAGGTCTTTTATTTGCTAATGATATTTTCTTGAGCACAGAAAGTAGGGAAGATATGGAAGTTGTGCAGAAAACTTACACAAGGATGGGTAAAGAGATGGTGATCAAATTTAGTGGAGAAAAATCAAAAGTAGTGATGATAAATGCTGGGAAAATAGAAGAGAAAGAATTTTTATTGGGGGATATAAATTCAAATGTGGTGAGTAAGTATAACTATTTGGGAATCATCTTAAGTAATCACAAAAATTGTTTGGATGAATGGGAGAAAAAATTGATAAATGAAGCAAAGAAAAGAAAAGGATTGATAAGGAAATTAACAGTGTTTTTATATAATATATATGATGTAGCAAGAATTGTATGAAAGGGAGATGCAGTAGCAGGGTTAACTTATGGTAATGCAGCATTATATGTTAGTAAAGAGATGTTAGATTACTTAGAAAAAGTACAAAGAGAAATAGGAAGACATGCATTAGATACAGATGTGTGGACAGCAAAGGAGGCAATTCAAGTAGAAATGGGATGGTCAAGTTTTTATATGAGAGATGCAAAAAGAGATAAAAAATGTTCAGTAGATTGCAATTTATAGATGTAAAAAATAACCAAAATAATATTTAATTGAGTTATGAGTAAAGTTCAGACAACAAGATGAATAAGCAAGGTAGTATGGTACCAGAAGATTTGACTAATATATCAGTATACTTGTGCAAAAGATGGGATGATTGGGTTTATAGGATTGTTGAGTGTTATAGTGGCAAAGAATGGTATAGAAGAGTAGGTGCAGTAATAAAAAATAGGGAGCTGGAGAGATGAAGAACTAATATGGAGTGTAAAAAGAATTTAAATATATATAGAAGTAAACAGAATATTGGATAAGAGTTAATTTATAACAATAGCAAGAAAAGTAGTCTATTGTTTAAGGCTTGAATAGGATCATTAGCAACAAGGGAATATATAGGTAAATGAAGAAATGTGGGTGATTTAGCCTATACGTTATGTAAGGAAGGCATGGGAAATATTAGGCTTCTGCTAATTAAATGTAAGTGCTTATAAGCAGAAAAAGTACAAATAATATTGTGGGAGAATAAATATAAAATAAGTGATTATACAAAAAGTGACTCAGTCTTTATGCTGGGTTTGGAAAAAGATAAGGGGGATCTAAATATAAAGGCCATGGTGTAGACAAACATGATGTTGTGGAAATGGGATGGAGCAGGATAGAGAAGAATATGGGGAAAACTTAGGGTGGGAAAGGGAAAGGGAAAATAAGATGGCTATGGTTTTTCTTGGCATAGTAGCTGAGAGATTCCTAACTTCGATAAAAAAGTAGCCATATCACATCACATCACATGCCAAGTGATAAAAATAATTTGTACAAAAAAGGAGTTTATTTGTATAAAATAATATTAATATTAAACATGTAGTTTTAATAAATGAGTAATAGATCCCCCCCCCCGCCCTTAACAATATTAATAAAATAGTGTGTGTTATGTAAACAAAATTAAATAGAAATAAAATATATGTACTTTGTTCAGAAATGATACTACAATTGACAGCTGACTAAAAATTTTAGAAATTTAATTGAATAATTCTGTGGAGTAGTATTTTATTTTTTTGATTTATCACTACTTTCATGTTAAGCTAATTGGCCATTTTTAGAGCTATTCCCTTCATTAAAATTTTCTAAAGTTTTTTAAAACTGCCTGTAGTAGTATTTTGAGAAAAAAACTCACACAAAGTGATATTTTAACTTCATTTGTGTGCAAACACTATCTTTATAGACAAAAAAATTCATTTGTCATTTTAAATGCCATTTCTCCAAATTAGGATTGTTTTGATTGAAACACACAGAGACAATTATTATTTTTACTTTATTTTCATGAAGAAAAAAAATTTATTGTTTTTCTTTTTTCTTTTATGCTTTGATCACAGAAAACACTCAAGGTGTCAATTTTTGATATTTATCACCTGTGCAAAGCATGCAAAAATATCCAGTGGAAGTTTGATTTGAAAGTTGTGCTAAATGTTCAAAAAGGAAAATTTATACAAACTAACATAATCTAGTAATCACTTAATCTTATCAAAATAGTGGTGAAAACCAATAAAAAAACAATTACACAAATTAACAAAATCTAGTTTGAACTGGAAGTGGTAATAAATGAGAAAAATAAAATGCTATTCCTTAACACATTCTGGGGTAACCTTTTATTTTTAAAAAAAATTTGTATAATTCATTTCATATTTTTTTCCTAGCATATTTAATTACTTTGTACAATTTAATTTGTATTTTTTGCTTTTTGTTTATTTGTAACCTTTATTTTTTAAAAATAATTTTTAGAAGTATTTGTACAACTAATTTGTATTTTTGTTCGTTTATTTGTTTAATTAAATTTCTAAATTTTTTAGCTATCTGCCACTTGTAGTATCATTTTTGATAAAAGTACATCCAACATATTTAATTTTTATTTCATTTTGCTTAAATATTATACATTACTTTATTAATATTGTTAAGGGGATAGGAGAAAAAATTACTCATTTTATTAATATGCGAGTTTTATATTAATATTGCTCTGTTTCTCCTCTATTTATCACTTGGTATTTTCAGGAGTGGTTTCATGATTCACCTAAGTGACAATAGATGTTACTGAGTGTTCACTAAATACCAATGTTTAAAATGTTTTGAAAATGAAAATTATTAATACATGGTCTACTGACAATTTTTAATTACAAAATAAAAATACTAGATTAAAATGTATAACTTTATAAGAAGAATATTATATTAAATTGTGTAATATCAGGAAAAAAGTTCTAGCTTAATTTTTAAAATTAATTAAGAATGAAGGGATTTGAAAGTTTAAAACGTTTAAAATTTTTATTGATGAAATGTATATTTTTACTTATTTATCTTGTCATTGTATATTCTAATAAAGTATTATAATTCTTAAATTTAAATACAATTCACACATCTCAAGCTAAGACCTAAGAATGTTTGGAACAAAAAATTATTCTTTTTAAGGATAGAGTGAAGTAGCTGTTGTACCTTGTGTTATACATTCATAAGATAGCAGGTCTAATACGAAGGATCAAGACTCATTTTGTCTGATGTCATGGTGTAGCTGTAAATACTTGTTATATCCAATCAAAATATGTCAAGGCCAATATAAATGCTCAAGACTGCATATAGTTTGATATATATAGAACTTTGGTTAAGGACATAGCATAGCAGACAAACCTTGTATACAACCAGGCCATATGTAACAAGTTTTTATGTATACACTCTGTATTAATTTTTCTTAATAAAAAAAAATAAAAAAGTATTTCCAAAGTACTTTGAAAATATGCTTTTGAGAAAAAAAAGATTATAAAATAAGGAAAAGTCATATCTTCTAAGTGATTTAAACATTGTGTTTAAAAAAGAATCAACTTGCCATTATTATTCATAGTTTGTTTATAAATATAACCAAATGTCTTCATTTACATATTTCCATTTAATATTGCATGATGTAGTTGTTTACAAATTTAATTATCTTTTAATAAAAAGAAAAGCAAATACAAACAAAATGTGTCTCCTGCATTTCTTTTCTTTTTAAACTTGGTTTCATTTCTTTGTGATTGTTAAACAATTATTAAGCTATTATTATGCAGAGAGTAAAGCTCTTTGGTATATTTGAATTGGTTAGGTCAGAGTAAACTTGTTAGTTGGAACAATAATAAATATAAATTTAATATGATGCAAAATTTGAAATTAAAAAGGAGTCTCATACTAAAATACACAGTTTAGTTTTACCTAATTTTATACAGCTTTTATTTATTTTCACACTGAAAAGCTTTCTTACTCAAATGATGATTTTATAGTAGCTGTGACTAATGCTCTGAATATAAAAAGGAGCACCCAAAATGCATCTCCAACAAGGTAAATAGAAAAATACTAACTTATTATTCTTATTTCAATAGTTATAATTATAGTATTACAATCAAGAAATAACATTTGATCATTATGACTGCTACTACTCTTCTAACATATCCCAGTCATAAATCTACATTAACTTTAATAAGCCATTTACAACATTAAGATGGACTTTATATGTGTATATGTAAATATATAATGAAAGTTTTAAAGGGATTTTTATTCATTTTTCTAAACAAATTTCAACTCTGATGTAACCAGGCAAGCAAACAATTAAAAACTGTCATTGCAAACTGAAATCTAGGAATAGTTTTTGTCTGCTTAAAGGTGAATCAGATAAATATAATTATTAGGTGATCTGATTTTTTTTTTTTTTTCCATGTGTCATAGCATCGGCCGGGACGCGAACTCACAACCGTCTGCAACCAACTATTTGCTTGCATGGCGGCTGCGATACCTCTCGGCTAACAACGCAAGACTAGGGTGATCTGATTTCAGCTTGCATTGTGAATTTTTAATTTGATGATTTAAAACATTACACAAAAAGCACTAAAAAAGACTGTAAAAATCTTTTAATTGTTTACACATATATATATATAAAAACAAAAAAATAAAGACTTATAAATCCAATAAATAATATAATATTTCAACCAGAGGACTGGTTTTCTGATAAAAACCAGTCCTCTGGTTGAAATATTATATTATTTATTGGATTTATAAGTCTTTATTTTTTTGTTTTTATATGTATTTCCTTTGGTTAATTTGTTATATATTAATATATATATATATCACGTGTGTGGATGTGCAAATGACTATTAATAGCATATTCATTGCAATGGCTTTGGCATGGATTTTGAATCTGGGATGGACATTAGCATTTTTTTTCAAGTATTCAATAAAAACTATCAAATGCTTTATTGCTCATAGCTCACAAGAATTTTGAGCATTACAGGTATCAGAGCTGGAACTATGATCCATGAACCTTGACCTCCAATCTGTCACTTTACCATTGCACTAAATTATAAAGGATAAATAGTCAATAATAAATAAATGAAATATTTAGCTATTATTAGATGGACGAACAAGATAAAAAAAATGTTATATATCTCATCAAAATGAGATTGACAAATCTGATGAATAATGCTTTTTTCTTATTCGTTTTTTTTAAATGCGGTAGGGGAAGTTAGGAGACTTATGCCCACAGTTGCCTATTTAAAGGCTCTTTTATCTTTCCCTTGTCTCTGCACAATGTTTCTGCATTTGTGTGTGTATGCAATATATATATAATTAAAAACAAATATTCTACATGTATATAGTATTAAAATTATATGCGCGTCTAATGCGACTATTACAATTTTAAACTTATTTGCAGACATTATGTAGAATTTTTATGAAAACCCTTACTTTTCTTAGTTTTATGCGTGTTTTGACGAATGCCATGATAATGCATGGAGATGGTGCTTGGTGGCAGCAGTTGAGATTATGTAATCATTACTTTTTTCGTTTCAGACATACTGCATTATGTAGGTAAGGGTAAATGTCTTTTATTCATTTAATAATTTTATATTTATATGCGCACTTTAGAATGCTTATAAAATTACTTAAGTCTTAAACGTTTTTAATATATACTTTGTTAAAATATCTCCTCTCTCTGGGTACATAGAATCTGTGTATATATATTACTCGAACGCATAATGCGATAATTTAAAATGTAAGTATATGTGGGCGGTGGTCTGAGGGATTGTATCATTAATAAAAAAGAAAGTTGATTGGAGAAGTGTGGAGAAAAAAAAATAAAAGAAGTTTTAATACTCATTTTTTAAATAAAAACTCATTTATTTAGAATACCAAATAATATTAAGCTTAATTCTGATCTTTTTTTAAAATTTATAATTATAATTTGTCTTATATTTAAACGAATATAATCATTTAATAAAGTTTGTTTGTCTGATACATTATTATTGTTAAGGTAAGTAAATTAATTTAATAAAAGTAATTGATCAAAATGCAAAAAACACCGCGGATAAATAGATGTTTAATTAATAACATTAATTTAACTCGATAAACCAACTCAATATATTTTAACCATTCACTAATTTTCTTTTCTTTTATTTTTTTTTGTAATGTTTGAAAATTCATAATTAAGTTTTTTTCTTCCCCCTTTTAGAGATTCTGAGAAAGCCCCTTAATTATGGAGATAATCAACGCAGCGGATTATTTAAAAAACAATTCCAATAAAAGCTCCGATTTAAGGATATTTTATGCCAAGGATTTAAGATAAAAAAAAACAAAAACCGAAGCTTATAATGAAAAAGTGGGCAAGAAAAACGAACTTCGCGTTGCCGAGTTATGAATACTTTCAAAAAATATTTTTTCAAAACACGTGGCTCTGAGCAAAGTTTCCTTATACCAACCCGATTTAGCCCAAAATGGCGACCCCCAGAAAGCTTTCAGTAGCATACTCCGTCGCAGTTAGGAGAACGAGCGTATGATGATGCTCCAGCATCTCTCCACGTGGATTTTTTCCTCTCAGTTGGCTTGATCATGGATCCAAATCCTGTCAAAACTGAGGGGAAACAGAACCCTAACTCTGGTCAGGAAAAAACATGGAATGATAATGAACCTCCCGATACATCACGCTCAGTTCCAGCAAATGAACCGGGCGCTCCTCGTCATTATACGGCTGCACACAATGTAGTCCCCCAACCTGCTATGGATAAGGAACGATTAGATTCGGCAAAATCCACGGCTAAAAGCCGTCCCAGGAGTAAAAGTGCTGTGGAACCAATTATTGAAGTTCCAGACAACTTGTATGGAATACCACTAGAAGAAATCGATGTCTACTTATATGACAAGGTTTGTATAAAATTAAAAAAAAAAAAAATGTTAGCTATTTTACACCTTTAATTACTTTTTTTTATATTAGCTTTTATTTAATTTAATTATTACATTAATTTCATTAGAAAATTTATTTGCTGTTATATGTTTAATTAGACAGCTTACGATAATTCATTAGATTTGTGCATGTACAGTGTTCTACCACACACGGACTGCTTTAGCATCAATTACCTTACCAGAAGCATTGGTTGCCACAGCAATAGGCGCGTATTCAACACTCAATGCATACTCGGCTTGCTTTTTTTTTTGAACTACTTATTTAAAAAAAGATGTTTTAAGTTTTTAAAATGTTTATTAATGACGTTTTAAAACTGTTTACTATTATAATTAAAGAACTTAAATATAGTACATAATGTATTAATAATATTTATTAATATTATATACAATTTTGTCGTAATATGAATAGTTTCACGATCCCCATAAGTGTTTCCTTTATTATTATTATTGTAGAATACGCTATTGCGCATCTATGCATGCACACACACACATATTCACAATAAATGTAATCATAGAAAATAAACTAACGATTTTTATCTATAATAAAAAAGTGTACTGAATCATATTCATTATAATAAAAATGGTATTTTAAAAAAAAAAATTGCAATAATACATATTATTTTTAGCACACACATATAGAAGTGAAGATAAATAATCTTTAATAATATATAGATTAAAACACAATTTACTTTTTTTTAAACTAAACTATACAATGATATTTATTTTTGCTTGCACATATTCTTACTTAGATATAATCAATCTTTAATATATATATACATATTTAATTCACTTTTAAAAATTATTAAATATATGAAATAAAGTTTTAAAATTAATAAATGAAAATCATTATTTTTGGTAAGTATATAGGTTTTTTTACAGAGTTTAGGAAACAAGATAAGAGAGGGTATTATATCAGGGTGGGTGATTATAATCGACCTTAAGGTAGTTTGCCATTGCTTGCCACTTTTTACCGCATTTCATCTAACATCTCTTTTTCAGAGTTGATTCGAAAACTTTAATCAGTCTGATGTAGCAGCATCAATATAAAAAATGATAAAGCAATTTATTTCTTAAAAATTATATAACAATTGCAAAATCTTAAGTTACATTTTTAAAACAAAATTTATTTTAGTCTATAAATTATTGCCGGAATTATTAGCAAAATAACAACGCTATATGTAATGTATTCTATTTTAAGGCAAGTTAAGGTTGCTTGACATTAAGCAATAACTCGACAATTATTTTCGTGAGGTAGTCATTATTGCTATTACTTTAACGCTATTTATTTAGCATTTTGTATTTAGTGATACATCTCAAACTTTAATTAACATAATATATTTATAATTATAAAAAGATATTTAAAAATTAAATCGCCTTTTTTTTTTTTTAGTAATTTTAACTGGCAAAAAGAAAATAGTTAAAGAGATGGAAAAAAAAAATTACAAATCTATTAAATTGATAATAAACGAGCAAATTATAAAGAAACAAAACAAAACAAAACAAACAAAACTACGCTATAAATAAACCTTTTTAATATCAAAATTTATATTGTTTAGAGTAGCAAAAAACAATAAGAAAATTTATTTAAAATTAAAAAAAATTATAAACGGTAATCTGGACTCTTATAAAAAGATGTATCGTATATATATAAAGATATGGTCTAAATTTAAAAGTGGGAAAGTAAACCTTTTTTAGATTGTAATCAGGCTTTGAAACATTATTTTGGATGAAGATTTTTTGCCATTCTGGATAGCCATCTATTATTGCTTAGCAATGGATATTTGAGCATTTTCAGTTACAGAATGAACAAATTGTTAAAACTATTACTATGACGACGCAAAAATTAGTAAACTTGATAATGCTTTTTTCTAAACGCATGAACAGGTCTTTACTCTGTAGTGGGTTATTTAAAGCTTTTTAACTTATACTCTCACACATACACATATTACACTTTGATTTATTAATGGCAACTTTCTGTACTCACAACTTCGATACCAACCACTTTAGTTAAATACATTAGTGTTTATTATTAATTATTTATTAAATCAGAGATTAACCCTAGCCCAGGTATAAACTTTGAACTTCAATTAAAGATTAATAATCTGTTTATGTATGGTCTATGTAAGTTTTAAGAATATCTAAAAAATGATGTTATATATGGAAAAAGAGAGATAATTTTGAGTTATTCGTGTTTAATCAAAACAAACAAATATACTAGTTAATTGTTAACGTAGATTTACAATTTATATCTGAGTTAAGGTTAATTAGTTTAATAAATGATTAGTAATAATCATTAATGCTTTTATTTGACTAGTTATGGCAAAGCTGTGGATGCAGAAAGTTTATTATTTGTAAATCAAAATTGAATAATTTGATATTTTTAAAAATTGAATAAATAATGAAGATATGTAAGAGAATACTTTAGTATGCAATGCATCTTGTGAATCATTTTTTTCAAATATCTTTATTCATATATTTCAAAAATGTGTGATAAAGTAGAAATTTTATTAATGTATATATATAGTTGAAACAGCCTTTAAATAATCCACTGCAAAATGAAGGCTTCTCCAACAATAAATAGTAAGTACCTCATAGAAAAACAGTAAAGAAGAATGACAATTGTTAAGTGATAAGGCTAGAGCAGTGTTTTAATCTTTAGCAAAAATAGCTAATCCCATTGGTGGCCAATTATGGATGGTTACCTAGATAGTCTAGGAGTCATCTAATCGAAGAAAAATTTCAACACTGTTAAAACTCTTTTCAATTTTACTCAGTTCAGATTTGAATTCAGATTATAAGTTTGGAAGGCAAGTATGCTACAATAACATTGTGAGACTTTTTATACATACATATATAAGTTGAATTAAGAAAATTATATATATATAAAACTGAATATAAATCTAAAAAGTTAAGGATTCTTTAAATTTTCATTATGAAAATTTATTGTTGAATGTTAGGATCGATGAAATTTTAGGCAATTTTTTGCTCATTCTTGATAGTAACAAAGAATTATTTTTCAACAATGTAATAATTATGTTTAGTGTTACAAATTATAATAGTTTTTAACTTTTATATTTATTTTATTAAATATATCTGTACATGATTGTTTTAGAATGTGCATCAATATGCTTTGAATATATTTCTAATAAAGTGCAGAATTCTACAACAGAGATGTACAAAATAAAGATCACACTCACTACTACCCTTTAAAATAAGAGTTTTTCAAAATACATATAATTATTTAAAAAAATTAATTATTTACATTATTTATATCAAAAAATATATTTTGATAAAAATGCAATTAGTATTTTTATTGCTTTAATTAAGGTATTTCATTTTCAATAACTATCAGAATTTCTTTTGGTCTCTTATTATTACACAGATATTTGTTCATAAGTAAAAACAAAAAATTGAAAATATATATTAACCTGCTTAACTATAATTATTATTTACTAATTATCAACATATCAACTTTTCAAATTAGTGATCAATTTTTGATAAATATGAATTTATTTACTTTTATTTTAAAAGAATAAAAATGGATTATAAAAGTTTTTTTGGTGTTCATAAATTTTACAATAAAAAACACAACTAACAATATTTGCTTAGAATTATAAACAAAAAAAAAAAGTAATATTAAGATCGTTATTTTCTTTAATAAGTTAGATATCACAAAATGGAATGCTTTGAAGTATTAGAGAGATAAGTTTAAGATCCATTGGATTTATGAGTATGTGATAATATAAATAGGTACCAGTTGTTATACAGTGATATATTAGTATGTATGTGTAAGTTATATTAAATTGATTGACAATTAGTATAAATATTTATGACATTTTAAGATTCAAAACTTTATATGAGTATAGTTTTATGATGAGAAATTATAAAATTATTGGATTTAGTTATTTTTATTTATTAAGTCCAAAAAGTGATTTGTATGCTGGACATTTTCTAACTTAACCTGTCAGTTTGGTTCAGGTTGAAAAATTATTCGTAGATCGATTACAGTAAGAAGAAATAAGTCGCTAAAAAGTGAAAAAACCCTCTATAATAATAATAATAGTAGTAGTAGTAGTAGTAGTAGTAGTAGTAGTAGTAGTAGTAGTAGTAATAGTAGTAGTAGTAGTAGTAGTAGTAGTAGTAGTAGTAGTAGTAGTAGTAGTACTAGTAATAATAATAACAACAACAACAAGAATTGTTTTAAATTTTAATTTGAATTTATATAGTTTATTATGTAATTGTAAACTCCCCATATTCTAAATAATTAGAATTTTTGTTTTTTTAAAAGCAATTCTTTTCCAATTGAAAACTTTTCTTTTACAATGATTTTTAAATTATTTATATCAGTGCATTAGTTCACTGTAAAACATGCAATTTAATTACTATGTTTGGAATAAATTTGTAAACTGCTACATGTTTAAATGCCAGTGATAACTTAACTAGATTTAAATAATGCTGCAACTTAGCTAAGTAGAAGAATTGTTTGCATTTTTATGAATCAAATAGCTTTGTTTGCATTGGTTTTATTTGGAAAAGTGCTGATAGTAGTACGTTTATAAAATATTATTTATAGATTAATTTTCTATTGCATATTTACAATAATTTATAAAATACAGCATTTATTATTGTAAAACATAGTTTAACATTTCAGCGAATATATTTAATAATTTTTACAATTGTCTCTGATGACGTGCACTGCTTAAACAGAATCATTTGGACAAATAAATTTTTATTAAAAGAATAAAATTTGCATTTTCTTAAACTGAATCACTTGCTACCTGTAGATGTCCCTACTATCGCATTTTTACGCGCATATTCTTGAGGTTACAGCCTTAGTAAATATTAATTATTATATTTATGAAATATATTGAATTATAATAATTTGAACTACAAGTGTCAAATTTATGCTCACATCTTTAATATTTCCCACTTTAGATAAATGTATTAATGATTTTTACTAATCAATTATTAGGCTACAGATTATCATATAATTCTTAATCTATATATATATATAAATGTTAAAATTAGTAAAGGATTAATATATCTGTTATTTAGAATTATTATCCATATATACATAATATCAGTAGTCCATTTCAACTCCCTTTTTTATGTGTATTATTTTTCTAGATGTGCTAAAACTTCCATTTTATCATTCATTCTTGAAATATATAAATAAAGACATCTAACAAAGGTAAATGACCTCCAAAATATATTTCATGCTAAACGAGTACTTTATTGTTAGCCAAAGTCACAATCACTTACACATGTTTTCATCATTACAATTTGAATGATAGGTGTTACACTGTCTGCATTCAGTTCTTTGACATCATTCATTAATCATTTATTAGGTTAAAGATTTTCATATAATTGCTGGTCCAGATATAAAACTTTAAACTCAATTAAAGATTAATATCTGTTCTTTAATGCATTTTATATTTATCTCAAATGGATGGTGTTGAAGATATGAATGCAAGACTTTAGCACTTGCACTTCAAATTATAGTAATCTGATACTGATAAATGCTGAACAAGTAATGAGAACATTCAATAGAGATTATGATTTGGACCAACTGGTGTTTCAGTATGAAATACATTTGATCTTTCCCAGTATTTATGTTCTTCAAAAATTTGTGGTAAAAGAGAATTTTTAAATATATATATATGAACAAGATTTATAATAGATATTTTATTTAGAATCAATTATAGTAAAACTCAATCCACAGTTTTTCAAGTGGATGAAAACCAAAAATCACACTCAGATATATAGGATAACAATAATACCAGGAAAGCATTAAAATTATATCCCAAAACAAATGATTTATATTTACAAAAATACACATTGAGTACAACTTAAAAGATAACTTTAAATACAACTTAGAATTCATACTTTAAAACATTCTGCATCTATTCCCTGTATTTGAAAAATGTATCTTGTGTCTACAAAATTATTTAATATTATAGTAATTACATGTACTGTTTAAAATATCATACTATTATTAGATATAATGAATATATATTTGTGCATCATTTATATTTAAAACAATCAAGGTTTTCAGTTTTGTAATTAGTAAATTAGAAATATTTTGAATAAAGGTTTAAAACATTATGCCCTTAAATTTTTTTTAAAACACTACTTGCTTAAAAAAAAAATCATTTTATTGGCATTTAGTTTGTGAAAAGTTTATGACTCAATTTAACATATGTTAATTTTAAATCTGATGACATCTCATGATTACTATCACTATCTTATATGTATAAAGAGTGTAATGCAATGTAAAATGGTTACTACTTGAAAGCTTTTAGTTTCATCAGTGCTTAATATGTTTTGGAAAAGTATGAGACAACCTTAAGTGCACCATTTTCTTTTACTTTTTTTTAATGAAAGAAATATTATATTGTAACAATAACAAAAATAAAGTATCATAAATCAGGCAAAACTAATATATATAAATATTCAGAAATGCACTTACAATGAATTAAACTCAAAAGGGCCCTGTTTTATTTGGAGCAGTGAAAGAGTGATAGTTTGGTACTTAATATCCATGTATTGTAAAACAGCTCTGTCATTTTCAGGACTCAAAGTTTTTATGAACTTCCAAGCTATAAGTCACTGAATTATTTTTTAAAAACTCAAAAGTAACAGCTTAGAATAAATGACAATGAAATGTGATTCTTGCCTATAATTATATCAATTTTTTTCTTAGTTCAAAGAAAAAGATGAAGAGTCAAAAATACAAAAAATTTATATAAGATTAATTTTGTAATCAAATATTGTTAAGGCTTTACTTCATTAGCGTTTGAAATCAATTAATATATATATGCTCTGTGCACAGATAATGAAGCTATTAAATGTAAATAAAATTATTAGAAGTTACCGCCAAGTGCTTTTGGGACAGTTTATAGTCCCATATTCATGGCGACTTGTATTTGGTTAAGAACTGTAATGTTAATGCAAATTTATGCAAATTCATATGAAGATGCTACATAGACCATTTTCAAGACAGAGAAAAGCAGGCCTCTCTTCTATTGATTGCTGCTGGGTCACTTACAATGTAGTAAGCTTCCCTGACTTTGCGTTTAATATCGTTCATTTCAGAGCAAATGACATTGGCTGTGGTAGGTAGAAAAGCATGGCCAGTGGCTCTCTCATGCTCAATAAAAACTGAATTGCCTTTAAGCTTTGTTTTAGTTCTGTTATAGAGTATCTATGTTGAGCTACTCTGGTGGCAATGTTAGTTTTAGTTTCTCCATAATATGTTGCCATGCAATTTCTTTGGGGGCAGGATGATTTTGTACACAACTTGTGGGGTGATTTCAGGTTTGATCCTGTCTTTGCTGTTATTGATAAGTCTATTGGTATTAGGAGGTGAATCAATTCTTTTATAAAATAAACCATAATTACAAAAAAGAAAGCAAACTGAGAATCCTAATTCCATACATCGACTCAACAGCCAAAAGCCTTATTAATAAACTATCAAGTGACTTTGAAGTCACTTTCCATTCACCTCTAACACCAATATACTTATCAATAACACCAAAGACAGGATCAAACCTGAACTCACCCCACAAGTTGTGTACAAAATCACCTGCCCCCAAAGAAATTGCATGGCAACATATTATGGAAAAGCTAAAACTAACACTGCCACCAGAGTAGCTCAACATAGATACCTCTATAACAGAACTAAAACAAAGCTTGAAGGCAATTCAGTTTTTGTTGAGCATGAGAGAAACACTGGCCATGCTTTTATTGTCATTTGCTCTGAAATGAATGATATTAAACGCAATGTCAGGGAAGCTTACTACATTGTAAGTGACCCAGCAGCAATCAATAGAAGAGAGGCCTGCTTTTCTCTGTCTCGAAAATGGTCTATGTAGCATCTTCATGTGAATTTTCATAAATTTGCATTAACATTACAGTTCTTAACCAAATATAAGTCAACATGAATATGGGACTATAAACTGTCCCTAAAGCTCTTGGTGGTAACTTTTAATAATTTTATTTACATTTAATAGCTTCATTATCTGTGCGCAGAACACATATATGTATTAATCAAATATAGTAAATAAATGTATGAAAGAACAATAATAACAGAAACAGTGCAAAGTTTTATTGTGTTATTTTATATACCTGCATACTGGTCAAATCTTCTGAACTGTCATGGTAGTGATGAAATGATCTTATTTAAAAAAAAGTTCGCTTGAATATGTCATAATTAAACTAACTGATAGAGACTATAAAAGTGCATTATTTAATTATGATAATATTATATCTATAAATATTGATTTTCACCTAATTAATTCGTAAATACGAAATAACTGAATGCATGAAAAAAACTATAAATATTATTTAAAACCCCGGCTTTTATTCAATTATTTTAATAGATTAGTATTTTTATTCTCAAATAATATCACAATAATTGTACTCATATATTCTTATATGATAGTAAAATTACTTGAGTTCTTATATAATATGTGTATATATATATATAATATAATATTAATGTTAAATTTAATGAATTAAACAAAAATTTTAAAACAAAAGCTAGATTTATTAATAATTGAGAAAATGAAAAACATTCTGCTTCATAATTTACACGTGTAGATCAAATATATGTTTAATCATAGATTGTAGTTAAATTTAATTGGAGTATTACTGGTATATTTGAAAAACGTTTTTGCATTTTATATCAGTTCATTCCTTATCTCAAACTCATTTATGTATTCAACTATTTATCAGCTTGAAAATTCGGACTAATTGAAAACAAAAATTGAGGCATTAGACTCCTGTATTTCCATACTAGCATTGATCATTCCATACTCTCTATTACATCACTATCTTGCAAGGCAAAGACTAATTTTTTTTATATGTCATAGCATCGGCCGGAGGCGTACCCGCCACAACCGCCTGCAAACAACTGCTTGCTTGCAAGGCAGCTGCATTGACCTCTCTGATAACACTTGACAATAGTTTTACTCTGTTTTAACATTATATTTCAAATATTTTTTATAGCTCATCTCAAACTTATATTATGGCTTCAATGGTAAAATAGTTATTTTTATGTAATCTGCTCTTAATCTTAGTCATACTTCAGCATTAACAAATCTCTTAATCCCAGATTTTGTATTCATTTCCTGTAGATCTACTATAAATTATCGCGATTTTCACTTATATATATGAACATTGAAATATTATTGGATTTTCTTCTAAAAATTTATGTAAAATTTTAGCTTTTAATTTAAGCAGGCAACAATAAATTAAAATTGACAATACAAAAAGAGAAATTAAAAGAATTTTAATACAAGACATAATTCCATAAATCATATGCTAATATTAAACTTACTATGTACACGTGTTTGTGAATACAAATTTCAAATGTATCTTTCTGTGAGATTGTTTATTATCGCTATTATAGTTACAACGTTTTAGTTAGATCTCATTTACCATCACTTAAGTAGCATGGTTGGCTTAGTGGCTATTGGTGTTTTCAGACACATTGTTAATAAAAGACAGATCACAGATCATTTGTCATATAGTTTAGCTATTAATTATTTTATCCAATCCAAAATTTAAAAAAAAAAGGCTAGCAAATGATTAATTTGATGTGATATTTTATGATTTTTTAAAATATGAATAAGTCGTTTTATTATGGTTATTAATGCATATGGATTTCTTTAAAATTTCACTCCCCTCTTTGATTAATTTTTGATTGTGTATATATTGCATCTGGATAATTTATATTATGTCTAATACCTAGAATATCTAGAGTGAATGCTGATGAGAATTAGGTGTGATATGACGATCGATCTCATCTATATAGAAAGCCTCACAACATATAAAAGATTAGGGTACAAGATTAATAAATATCATGAGCTTCAAAAAAATTGAATCCTTGAATTTTGACATAATATTACCCATTTTTATTCATGATAAAAACTATTTTAATATTGTAAATTTAATTTATAAGAAATAAAAACCTAATTAATGATGTTTTATTTTGTGAATGCAAGGATAATTTTGTTCATTCACTATGCTTACAGATATTTTAGTTAGTGTTCAACATATAAATTTTATTAATACTAAAATCTTAATCAAATCAATCCTACATACCAGAGATTAATCAAAGAGGCCGCTAATTTTTTTAAAAAAGTATTATATTAATGAATATGATGAAATCATAAAGCTTCCATTTATATGAAAAAAAAAAGTTAGTTAAAAAATTACTTTCAAATTAGTCATCTATCATCTATATTTTTATGCTTGTCTCTTCTAAATTTTATAAAACAATTAAGTTTTTATTATCAATTTTTCTAGAAATGCCAACTATTATTGAGATATACATAGTACCCAGATGAGGGCAGATGAGATTTAATTGAAATGTCAGTGCTATAGTGGTAGTGTTAAAAACCAATCACACACAAAAAATATTAAAACTGCAATTACTATTTTCTACATATAAAATTTTTTGTTTTATCATGTATATTTGCATTGCATCCATCCATCCATCCATCCACAGTATAAAACTACGTATATAAATTTTTAAGCAACAAAGAAATGTAAAAAGAAATTCTTTAATAACTGTATCTGATTACAATTAAAATAAACTTCTGTAGGCAATGAAAGTAGATAAATTATTCTTAAGTCGTTGACTTCTGATATTGTTTTTTTCTAATTCTAATTTCAGTGGCTGGAAAATATTTTAATACTTTTAATTCTGAGTTAACTTATATATTTTTCTTTAAATATTTAATCTGATTAATAAGTACTTTACATCCATTGTACTGTCTGAAATAATCGCATTCAATAATCAGCAACACATTATTTGAAAACAAAATATACTCATAAATCTTTATTTTAAACCTTAATATCTTAGATTGTTACTACATGTTTTGTAACTTAATTTTCATCTTCTTTAACGTTCATAATTATTTATTATTTTTTTTTTACTCTGCTGTGAACAATTTTTTTAACACTAATCAATTACTGATATTATCACCATGGAAACTAGTCTTAAACAAAAATGTATTTGCTCCAACCTTGTTTCAATTTTCATGACTGTGGTCTTTGAAATTGTTTATAGTTTGCTTAATAAATTAGAAAACAAAATGCTGATACAGGTTTGATTTTGAAAATTTCAATTTGAATGAATTAAAAATGAAAATAAAACTTCATTTTCTTGAATTATAGACTTATAGTATTTTGATGATTGTGCTATTTTTTCCAGTTCAAAAGACTATATACTTAACTGCACTTACTAGTTTGAATGGAACATATAAAAACTTTGGTTTAGTAATTAATATTTAAAAATTTTTTTTTAATCAGTCAGTGATGAAAGAAATATTTTCAGCAATTGTTGTCTGGGATAATTATCAGCTCAAGAATATAAGCCAATTTAAATGTTTTTGGTAGCTTTTAAAGGAACTCAAATGTTAAAATATGAATAGATTTCAAAGTGTTGCTGCTACTTTCAGCAAATTAAAAGATAGAGTATTTTATCACAGTTAAATAACTATGGCAACTTAATTCACCATATGTAGAGTTATTTTGTCTAATTTATTCTATGAAAGTGAGACTTGAATGAATACCCTATTTACATAATCTAAAGAATGTTCAATAAAATTTTAAAAATACAATGCTCAAAGATCATAAATCAAACAGTACATTTTTCAATTTGCCATAACTAATATTAAAGAGTCCACAATTGTGAAATCACATCTTTGTTGTATTGGAGATATAAAAAATGAACAATATAAGACTTTTTAAAAAGGTCTTTTATAGATAATTTGGGAAAAGTTTTATGGGAGAAAAAGAATGTTTACATTAGAAAAATTATTCCAAATACATTCATTGGTAAGATATAAAAAAAGAATAGAATACATTTTGAAGTTACAATTAGACAAAGTTTTGATGAATTTCAGAAAAAAGAGTTCATTCTGAAAAACTTAAAAGAACAGTACCATAAAATATCTATTAAACAGTATTTTTGAATCAGTCTGTTTTATATGTGAACACATTTATGCGTCAGAGACTGATTTATATGGTTCTCATAAAACCCACTTTAAATGTGCTATTATTTTGTTTTATCTTTTTTCTTTACTCTTTGGAATTTAAATGACAATATTATTTATGAACGATTTGCTTTTGTTAATGAAATATGTATCAGTCAACTCTGATTAACCTCATCTAAATTGGTCTCCACACAATCAGAATCTTATAAATTTATTTACCCATTTGACACACTCCTAGGCTTTAATTAATATTTCTTTGTGTGTTTTTCTTTAGATGTATTATTTTAATGAAAATAGCTTATTCTTTAATTTATCTTAACATTTTTATAAATTTTGTTAAAAGCATACATTAAAAAATAAATCATCTTAAAAATAAAATATAAACTTTGAAAATGAAAAAAAAAGTAACAAAAAGAGATAAATAATCAAAATAATAAATTTCATTTCAGTCTTCAAGCTGAAAAAATGAATTTAGTAATAAAAAAAATTATTAACAAATCTATAAATTTAAGACAAATTCATTAAAATACAAGTTCAAATAATAAAAATATTTTTTGAAATATTAACACTTAAGTTTTAAGGTCATAAAAATAATAGTAAATAATGAATGTTATTAATAATAAATGTATTCTGTTTTTCATCAATAAATTTTCATTTGACTAAATTTTTGTTAAAAAGCTAATACATTTTAACCCAATCTAAATGTAAATTTTGCATACTGACATTTTCTATTGTTTCTCCTGGTGAGAGTTTTGGAAAATGTTCAATCTTTTTTACTGTATAAAATCTTTTTTTAATACTAAAATTCAATAAGTTGGACTTGATTTTCTTTAATATTTGATTTTATAAATAAATAATATTCCACTAAAATCATATTTGACCTTTTTAAATATTCAAAAACTGATATATAATGTATTCTAAATGCCATCAACTAAGTTAGTGCAAACACTCAGGAAATAAATGAATTATTTTTTTAAAGTTTATTTTAATATATGAATGAAGAAAGATAGATTTATAATAAATCTATCAAATTTTTCTTTAAAATCTGATATTTGCTTTACAAAAATTACAATATTTTAAAAGATTTTAATACCTTGTTAATTCTAACAGATAATGATGTAATAGACAGTGTGGGTTTTTTCTTTATATTATTGTCAGTTTATTAACTTCTATTTCTAAAAATAAACATGTGGAGTTCTTTTTGTTTTAAATAATATTAAACCAATTACTGTGTAGAAATAAAAATTATTTTATAAACAAGCAAAAAAAATCATATTTCTTTTATTCCAAAAACTTTGTATAGAAACTAGACCAGAATGAAGTAAATGCCTTCTGGACATTTTTTCTGTCATAAACAATAGAGAAATGCATAGATTTAAGGCAACAGTCTGTAATATACTGATTTCTTCAGATTTTTTTAAAATTAAAAGATCAATAAAAGCAGTCCCACAGAAACTACTTTAAAAAAAACCTTAGCTAATATCACATACTATAATGTTAAAACAACAATATAAATCAGCAGTACTTAAATAAAATTGAAAATTATCAGGTTAAAAAAGAAATATTGTAATAAATTTTACAAAAGTAGTAATAAACAAGTAAATAAATAAGTATAAATTAATATTTCCGGTTTTATGATGTCAATAAAAGCCTATGTTGCAAAGGTTAGAAGGGGACCTTCACTTCTCTCAAAATACTCTCATATAAGTTTTTGGAATTAGTGATAGCTTCTGATATCTAGGTACTGGAGTTAAAATTTGACATTAATAATTTGTTAAAATCACCCAAAGACTTAAAATTTGTACTGTCAACTGATTAAAACAGAATTACAATTATTTGCAAAACATGTTATTTTTTTTTTAATTTTTAACTCTATGATTTTTTTATAATAGAACTTAAATGCTAATTCTATAATAAATGTTTGTAAAAACTATTTGCAAAACAATGCTAACTTTTCTTTAATGATGATAATGATTAAGTGTAATTTCATTAACTTTTTTTAAAAAGATTCTTGGAGTAAAAACTCTGTTTCCAGAAAATTTCTTAATATATATATACATATACATACATACTCTTGTTTATCTTGCTATGAGTCAAGTTAATGCATTTTAACTCAAGAATATGTTCTTTACACATCTGTGAGGTTTGCTGCTAATTTAATGATTGTAATATAATTTAGATAGAAAATTCATAAAAAGTCTAATTCTGTGAGCAGTCGATTTTGTAATATTTTTGCTTTTTTAATTTAATAAACAACAATGTTAATAAAAATAAATTTACAAAAAAAAAAAGTTTAACTATTTATTTAAAAATTAAACATTCTATCTTTTTTTTTTTAATCAACTCATGTTTTTTTTGTTAAAAAATCTAATTTTTTTAATTCTGGATAATTATTTGAAATTATTCAGTCTTATATATTTGAAAGGTATATAAATTACGTGATCGTTATTTTAAATTGTTGTATGATAAAGAGATTAAACTAATGACTTCTACTAATGAATATAGTATATGGGTAAAACTCTCTGCCAGGAAGCAATTTAAGTTAATAATAACATTAATAATAAATGCAAAAAATGTAAGAAGACATTATCATTATGTACAAATATATTGTCAATTATACTAAAGTATTTGTATAATTAGCCTTGACAAACAATTTAGTCAAAACTTTGGAAACAAAAAATAAATTAATGCAAATTTGTTTTAGAATGAAGAAATTTTATTTTGAATTTTTGTGCATTATTAAAAGTGTTTTCTTAATAATTTGGTACGTATTTTTGATATAAATGTTAGGTATTATTTTATTTTCATAAGAACAATGTATATCAAAATCATTGTGTTTGAACTAATCTTAATTGTGAGTTTAGTATAATAATTTTTATTAAAAATTACTGGTTAACAAGATATGATTGATAGTAATCAAAGTTTTATAGACTGATGCACAAAGAGAGTTATTGCAATCATAACATCTGATATCCAGCAAATATTTAACTTAAATACATTCTTGAATGGATCACAGACTTCAAATAACCTGTGCAATTTGTCATCATGATAGAGGAGTGCAATTGGATCTACAGATTCTAAATTCAATTTTTAATAGAGAAAAGCAAAACATATTTTCCGTTAGCCAATAAAATTATTGGGTTCAACTTATTACTTAGCTACTTGATCATCATATCATCTGTTCAGCAATTAGCTGCACACTTACTGACGCACTGATTTCATGTATAAGATAGATAAATATTGTGTTACTTTGTTTTAGTATTCATTTGAAAATGCATAATTTAATTTGACTATTTATTCAACAACCAAGAAATGTTATTTTTATTAAATTAAAATGTTTTGTAAAAAAATTCTATCTATTTCCATAAACTAATTATCACTATTTTTATAAAATTTTGTCACCATGTAACATAAGTTCAAAAATTTTTTCAAGTAATTGGAAATGATTTTGATCTGACAGAAAAATTAAACAGATGATTGAAAGTTTGAATTAAGAAACTATAATACCATTGGCTGCTAGATAGGAGAATTAGTTTTTAAATATTTTAATAAAGAAATTTGTGCCTGATAATTATTGGATAATCTCTAGTCTGATGAATGATTAATAAAAATTATTAAAAAGATAATCTCTTTTTTTATTTGCATAACTAGTTGAATTATGATAAAAGGAAATATACATTTTTATTTAAATTTTTGCATACTTTATTATTTTATATTATTTCTAAATCCAATGCTTCCCACATATCCATGATTTCGGTAACTTGCAATTCAAAATAATAATAAATAAAACATAAGATTTAAAAATCAATTAAAAAAAATAATTTTCTACATTTTTTCCCACAAATACACCATGTATACATACTTGAAAATATGATATAAACTCATTAAAGTTTGGGATCATTTCTAAGTAAATAAGATACAAATGCGTTTTAGCATTGATGTTGTTAAGAAAGTCATTTAATCCCAAAACTTCAGCTTGTTATATATTAGAAATCCATGGAAAATTATAATCTGACATATAAAACTTTTTGGGGGATGAAATATTATTCACAGAATGTTAAAAGAAGTTGGGATCTTCTGAATTCTCATGCTTGTAAAATAACTGTCTAGTTTTAAATTCATATAACAATTTGAATTAGAAATAAAATTTATCTATTTAAGTTTTATTTAAATCTATAATAAAAAAGCTATTAGCAGGCAATAGAATAAAAAAGTGGTTTAGCCTTCAGAACTATCAGTAAGAATTAATGGCTTCCTTAGCAACATCACTGCTAAAACACATTTGTATCATATTTATATGAAATGACTTAATCTTTAGTTTTTTAACATAATAAATTCATAAAAAATTCTAATATAACTTATAAATATGTTGTATACTTTTAACATGTATATACATATGTACACTCACCTTACACACACATCCAAACACACACACACGCACACACACACATATATATATATATAATATTATAAATCGATGTCTGTATTTCTTCAAAATAATGTACGCAAATTTATAAATATTTAAAAATACAGTATTTAAAATCTTATAAAAAATGTATGTATAACAGTCACTTAGGAGTGCTTTCAACTAACTTGTAGCTTTGTCAACTATCACGTTTAAAATGTCTTTCACTGATGATAGCAAATAGCTTGAAATCATGATCTGAAAGTGGAATTATAGTTAGAGATAGTGAATACTACTCTGACGTTTATGTAAACAAAACATACGCTTGATCGGTGTTTTTGGTAGAATGCCATCTGTGGACATAAATACAAGCGTTAGCAAGTTTTTTAACTTGCATTTTTATTTATCATAAATGTACCTTTGAGGTCTTTCTTGCAATGATATAGATTGCAGAGGCTTCTACTATGTGGTGATGCTGAACTGAGATCAGACCCATATAGCTATCTGGTTTGCTATGCTGAGTTTGAAGACATTACGTGTCTAAAAAATTCACGCTTGCAAGCTGAATAGAAATTGTTTCATAAACCTCAGAGTTTGTGTTTAGATCTAGTTTCTTTATTCCTGTCATTCACTGATGATAGAAAATAGCTTGAAATCATGATCTGAAAGTGGAATTATAGTTAGGGATAGTGAATACTACTCTGACGTTTATGTAAACAAAACATACGCTTGATCGTGTTTTTGGTAGAACCCATCTGTGACATAAATACAACGTTACAAGTTTTTTAACTTCATTTTTGTTTATCATAAATGCACCTTTGAGTCTTTCTTCAATGATATAGATTGCAGACTTCTACTACGTGGTGATGCTGAACTGAGATCAGACCCATATAGCTATCTGGTTTGCTATGCTGAGTTTGAAGACATTACGTGTCTAAAAATTCATGCTTCAAGCTGAATAGAATTGTTTCATAAACGCTCAGAGTTTGTGTTTAGATCTAGTTTCTTTATTCCTGTCTTTCACTGATGATAGCAAATAGCTTGAAATCATGATCTGAAAGTGGAATTATAGTTAGAGATAGTGAATACTACTCTGACGTTTATGTAAACAAAACATACGCTTGATCGGTGTTTTTGGTAGAACGCCATCTGTGGACATAAATACAAACATTAGCAAGTTTTTTAACTTTTTTTTGTTTATCATATATATATATATATAAGCAAATCACTCTCTCAAATGTTATGTTTTCTCAGCTATGACCTCTGTGAATAAATATAAAATTGCAAATCTCAAGCAACAGTTCATAAGATATCTCTTAAACTGTATGCAGAAATGATGTTAAATATTGAAATACAGATTTATTTAAAGAGTATGAAATTTAAGTTGCAATGATTTTAAATTGCTCATAAACAAATATGTTTAACATTCATATACAAAGAAAGGGTAAGCGTTAGTCATTTTCATCTTTGCAATTTTCCAAATATAAATATATAAAAAATAATTCCAGTGCATACTGCTAGATGAAAATTCAAATGAAATATCAAATCACCTTTCCAAGCTGATGTTTTCTAAGTTATACCCCATGTGAACTATATGCTGCAATGATGTTAAATATTGAAATATGAACGTATTCAAACAAAGAGTGTGAAATTTAAATTAGCAATGATTTTAAATTGCTCATAAACAAACATGAAAACATTAAAATGACTAATGTATATTCTTTTTTTACATATGTATATTAAACATATTTGTTTATAAGCAATTTAAAATCATTGCTAATTTAAATTTCAACTTTTTGTTTAAATAAGTTTTTAGTTCAATATTTAACATATTGCAACATACAGTCCAAGTGATATCTTTTGAACTGGCTACTTGAGATTCGAACTTTTATATTTATTCTCAGAGGATGTAGCTGAGAAAACATAATATTTGGGAGAGTGATTTGATATTTTAGATTTGAATTTTCAGCTAGTGAAATGCATTGGGATTCTTTCTTATAGATGTATGGATAGAAATGCACATTATAAAATATTCACGAATTTCTGTCACTGTGATGTGTTCTGAAACAAAACACCTAAATTGTAAGAAGAAGGAATATTAAATTCTTAATTTTATAATGTAATTGACAGAATAATTTTTTTCCCCCAAATGAATATACTATTAACTCTCTTGCTGATTATTTTTCGAAAAATTGTTACTTGTACTTTAAATTGTATTAATTAATTATTTTATATATTTTATATAATTTCATTTTAGTTTTTGAGATTTACTTTTTTTTTGGCATTTAAGTGAAATGACAACAAAATGCTAGCAAAAATGTATTATTATTATAGCATAAAGTTAGTAAATTAATCTTATTCTTAAGATAGATAATAAAATTAATAACTTTTATAAAATTCATTAATATTTTCTTTATTCTTTCTATTTTTTTATTGCAGTCATAACTGATATTACATAGATGCTACAAATAAATTACTTAAGGTTTTATATATATATATATATATATATATATATATATATATTATATATATATTCACTACATATATATATATATATATATACATAAAGTTTGATATCTGTATTCGTTTCACAATATATGTAATATACAAATCAATATATATATCAAAATACAGTACAATTTATATAAATTATATTCTTTTAGAAGTACTTTCGACTATACACTTTATAGTCTTTATCAACTATATAACATTGAATCATCAAAACGAGACAACCTTTAACAATACTCATAGTTCAATTCAGATTTCCCACAATTCTGTTATCTTAACATTTGATGATTGGTGATTCATTAACATTTGACGATTTCTTGAAATCAACATAGCCTCTTTTATTTTATGTTTATTATGACAACGTTCAATTTGAATAATTTTCATATTTTTATAATCAAATTTAAATCCATATTGACAAGATTTATTTTGATCAAATATAACAGATGATGAAGGTTTATTTACATCTGTTCCAGATTGATTCTCTTTTTGAATTCTATTATATAAAAGCATATGCTCTTTTATTCTCTTCTCAAATGTACACTTAGATTCACCAATGTATTGTACACCACATCCACATATCAATCTATATATAATAGAATTTTGATTAAACTTTGAATTTTGAATTTTAGAATTATTAAGTAATCTATTTATGTTATTTGTAGAGAAAAAAGCAATATGACACAAACCATTATAAATTTTCCTAATAAACTTGACCTGCTCATCTGATATAAATGGCATTGAAAAATATCAAAATGAAATGGATTTCAATGCCATTTATATCAGATGTGCAGGTCAAGTTTATTAGGAAAATTTATAATGGTTTGTGTCATATTGCTTTTTTCTCTACAAATAACATAAATAGATTACTTAATAATTCTAGAATTCAAAATTCAAAGTTTAATCAAAATTCTATTATATATAGATTGATATATGGATGTGGTGTACAATACATTGGTGAATCTAAGTGTACATTTGAGAAGAGAATAAAAGAGCATATGCTTTTATATAATAGAATTCAAAAAGAGAATCAATCTGGAACAGATGTAAATAAACCTTCATCATCTGTTATATTTGATCATAATAAATCTTGTCAATATGGATTTAAATTTGATTATAAAAATATGAAAATTATTCAAATTGAACGTTGTCATAATAAACGTAAAATAAAAGAGGCTATGTTGATTTCAAGAAATCGTCAAATGTTAATGAATCACCAGTCATCAAATGTTAAGATAACAGAATTGTGGGAAATCTGAATTGAACTATGGGTATTGTTAAAGTTGTCTCGTTTTGATTATTCAATGTTATATAGTTGATAAGGACTACAAAGTGTATAGTCGAAAGTATTTCTAAAAGATTATAATTTATATAAATTGTACTGTATTTTGATATATATATATTGATTTGTATTATATATATATGTGTTTACATTATGTGTGGTATTTTAGTTGGGATAATATATAAATTACGTATTTTTGACACAATATTCTGAATATGTAAGTTAAATTATTTTAGTTTATATTACTTTAATGGGTGTAATATTTATTTTCAAAGTGTAAATGCTTTTTTTTTTATAAAATTATTTGTGAAACATTATTTTGTACTTTCTATTGTTATAAAAAAAAACTTTAATTTTGGAATGCAGGGCAAATCTAATTTTAATATTTGAGTAAAAATTTGACCGTATCCTTGGTTTTGAAGATGAGTATTACGTCAGTAATAAAGTTATAAATAGTACCAATTTAAAATCTCTCTTTAATATTTTGACCTTCATGTCAGAAAATGTAAACACATATATAATTATATTTTTAACTGTCAAATAATGGAGTAAAAAATGAATGTATTTATTTGTTCAGGAAATTGAATTGGTTTCTTGAAGTACTTGCAAAAGAAAGAGAAAGGAGAAAGAAAATTTCTAATTTTAAAATTCATTAAAAAATTCTCTGCTAAAGGATTATTGCAATGAATAAATGAAATGTTTTAATTATCAAACATCAAAATTATCTATGCACTGCTATACATATATAAACTATTTTGCTTAAAACTATCATTTATCAATTGCATGGATTATTTCAATATTAGATTGGAGTTAATTTATTTAATATTATTTACATTATAAAAGGATGTCAGCATCCATTTGTTTTAAACAACATCATTTATAATATTAATTGTATTATTATTCAAAGGATTATAAAATAATAATTGGAATTCACAGGGAAATGGAAAATTTATTTTATCTCCGATAATGATCTAAAATATATATTTATGCTGACCAAATTAATGAATTTAATTGGATTATTTGAAGCTTACAAAACATAAACATTTGAACTATTGTGCTTCTCTGGAATGTATATAGGAATTTTATACAGGTCTTATGTAAATTTATATATTTTTTATTCATTTATTTATATTATATTCTTATTATTATTAGTTGTTATCTTGTACATTAATAAATTGTTCATTCACATATAAAAGTAGAAGAAAGTTTAAATCTTAATTTAAGTAAGGTTGTATTCTAAATTTAATGTTTAAAATTTTAATTTAAAGTCCGATATGTTTATTTATTGACTATATATTATTTTTATATGTATACCGTGAGTATTGAAAATTCTAGATGATTATATGGTAACAGCGATTTATTGATACCATATTGTATAAATAAGCTAAACATATAAATATACATTATTTGAATAAATTATCATATAGTATAAATAGTATGTAATTATTATTAGTTTTCTTTATTAACACTTCATTTTTACACAGATTCTATTATATTACATGATAAATATAAAATAGATAAATTTCTGTTTTCGCGAGTATTTGTCATCTCTAATAATAGTTTATATGAAAGATATACTTAGCGATATTAAGCTAGAATGCATATCATGATATATTTCATTGCTAATTTATCATTTTATTATTAATAATAAATGTTGATTTAATTGAATTAATAAATTCGATTCAGTGATCATTTTAATTAGGCATACATACCTATTTGATAATATAATTTTAAATACTTAGTGGCTACATATTAAGTCCTATCTTATATTTCTTACATTAAATAATTTTAAAACAAACAAGAAAACAGCAATTGGATTGGTGAGTATATAGTTACATATCACTTTCTTTTATATTTGGTATATTTAATTATTATTTAACTTAGATGCGACTAATATTTAATAAATCAGTACTTGGTGATCTTGACAGGTACATACTTAAATATATAAATCTAAATTTCTTAAAACAATTGACTTTATTTAAATAGATTTTGCTAATATATTTGATTTAATTAAATGAGAGCAAAATCATAAATGATATTTTAATATTTTGTATATGATAAGTTGATAAATGCATTTAAAGGTGAATCATTTTTTTTAATTTTATAACTAAAATAGCTGATGTTTCAGTACAATAAAAAGTACTTTCCTCAGAGCTTCTTTCTCAAATCATAAGAAATAATACTATGAATTCATATATATATATATATATATATATATGTATATGAATATATATATATATATATATATATATATATATATATATATATGATATATATTGTAACTTAAATAATTGCTCAAAAGAATTCAAATATAAATATTACCATACCTGAGTAGTCTATAATATATAAGATCATAATATTTAAAATCTCATTGGATTTAATGAAACATACTTCTATAATTAGATTTCTCAAGATATCACAATATCAATAATTATAAACAATAATGCCTGGAGACTAGTCATTTAAGGTGTCTGGCCTATTTCAAATCATGGTTAGGCAAGCATTGTATCATCAATAAAGAAGTAGAAACTATAAACAAATTATTAAGAACAAACTACTATAACTCAGGAAATAACATTAAGTGGGTGAGTACACTGGTAACTCAATAAAATATCTTCTCAGGTATACAGACGGTAGATTTTGTTCACTTTCATCTTTTGGTTTGATGTCAAGTGCATATTTAAGTAAATATCAAGTGAATATGGTCTAGCAGGGCACCGCTAGATTATCTAAACCTAGACATAGTTATATTTTATAACCTTTTCACCTGTACCGGGTTTGAATCCCTTTTTGGTATTTTATTTCTAATAAAAATGGAGGATTTTGCTTTTAGATCCATATCCTGTATGCACTAATATTTAGGTAAACATAAAACATCTTTAAACTAAAGTGGAGTATATAAAATTCATTAGACAGAAATCATTTCTTAGATCTTAACATAATAAATGCGTTTCAATCTTTTTTTATACGTTTTACTAGCTCAGATTATATTATTAATTTAGGATGGCAATTCACTCATCCTTGCATGATATAGATGATGGGATGGTGGTTATAATATTACTAAGAAATCACTAAATACTATGAAATCAATATTTATTTATGGCCTTTAAACATTTAACTAGCTCATTAATTAAAACATTGATGATGATGATGACGATAATAATAATGGTTTCAATTACAGCTTTAGGACTAAGCCTAATCATAAAATTTAGTTTCAGAAATTAATAATTATTGGCTAATCTCAGTATATCTAATTATATCTTAAATAGCTAATATTCGCCTTGATGATGAATGATCACACTTAATAAACATTACTCTTAATGAAATATATACGCCTTGTTTAATAAAATAAACTAATATTTATTATTGCATTTCTAACATATACATAAAAATTTCTAGATATACATGAAAAATTATATGGATAATAACAATAATAATCATACTTGACTATTTGAAATCATACTATTAATTTTAAATTCTTCCCCCTTTCCTGTAAATGGTATAATGCATATATTAAATTGGATGTCAAATTGACCAAGATATTCACTCCACAAGAAAAACATGTCATATATAAAAAAATAAACACTTTTTTTTTTTAGCACACATAACTTTAGAAATCTAACATGTAAAGCAGAATGAATAAAAACAAAGATTAATAAAATTGAAAAGAGTAAGTTTTTCAGAAACAAGTTTTAAAGTATCTTTCTATCCCTCTCCCTTTTACACTCTGAAACCTATACTTTCTTAAAACAAAATAATTTAATATTTTAATACTGTCTATTCCTTCACATTCACTCGCAATTATACACAGGTAAAGTATTAATATGTATGTGTGTGTTTATCCTTGTAAAAACCAAAATATTATTTAAAACCAAACTAATAATACAAAAAAAATTATTTTACACATTAATAATATTTCATAACTGTAAATCAATAAACGATCATAATTTTGATACATACAAAATAATTAATGAAGCTTAAGGTTATCATCAGTAAAAAATTCTTGGTTTTAATCGATCTGAATTGTCTTTAAAAGTTCTTTAATAAAATATACCACTTTATTGCTAAAATTTTATTAAGACTCTGATATCATAAAGAAAATAGATATAAAAAGTCATATTATCGATCCTTTGTTTTGTGGTGAACTTCCAAGGGTTCAAACTTGTCCTGTTAAATATTTATACCTTTGCAGCAACAATTTCTATTTTCTTTGGAACAATCTCTTTCTTGAGGTGTATAACTATTTGATGATGATGATTTTAATACGGTTATTTGCTTTAGTGGACTATTTAGAAATCCTTATATTAATTTTAAATTTTTCCTGTTCAGCATGATTCTTGTAGTGGATGAAATATAGCAGTTCTTTTCACATTTATAATTTTTCCTAGGTTTAAACTCAATCACTGGAACAATTAATTGGACTCAATGATTAATATTTATCAGTGGATTAAATCATTTTTCTAATCTCCTTCGAATGCAGGTGAATGTTTTCTACTTTCTATTTAAAACATCTTATCTCTCTCAGTCAGTTGAAGGTGTAAAATATTTTCTTTTTAATTCAGACAAGACTCTTTCTTTCCTATATGATCCGCAGCTCTGCAATGGTCAGGTAAAAGATGAGACATATATAAAAAATTTTCTACTCCGCCATTCTTATATCTTTAACCTCCAAAATTCAATATATAAAAAAAATGACTTGAAATTTGGAATTTTTGTAGAGTTGAAACGATTGTCTTTTCTCTTCAATATTTTTAAAAGTCTGCTCTCCTCAACTGATTTTCAGACTGCTTTTATATCTGATTTTTTTATTTCTATTTTTGACCAATTCATTTTTAGCTGGAGAGTGCAATCTTTTTTAGGAACATTAAAAAAAATCACACACCAGGTTTTCAGACAAACTTTTGTCTTGAAGAAAAAAATATAGTCTTAATTCTTTTTCCTCATGTATATCTGTAACCTCTAAAATTGGAGCTTCTTTCTTTTGATCTTAGGATGAGACAATTTCAAAATTAGAGTTCTCACCAAGCTTAAACTCCAAAATGACAAACAATCATTTATAAAAACAAAATTGTTACAAAAATATATATCTAATTTAACAGATTTTCTCCTTTAACACAAAATTGTTGAATAAAAAAAAATAATTTGACAGATTTAACCCTTCTTCTTTTTCAATATATAATAAATGTAAATTTATGTATGTAATGTACACACATACTTTATCATTTCAAATCATTCATAAACTGTCCATTAAAATAATATGAATGCTAGTTTAGAAATTATAACCCTAATATTTAAAATTAAATCTGTAACTTTTTCAATTCAAATTACAATTATAGAAAAGTAAAATAGAAACAGAATAAGATATTAGAATTGATCAAGCATAGGTTAGCTTTAAAGAAAGTTAATATTTAATACATACAAATGACTAACTAGCTTTGTTAACACACATTGCCTATATATGTTTTGTAACTCTATTTAACAAATTGATTATTGAATAACTGAATGTGTGTAAACAACTAAAGAATATAACTGTTGTCTCCCCTCTCTTTCTGTCTGTTTTTCTGGACTTAATCCCGTAGGGTTTAAATTTGGATGCCGTACAGCTTCCTTTGCTATATAAGAATGTGATGATGATTTTGTTCCACATTTTCTTTCATGTACATTACTACAAATTTAGCTAATGACTAAATTGTAATGGTGCAATATATAACAGTAATAAACTATTATAAACAGTCTTGCAGAACTACTTTTGGGTAATTTCTTAAACCTGACTCAACTGCCATTAAATTAAAAAAACAAACAAACAAAACAAAGCAGAAGCAAACGTCTTTAATTCAAATCCCATGAATCCTGTATTTTAATGTTAGCATCTTGTCTATTTATTAAATGCATTTTATTTCTATTTATAAAAAAATGCCTTCTTAATTTTTCTTTTATTATGGTTTTTCTCTTCATGAAGAATTTTCACATTTTCAATATAAATAGTTGCATTCAAATATCAGCCTTTCAAGCTAATTGAGCACGCGCCTTTTTAGAGTGTTAAATAAATGAATACTTTCCTCTTCAATCCAAGATATAGTATTGATGCAGGAATAAAAAGGATCCTCTTATTCCTACAACTCAAATTCTTTTATATGAGCAAATCTGAAGTACTGTTGAGGAGAGCATGACTGATATTTGAATGTAATATAATTGTAAACACGGCACTAGATAAAATAATTGCTTATTTACTCATAATATAAATAGTTGAAAGTGTAGTAGATACATTAAAATAAATTTTAAATTATAGAGCTTATTATATTACACACACATATATAATTTAGTATAATTTATAATTTATCTAGTATAAGCATCTAAGATGCAACAAAATACCACTCTGAAGAGAAATTAAATGAATTCTTATCAGAAATTAAAATTCTTAAGCTGAGCTGATATTTCTTTCTATCAATTATTAAAATATTTCTGAAACAAGAGTCTAGCACAGTTGATAAAGAAGAATTATTTTTGAAATCATGATTTTGTGAATACCACCATTTTATTTTTAATTTTCAATAGCTGGTTGTAATATAAGCTTTATTTGTTATACGCGAGCATGTGTGTATATATAATTTAAATAAAGTTGCTTTTTATAAAAAAAAAAAAAAAAGTTCAGTATTTAATTTCAAGATTTTATATATTTACAAGATAAGTAATTTTTCAAGTTAAGAATAAGTTTTGCTTCTGCCTTCTATAATTTTTTTTAAAAAAGAATAATTTTATGGTTATCTAATATCATAGGGTTTACATAGTTATTTTCACTTTCAGCTTTTTTATACATAAGCGTGAAAAAAATAAATTAACGGTTAAAAAATTTGACAGGTGCTTTAAGGAATAGTGATAAATTGTTATTATTAGTGCTAATAAAAGCATATTTTAATTCAATAAATCTAAATAAAATGTAAGAAAAAAGTAAAGTAAATAAACTGTTTAATTAAAAAAATATATATATGGAAAATATTTAGAGGTTTTACAAGCTTGTAAAACACATCCTTACACACACGCACACATACACACACACACACACGAGAAATCAGTTAGCTATTGAAAATTATAAGGCATTGAATTGATTCTGGAAAATCAATTTGTAAGTTTTAAATAAGTCGAACAAATAATATGCTACTTGGAATTTGAAAATAATTTTTAAGTACTTTTTAAGGTTTAAAGTGTACTTTATAGACAAATATTTGAGATAACCTAAATAGAAGTGCTTTAGCGTCAGAGAATAACCCAAGGTGTTGTAAATGCAGAAAATATGAAAAAACAAAAAAACAAAATAACAATGAAATATTCATAAATATTAAGCAAGCAATTTACACAAATAATAAGAAATTTATTAAAGGTAATATTTATGATAAAGAGACAACATAATGTTTATTACAATGTAATATGTTTTCAGAATTTAACAATCGATATATTTTCTTATTTGTGATGTTATTAGAGAAGATAAAATGAATTGTGTTATGAGAGTAGCAAGCATTGGCCATGATGATCAAATGTTATTGTTTAGCTACTGCTTTTAGGTAAAAATTTAATATTGTATTTCTATTACTTTTTAATTTTATTGCACTTAATTCTACTATTGTTTTGTTTTGCCACTCTTGTTTTATTTTATATTTAAAAAAATATCAATAAGAACATAAAATATTATTTTTTGATTTTAAACATTTTCAATTGTGATGGTTAGCCTGTCACATGTGTTTTTATTTTTAAAATAATTATGTGGTTACCATAGCAGGCAGAATAGATTAAGTAAAAGGGATTTTTTTGTAGTATTCTACATTCAAATTGTTTTGAATTAAAATTTGCTTTTATTTATAATAATGACCCCCCCCCCTCCAAAAAAAAAAAAACACAAGCAAATAGTTTTTATAATGCTTCAGAGCTTCAGGAAATGTTGCAAAAGTTATCAAATAAAAGTAATAAAGTAATACTAAAGGTAAATGTCAAAAAGACTAAAGTAATGTTCAATGGATTTTCTCAAAAGATGAAAATAAAAATTAATTATGATAAGTTAGAAGTAGTTAATAACTACAAATACCTTGGTTAGATTGTTACTACAGATGGAAATATAATGGAAGAAATTAATCATAGAACTGAAACTTAGTTGTAGTGCTTTTGGTAGAAATAACTTAATACTAAAAGGAAATATTCCTATGTGTTTGAGAAGCAAGGTTTTTAATAAATGTGTTTTACCAGTTCTTACTTATGAATCTGAGACTTGGACACTTAATAGAAGAGCAATACAGAGACTTCAGATAACTTAAAGAAATATGGAGAGATGTCTATGAAGAGATTGAAAATGCAATATATGAATAAGTAAACAAATGGGTATTATTGACATCATTGAAAGAATTGGTCATATTGCTAGAAGAGATGATAATGGATGGACAATTGAAATCTTAAACTGGATTCTAAAAGATTGTAAAAGACCCATAAAGAGACTACATGTGAGATGAATGGATGAAATAAGAAAGCATGCAGGGGTGATGCAGAGAAGAGATGCTAGAGATCAGAGAAGATGGATTGAACTTGGAGATACCTTCATCCTGCAATAGATTGATAATGGTTGACAATGATGATGATGATGAATAGGATTTTCAAATCCATTGGCAAAAAATCAATAAAAAAACAATTTTATGACTTGGATAAATTATTTTGAAATTGGTATCTGAAATGAGAATTTGTTTGTTGATTACCTGATATAATTTAATAATATTGTTACATTGAATTTTGAATGCAGAAGTTCTTCAAATCAATAAAAAATTGTTTATTTATACAAATGTTTATAATAAATGGAATATTTTATGTGAAAGAAAAAGTATATTTTGAATAGACACAAAATCATTGTCAAATCAGCAAAATGAAATAAAATGTAAAAAATTATTTGTGAATTTTTGAAAAAAATAGCACAAATTGAAAATATAAAAAGGTAAAAAAGGCATCTTTCGAAAGCAATTTCTCATTTATATATTAAAATATTTTTATTCATACAAAGGTGAGTGAAAAACAGTGGCGTTTCTGTTTTAATCTTTACAAAATTGATGTGGAATGATCTTATTCAGTCCTCAAAAGAAGTATAAACTATCAAGACATCAAATATTATTAGTAATATTAAAAACTTTTTTTTATTCAAAATTTATTTATTAATCTCACTAGCAAATATAAAATTATATTTGATGCATATTTGAGCAAAAAAAAAAAAAAACAGTTTTCATTTTCAGAAAGCTTAGGAGTTTTTTAAAAATGGATGATTATCATTGACATTTTTTTTAAAAATCGTCTGCTTATAGATAATTTCAAGTTTATATATTTTAAAACTTTTACTTACCAATCTTACAATATTATAGAAAATATTGTTTAGAATAATATTTAGAAAAGTATATTCTAAAATAAGTTAAACTTATGTAAAGGATTTAGTAATAGGTTCATTTTTTATGAGTTTCAATTTTGAAAACATAAAACAAGCACAACTGCTTGGTATTTATAGAATAGTAATTGAATCATTAGTTTATCTAATCTAGAGTGCGAATCGGAAGTGGAATCAGGAGAATTTTGTACGAGGTCTATCTTTTAACAGATAATTAATGACGATGATGATAATAGGTTTTGTTAAATGATTTTAATTATAAACTCACATAATTATAAAACACACATTTAGATATAAATAATATATTCAAAACATATGTCAAAAACACTTAAATGTTTTTCTCACATTAATACGTATACACACTCGTATAATAATCACATAGTAGCAAATTCAGCGTTACTTTTATTGGCAAAAAAAGTTCTGTATTAAAAAATTATTGCAATCGAATTAATTTTGTAAAATATAGTTTATTTATAATTTATAAAAAAAGAATTTAAAAATATACATAAACACTGCATATATTAGAATTGTTTTTAAAAATGATTTATGAATATAATGTTCTGGTCGGTTGCTTTAAAATTGAAAAGAAGAAAAAGCGAAATTCTACTCTGGGAATAAAAATCATTAATCTCCAGTATCTTCAGACACCTATTGCTGAAACAAATCATATTATGCAGTTAAATGAAAGCTTTGTAAAGCTTCTTTTTATTTATTTTTTTTTTAAAGAAAATGATCATTATGATATAACGGAAATTTTTGTAGCTAATATAGTTTGGTAATTTTAATATTTTTATGCAAAATTATTTTTCTTAAAATATCTCTAAAATAAAATGTTTTCGTGGTAGAGTAAAAGAAAGGCTGTTATTAAGTGTAATAGTATACCGCATGCAAGTACGATTTTATATATTTAAAAAAAAAAAAAATTGATAAATTCTATTAGATAATATATAAATTTAAATATAGGCATACGATTTGGTTTATGTATGCAATTATATATAGGAAGTATATAAAGTATATGTGCGGTTAAACACATATATAAAGTAAATTAAACAGTACTAAATAATATAATATATAAGAGAGTAAGTTCGAATTTAAATGTACTGTGATATTTAATATAAACCTATGAATGCAATAAATAAAAATGAAATCGCTATCATTCACTTCACATTTCTTATACTGACAATTGAACAGATTATAACACTTATGAAGGTAGATTTAAATCTGTAGAGATTAAAAGGTTATTAAAATAAATAGTATTTAATCCTATCTCTGTAAATTAGATTGTAAGCCAATGTGAGTGGGTTGTATAAATATATCTGCTAATTTAAATTTCAGGTTCTTCAGTGTTATATTCTCTTAAGCTATCCATATAACAGCTTGGAAGTGAATGAAAGTAATTTCAGTTTCATTTATTGCATCATAGCTTTGATATTAAAGAGCATTATGTTAAAACACATTTAACACTAAATTCCAAAGAAAAAACTAGGAATATTACGATTTAAACAATACCAACTTAACATTAAATTTCTAGTCAAATTTTTAATAAGCCTCCACTACAAAATATTGTTGTTACCTTATATAGTCTCTTCAAGTCAAACTTAAAAAGATTCTATAAAATAATGAAACCAATTGGTAGTGAATACTCAAGTTAAGTATGGGTGTTGTTTGATATATGCTATATATCTATACTTATAAATCGATGTAAAATATTTGTATTTTCTATAAACGATTATTTTTTTTTGTTCTGCAATAATTCCAAATCTATATCAGAGTAAGTTGATTATCAGAACATTATTAATTGCTTCTTGAAGCAAATACGTGATATATTACAACAATGATTTAGTTTTTAAAAATTATTTTACCTTCAATATTTTTTTTATAAAATGAGATAAAGATACTATTTAACAGAATGTCAAATAATATACAAAACATAATATAGATTTTTCTTATTCATAGTAATTAAAAACATGTACCTTGTTTTCACATTTTTCAGGGTTTCTGAGATTATCCATGAAAATTGCTAATTTATGCATCCCAAACATCATCATTATAAAAAAGCATAAAAAAGATAATAGTCTGATTATAAAAAAAATACATTTTAAATTCAAATGACTTATTACATTATATCTTTTCATTTTGGAGAATTTAGTTCCAGATTATTTTATATCACATTTAATTGTATGAAAATGATAAAAATTATAATTTAAGTTAAAACTTAAATAATATTATTTTTTGCATTATTATTGCATTGTTTGGCTGCAGAAAAAGAGTTTGCTATTAATTAAAAAAAGATCCTATAATTCCATTTTGAGACCTTAAAGAAACTGAGCAGGGTAAATTGCAATGGTCCACTTCATACATTTTTATTGTTGCAGCTGCTATATATGATTATTCATATATGGACTGTTCATCTTTATGCATATTGATCTTTCATCTCTGAGTTTAAGATCAATAATACCATGGTCTTTTTTCAGTCAACTGATAATTTTTAACTTAATTAATATATATGTGAATAACCTTTTCTTTTTTAAAAATAGATATTTACAGTCATGATAGACTTTATGTCCTTTAATTCCAGTAATCTGTAAAGTCAGCAGCCAAAGCAGAGGTTAGTGATTGAAGATGGAGAGTACTAAATTTTTTTATGAATGCAGACCCACACTGCTTTTCAATGATAATATTTTATTTAGATATTTGCAATTTCAGATCACTTTCAAGTGAAGGAAGTTAGAAAACAAGGTGAAGAGACAATTTATTTATACATAAACATATACTTTACTAAAAAGACACAAATATTTAAAGCAAAAATGAAGTGGGATTCATTATAAATAAAAACTGGAAGAACAGCATTGTGGAGATTAAACAATATATCAGACAGAGGGACAAAATTAGTTACACAACTTAATGGAAGATTCTAAATGCAGATAATTTAGATTTATGCCCCAACAAGTTGTCATTCTAATGAAGAATTAGATGTTTTTTTATATGAATGTTCAAAATGCTTTTGATCACACCAAACAAAATTTTAAATTAACATGGGAGGTTTTAATGTAAATATTGGTAAACAAACGAAAGATGAAAGTTCTGTGGCTAAATCTAATTATGGTGATACAAATGAGAGATGCCATTAATTTGTAAAATATGTCAAAAAAAAACCCTATGTATTAGGAAGTTTTTTTTGAGAAAAATGCTAAACAAAAATGGGCAAGGAAGAATTGAATTATATTTTGATTACGAGAAATGATATGTTTCAAGATTATAATGTTCTTAATAGATTCAACACAGTAAGTGATAATCAAGTAGTGAGATGTAAGATATGTGTTAATACAAAACTAGAGATGCAAAAGTTATCAAGAAAGACAGTGTTAATGTTTGATATCTCTAATTTTCAAAAACACTACAAGGAATTTAAATTAGAATTTGAAAATTGTTTTAAACATTAATAGATTTGAAGATTATTTTTGATTGAAATCAACAAGAAGATAATTGATACTCTATTAAGAATTTTAAAAAAGATAACTGGTTAAAAAAGGCAGCAATTTAGCAATAAATTTTTTGCCAAGACAAAAGAATATTTGGAAAAATAAGGAAATATATATATATATATATATATATATATATATATATATATATATATATATATATATATATATATATATATATATATATATATATATATATATATATATTGTAATAGTACAGAGAAACAGGAGTGAATCTGGGTTGGTAGCACTTATCATCATCAACCCAAGTTAATAAATCAACTTTAAATATGCAATGAATGTAATGAAAGGAATGAGCACAAAATATCAGCAAAAATAGACTAACTACAAGTTCATCAGCATTACAGAGAAGAATAACAATCATTCATCATCACAAATAATCAACACAATCAACCTTGTGACTGGTTTTGAAAGTGGTCCATTATAAGCCAGGCTAATTATTTAGCCATTGCCAAGTTAGCAGCAGATTATATAAACAATAACTTGATTGTACAAACATAAATGCTAATCCGTAAGAATATAACAATTAAAAATAATGCTGGGATACTAAACATGCTTGTCATCATGAATGCCCTCTGGTCACTTAATACCATTAATGTACTGGCCAACTATAAACAATTTCAAATTAATAATAAAATAAAATTTAGTGCATGACAATGAACTTTAATGGATATCCCTTTTCACAAGCAGGATCACGTGAATGTTCAAAATACTAGCTATAAATCCCAATTAATATAACTGACCATTATGCACAAATCTAGATCACAGAACAAGATCTCTATAACTGTTACTGTGAGCAAGAGATAAATAAATAAATAAAACATAATATAAATTAATTAATTAGAAACAATAATAAAAAATGAAATTAAGATCTGCTAAGTACACCATAAATATAAATTCAGCATTCTGATTTTGATTAAAATAATACAAAAAAAATGCAATTACATTGTAATTTACATATATCTCAATAGGTTTACATAAAACATACTTATATTTAAGCACTCAGATGTACTGTATAATAATTTAAAATTAGCATCTTAGAATTGTCATAAACCAATAATAAAAATTCCTTTTTATAATACATAATAATTACTTTTAACCTATATGTTGTTGATGACTGATTTTAATATATATGGGTACTCATTCAAATTTGTGTTCACACACTGGTGTTTATTAAAAAATAAACTGACTAAATTTATATTTTTTTCAAGAAAATTAATTTCATGTTAAAAATTATATATATATATATATAAACATGAAACCAATGCACACGTACATGTGTATTACTATTATCTTTTTATAAATCAAAGTTATTAATACATTTTTAGTACAATTTTTTAAAAATAAAAACATATTGATTTTTCTATAATCCTTTATAAAAGTTTTTTTCTTTTTTGGATTACTGTTAATTAATTGTAAACATCTTTAAAAATATTACTACCAAGTTTTTTTGTTCTCCAATATAGAAAGATTTTTGTAGTTTCTTTTTTTAATTTTAAAAGTAAAATACAAACTAGATTTAATCCTGTTTTTAGATCTATAGTTCAAGAAAATCTTATTTACTTTTAAACTTGCAAATTAGAGATTTTAACTGCAAAGTCAAATATTTAAAATAATCATTTTCAATAAATTATTTTTTTCACACCACACTTTAAATATTTGATGAGCAATAATTATACATTTGTTGTTCTTTTCATATAGATTAATCAGGATATGTATAAAGTCATATCACAATAATTCTTCAACAAGCCAATTAGCACTGAACTCTCTTGGTAAGCTGGTCCATTATCATCATGTCCATAATGGAGTAATATAATGTCCTGTTGACATTTCCAGGAAAGGTATAAATCAGGAAACTGTTTGCATTCAGTCAGCTCCATCCAGTCTTCAGGCAAACCATATAGGTCACAATATGGGCTATGAACCACAAAATTCTGGGACATTTCTTTCAAATGAATTTAAACTCTACCATTATGATATTAGCAGCTTTACTTTGTGCCTTTAGTTATAACTTCATAATAATCATGCTAATGATGTCATGATCTTTATTAAACCCACATTTTATAGTATATTATGGAATTTAAAAAACAAAGTAATTTAAAGTAAGTCTTCTTTATCTTGAATAAAAAAAAGTTAATGACTTTTTTTAATTCACCTTAATTAAATACCAAATTTTTCTCTAAAAGTATTTTTAATCCTTTAAATACCACCAGAAGGTAGGATTTTATCACAAGCTTTAATTAAAAAAATTCTTAATCTAATTATAAAATAGATAGAGGAATTTTATAATTACTGGTACTATTTATTGTAACATGAAAGCAAACTTGTTTTAGAATTTTTTAAAATTATTTCAAAATCAAAATTAATAAAATATTAAGTAGACTTTTTTAAATGTTTAATTTAAAACTATAGTTTATAATAATTTTTTTAAATTTAAAATTATTTAATCCTTAGCTAATATAGAAAATATCTACAAAAAAATTTGTTTGTGTTTATTTCTACTTTTCCTTTCAACTTTATTGTATGCCAAGAGACACATAACTATCTCAATAAATATTTAAATGATTTATTAAAAAGAATTGAATATTTAAAGTTTTGTAAAATGGAGCAAAAAAAATTAGTAATAATATAAGAATATATAATTGTGAATTAGCAAGAAAAAGTATAAAAGAGAATAAAAGTCTCAGAATTGTAAAACAATATCTTGGTATTTAAATTTATTTCTACAACAATAAAAGAAATAGAACTTTTATTTAAATAAAGGTGACATCATAAAATGTGTGGAAGAATTTTATAAAGAATTATTTAGTAATAAAAAACAAGAAAACAAAGTTTCTCCTACAGTTATTACATCTTCTGAAATTCCCAGCATTTGAAGTTAAAAAGTGAAATATGAAATTAAATCTATGAAGTGGAAAAAAGCTACAAGAAATGATGGAATTATAGTTGATATCTTTAAAAAAGCAGACATAGGAATAGAAAAGATGTTGGCAAAATTATTCAGCAAATGTCTAATAATAAAAATCTAGCAGATAATTGGAAGAATGCAGAAATAGTATTCATATTTAAGGAAGATAATAAGTAATATATTAGATATTAATTACCTATCAGTCTTTTATCAGCTTCATACAATTTTTTTTTTACAAAGAATTTCAATTTGTACCCAGTGAACTTCACATTCTAACCAACTAAATGAACAAATCTTTTAAAATAGTTTTAACACAATTGGTCCAATGAATATAAGTTGCTATACTGCTTTGAATTTATAGATTATAAAAAGCTATTTGATTTTATAAGCATTTCTATAGTGTTTAAAACACTGGATTATCAAGATGTAGATCTAAAATATTATTATTTTCTGAAGAGTGTTTATCAAAATGCAATAACAGTGATTAGATTACATGGTGATACTAAAAAGATTAACATTGAGAAGGGTGTACAATACAAGATGTATCTCCAAATACTTTTACAGTAACTTTACAAGAAGTATTTTGTGGATTAAAATGGAAATTAAGAAGTAAAAATTAATAATGTGGAGAAGATAGGTTAGACATTGAAGAAGATGGAGTGAACTTAGGGAGACTTAATCCTATAGTGGGTTGTTAGTGATTGAAAATAATGATGATGATTAGTAATCATTGAATGTGATTTATGCTTCTGACTATACTAATCAGTAATTGAATGAATCTAAATATTGTGCCAGTTTTAATTTTCTTAACTGATATTTTACAATGCAGTATTTTAAATTTGACAGAAGCATTTCTTTTTAAAGACTTTAGAATCTTGTCTAGTAGTAATTTCCCACTGTACTAACTCTTCATCCATATCACCTCAATAAAAGCTATGAATGTTATACCTCAAAGTTTATCTTTATAATGACTACAGGATCTGACTCATCCATAAAGACCATTAAATCTATATTACTCTTTAGCTTTTTATTGAAGATGTGCATCTTGCCAAATATTTCTAGAATATTAAAACATCCTTACATTAAATTTTTTAATGCTTTTATATATATATATATATATATATATATATATATATATATATATATATATATATATATATATATATATATATATATATATATATATATATATATATATCCATTCTTGCTATTAAAAGGTGTGAAGGTTACCCTGACAGCAGTTAGAAATATTGATTACTATATTTTACTGTGAATGTTTAGATGGTTACTGGTTGGAACTTAATTATATATATATATATATATATATATATATATATATATATATATATGCATTTTTGTTTATCATATATACACATATAAGGATCTATATTTCACTTTTATTATAACAATTTTGACAAAATAACAGTTATTTATGCAACGAATTTAGCTGAACCAATGATAGAACTATTGAAATTTGTGCTCCATCTGTACATCGAAATTCACATTTCTATTTAAAAAATTACTAAGACATTTAAACCGATTTATAGTTTTAAGCTGATAACTATCCAAACTAAATATTTTTTCAGATAATTTTTTTCACCACTGGTTAATAAAGCATCTAAGTAATTTGTATATTAATTACTAAACAATTTTTTTTATAGGATGCTTTCAAAACATTAGAATTATTGAATTGCCAAGAATATTACAATCATCAGCACATTGTAAATCTAAGAGACAAAAAATAAAAGTTCTCTTTTTGGTTTTACTTTTAACCGTTGAATTAAATAACTGCAACATCAAATCAAACAATTTTTAAGACCATTGTCATTAAAATGGAAAACAGTGTTGTTGATTTTACATATCTTTATTTAACACTTGTTTTTATTTTTAATGATTCAAACTATACACTAGCAGAAATGATTTTTTTTCATGCCATGAAGTAAACACTGCACAATTTTAATAAAATTTCATAAACAAAGCATTATTTTTTAACATTTTTATAAACTTTCTTGATTAATGAGGCAAATATGTCTTGACCAAATCAACAAAAGATGTTATAGAAACTATATCTTTGCTCATGGTATTTTTTCACTTTATAACAACAAGAATCATATTTACAGAGCTTCTTATGTTTGATTCAATGATTTAGTATAAGATTAAAAATGACCATACTTTTGATGCTAGCTTTTCATAATTATATTTTAAAAATTCTCTATGTATACAATAAAGATCCATTATGTCAAGCTAAACATCTCTATCCAAATCTAAAAAAGTCACTATGATGTATATATCATTAAAGAAAATCATAAATTCTTACAGCATTATACTTCTCATCTTCTTCAACTGTCACTTATTCATTGATATAATAAGTTTATGTTTTTATTTTTATATCCATATTCTACTTTAATATAGCAAAAATTATGATCACCAGATATGAATATAACTGATTCTTCTTTCAAATTCTATCAATCATCTCATGTAAGAAATGTTGCTTCATGTATTTTTGAATATATAATTTCTATGCGAAATTTTCTATAAATGAAGGCAATCTGATAAGATAAAAAATACTCCAACTCTGTACAGTTTGGATTTTTAAAATTAAATGATTCTGAATTATTGACTCATGTTTTAAAGTAGGAAATATCCAAAAATATATTAAATGGAATTTAATTTTTCTAAAACTGTTTTTAAAAATTATATTCCTTATATTCCCAAATATGTTTGAAGTTTTTTTATTAGTAAATTTATTTTCATTAATTTATATTAAAATTATATAACTAGATTTTAAATGCAATAAACATTTTTTCATTCATCTCCATACTATTTCTAAACCAAATATTCAATTGGTTAACAGATGTAACATATTATTATATTCTTCAATTATGCTGAAGATTTTGAAAGCATAGCATAAAATATTAAATGATTTTCATTTGGGTTTCCACATCTTTTATATGAATTCAAAATACAGAATTGTGAAAATTCACTATTTATTTTAACAATATGAGAATTTTTCTCATTAAACTGCTTACAGAATTGTTTAGCCTTAAAATTTAAACCATAATTCAACATTTTTGTATAATAATTCTTAATTTATTTTTGAATAGGTCTGCAATAAAAATTCATCATATGCTTTTCAGCTGAGATTGAAATATATCATATCTATTTTTATATATTATTCAAATCATTAGCTATGTGATTCTTTAGAATTAATAAAGTACCAATTATAAAAGCTTTTGTATAGAGTCATACTGAAATTCTGTACATATTTTGCTCAAATCATTTTCTGTGAAATTTATACACACATTGGTATGATTGTTGCAAATGTTTTGTAGCTTAATTTGTGACCAAAATTTCAGCATATCCTTTAATAAATACTTAAATAGATTCATCTAAAGAATTATTTTTATAGTTTATAACTTTTATAACATACGTCTCTATTTCTTGATTTTTATCTCTAATCAAATTTTATACCATTAATATTAATCTGATCTTTTTTTGTGCGATTTTACATTAAGATAAATACTATCTTGCCAAAACATTTTAAGCTTTAATATTATTTTCTATAATATTTATATATATCCTAAAGTACTATGTTGTAACATTTTTAATCTATAATTAATGTTTTTTTTTTAATTGAAAATTTTGAAAATCCTTAAATAATGTTAACATTTATATTATTTGCTTTAAAGTGATTGGGATTTTAATTCTGTTTGCATATAATAAATTCCGCAATAAATTGTTAATTAAGTGATTACTTGTTTTTAGATTATTTACATGAATCCAATATATTAAGTTTAATCTTATTGCATAAACAAATATAATGGATTTTAATAAATTCTAAATTCATTAAACTTCAACAACTATAAATGTTGCTTTATATTTTCACAACCAGTGTTACCTCGATTAGTTAAAGTTAAGTTCAGTGTTTTTCTTCTATCTATCTATCTATCTATCTATCTATCTATCTATCTATCTATCTATCTATCTATCTATCTATCTATCTATCTATCTATCTATCTATCTATCTATCTATCTATCTATCTATCTATCTATCTATCTATCTATCTATCTATCTATCTATCTATCTATCTATCTATCTATCTATCTATCTATCTATCTATCTATCTATCTATCTATCTATCTATCTATCTATCTATCTATCTATCTATCTATCTATCTATCTATCTATCTATCTATCTATCTATCTATCTATCTATCTATCTATCTATCTATCTATCTATCTATCTATCTATCTATCTATCTATCTATCTATCTATCTATCTATCTATCTATCTATCTATCTATCTATCTATCTATCTATCTATCTATCTATCTATCTATCTATCTATCTATCTATCTATCTATCTATCTATCTATCTATCTATCTATCTATCTATCTATCTATCTATCTACCTACCTACCTACCTACCATCCTACCTACCTACCTACCTACCTACCTACCTACCTACCTACCTACCTATCTAGCTAACTAGCTAGCTAGCTATTTTGCTAATATACTTAATATGTCAATATTCACATACTTTATTGTCCAATAATGATTATGGTATTTTATTTATAAAATTTGATTCAATGAAATTTATTTTATTAAAGCATTATAGATGTAAACTGCAAAATAAGTCTTCATTAAAGTATATTTGATAAAAATGTGTATATAATAACTGTAGTCACAACCAAGCACAATTGTGTATTAGGACTATCGTTTTATCTAATATAAAAGTGTGTAATCAATGGATACTGTGTAGTCATTCCAAACAAATCCTTAAGCAAGTTTTTAGCTATTGGGTTTAAACAGAGAAATGCATTGGATTTCATATACAAATATCCAAATCAAATTGTTTTTTTTTTTTACATCATCCAAGCCAATGATTTAAATTTTAAGTCTTATACAATTTTATTCAAGCCAACTTTCTCGAATAGATATATAAATCTGATATTAAGTTGAAAATATACTGTTAATGCAATTGTTTAATGTAAGTTGAGAGAATCATGCGGGTTGTTTTTTGGAATGAGTGAGTGCAACTGTGTATATGACTTCTTTTCATTTTCAACAGCTAATCTTATTCTCTAGTAGCAAATAAAACATCTTTTACTTTGTATTATAAAAAATTGTTTATTTGAGTAAACTTTTTAATTACGTTGAATTTTCATTTAAATTAGTCATTTTAAATAAATATGCTTCAGATTTTGTTTTTTAATGAATAAAAGTTTCGTACTTTTTTAAAAAAAAAAGTATGATATTTTGTTACTCAATCTTTTATTTTTTATTTACTTAGTATTGTTAAAATATTCATAACGATAGTAAGAAGAAACCATGACAAAGACTGCACTTGTCTTGTTGAACAATATTGAAAATTGCTAATTTAAAATTAAACCGTTAAATATATATTTTTTATCTATTATATAAATAATTTAGTCCTTCGAAACAAAAAGTCTGCTCATTTTGTACGAAAGCCGTAAAATAGATAAAACTTTTACTGGGTAATAAAAAGTAAATAGAAAAATCCAAATCTAAATATCATTTGGGATTTGAATTCATTCATAGTTAACTAAGAAAAAGTAGATAATTTACCTTTAAATTTAGTAAAATATCAAAAAAATCTAATAATATTTTACAGTAGAATATTGCAAAAAATTAATAAATATTTCAGAAGTGATCTTATATATATATATATATTGTAATGCTCAGATATTTACATTCATGGAACAAAATTCAGAGTCCAGGAAAAGTATACCAAAGCTGACTGAGATGAGATGGTGAGATCTCTAATCTGACCAAACTTCAACTCATTTGCTAGTACTCCATGATTTAACATCCTATGAATGACATTTCTGAGGTTACACCTGGGTCTCAATTTCTTCTACAAGCTGGCTCCAAACAAGGAAGAAACATAAGACTCAAAGGCTTTTAGCAATTTAACTATAGGTGTAAAATAAAGTATTTAACATGCTAATACTTAACTAGACAATGCATATCATACATATAAAATCAATAAAAGATTGGAGTTCAGATTTGGATTATGAGTAAGCAGACATTAGACAGATTTAAGGTACCAATATGTACTTAGTAAAGACACCCACAATACATAAGTAAATACAAATATATATATATATATATATATATATATATATTTGTATTTACTTATGTATATATATATATATATACATATATGTATATATAATTAATTAATTAATTGCACCTAAATAGATATTTTCTATCTGCTAAACTAACTTAATCCAGTTCTTAGACCAGAATATTCATCATGCAAAATGAAAAGGACTAACTAAATCAGTAATCTAGTTAATATACTGAATCTGCATATATATATATTGTAACCCTTGGGTTTGCCCAAGACTCCATTTTTTGAGTTAACTATGCAAGATAAGGATTAATAAAAAAATTTCCTCATCATTTGTATATATATTTTTTTAATAAACAAAATTTTTAGCCAAGACTAGGTTTGAACCCATATTCATAGGGATTGCATATGTGTTACTTGGTAGGCAATCTGAACATTCATCATTAAAAGATTTCTAATCAAAAGATTGTTTTATTTAACATTAATTTTTGGGTGAAGGAGGGGATGTGTGACTTGTGAAAACTACATTTGATAGTGATAATGGATAGTCATGGTTTTACACTGATAAGTTATAAATAAATAGTTCATGAGATTAAATTATGAAAAAAATAATAGTAATAATAATTAAGGATTAAAATGTATATGTGAAACATGTGTGTGTATTTAATCTAATTGTGGATTTTAATTATAAAGTTCGCAATTAAATAATAATTATTTCTTGTCATCACTTGTGAGGAAATCCTTAAAAAATAATAGTCATTTTTTTAATAGTTTATTATTCGCAGCCAAAATTTACTTCAAAATTCTGGGTTTGAAGTTGAATTGCTATATATTTTTTTTTTATTATTTTAATGGAAAAAGTAAAAGGGGGGAGAGAGCTTTATGTTATTTATTCTGAGGAGAGAGTTTCTGTTATTTACTCTTTAATGTGGGTTTCACGCATGTCGTATTACCCAAGTAAATTAACAGAGTGATTTAAGTGATATATATATATGACAAAGGAAATTAAGTGGAAAATTAATTGGTGATTATCTGTTAAAATGCAGATGTGAATTTGGCATGGTTTTTTCAAAAGGAAAAAGGTTAAGATAAACAGAAAGAAAAAGAAACAAGAGTCAATTAATTAAGAAAACAGACTGACCAGATCTCAAGGATCAATAAAACGTCATGATGGAGGAGAGCAGGATAGCAAGAAACCAGATGCTATAAAAGCTTTGCTATTTTGTGAAAGTAGGCTGTTCTATTTGAATCTCTCTTTTGCAAGTTATCTCTCCTTGGGTTTATAGAAAAACTTTGCTATAAAGTATAAAAGAAACATTTCTTTTAAGAAAAAAAAAGAATAGTTTATTGTAAATTATTCATTTGTCTCTTGAAAAAACTTTGCCAAATTTAACATTATAAGAAGAAAATGTCTCTTGAATAAGTTTTTAAGTGGGTACACATTTAATCTCCCAAAGTTAATCAATGTTCATGATTGTCTTGCACTAATTTATGACAAATCAGCAAATGGTAACATTTAAACCACAGAAAATAAACTCTAAATTTGATTTCGTATATAAAGCATTCAATTTGAATATTAAATGAATTTTTTTAAAAAAAAAGACAACAAGAAGTAGGCTTATATCTTTAGAAATTTAAACAAGTTCTGTTCAGCTGTGATCCACATAAAATCAAAATGAGGAAATCTTTTCAGCAGCATAAAAACTGTATATCGGATGGCATATCACAAGAACTTTTTCTACATAAACACATGTGCTCATACAAACAAATCAAGGAAAAAAAGGAAAAGGAAAAATGGAAATCTGAAACATGAAGGACACTTCCAATTAACTATATAAGTATATATTTTTATTATTATTCACTATTCATGTAGAACATTTAATCTAAAAAAAAAAAAGAGAAAAGAAAAAATAATTTCTTTCTTTATGTTTTATCATATATATCCATTTAAAATTAATTCATGTCAATTATAATTGTTGTTATTTTGTGGGTAGAGATATTGATGTCAGATCATTTTGTATGTGTTTATTTTTAAATGCATTTTATTATCATTATCATTTGAGGGGGGGGTAGGTGAAGTTAATATCAAGTCATTCTGTGTGTGCATTATTTTAAATGCTTTACAAACATTTTTTTTTTAAAAAAAGAGAGATATTATTATTAAGGGAAATGTTTTGAATGAATCGGATCAGAAGTTATTGTCAAATGCTTAGACTTATTGCTATGTTTATAAAGATTGTGTGACTGTTAGGCTAAAACATCATCATTATCTTATAAAAGTGCAGGGAAATAGTTTTAAAAATTTAATACGCATTTCTTATTATATCTTATTATTATTATCATAAAGTTAAGGCCAGATACAAGCTGATTAATGCTTGGAAAAATTGTTGGTTCATATTCCAGTGCACTAACTCTCAAGAATATTGTAGATATGAAAGTTTTACTTGTAGAAGTTGATGTTTTGACCTGTATATAGTGTGGATGGACAAAGAGTCTGCACCAAGCCAGTGAAGTTGTAGCTCACTAAGATATTTATACTATATTTATAAAGTATTTAAACACAATGGAAGAGTTTTTCCCACTTGGTTATTCTCTACACCATAAGATGTTTTTATTGATGACCTAAGTCTCTTTGTATGACTAGCAATAAAAATCCTCACATATGTCAACCTTAGTGAAAAGGTTTTCTCTTATTCAGGTCACTGATGCCTCCTGTTAATGTTTGATATTCCTTATGGGTGTATGAAAGATAGCTATTATTAAGCATTATTTATAAATGTCGGATACAAGGTCGCAAACTCAATTTGATGTCAGGATTAATGCAGATAATGTATGTGCGATTGGTGTACTTGAATATTGTTTTGTTGATGTAGTTTAATTTATCAATTGGAGCCAAAAGTAATAGAGTTAATAAATATTAAATTTAAGGGTTAAATAAAACCTACGAATGTTGTAAGTGTAAGCAATGCGTATATGAAGTTATCTAATAAATATTTCCACAGCCAGCTGAGAACTTCGCTGGAAAGGTAATATTATTAAAATATTATTATGGTCATAAGAAGATGAGTATAGAGTATATGCATGTATATTGATGATTGATCTAGATATTGATTTGTTTGCATTAACTTAGTCCCATAATACATCAAGTATTCCTATTGTAAAAATTAGGGTGAAGGAATATTAGATCAAAATGATGAAATAAAATTAGTAAATTTGTGAAGGAATGTCAAATTAAAATAGTTAAATAAAATTATTAAATTTTATTGTGGGAAGAATTAGCTCTAAAAACAGATCAGAAATTTAAAAGAATTATACATGGGAAGGAATTTAATATTCGCTGTACCTAGGATAAAAATGAAAATATATGTGAAGGTAAATATTGCTTTTTGCTATTTGATAATAATATTACTCCATGGTAATCGTGATTCCCTGATAATTAGGAAGTGAATATTAATATTTTAAATCTATTGATATTATCCATTGATTTAGGGATATTTATTTGTTTAGGTTTTTTTTATCATAATATGGTTGTAGTTCAAGGAAAGCCATGCGAGTCATCAAGCAAGTGTGAATATTCTGTATTGAATTGTAATATATCAATAAAATTTGTTATTTTTTTAAAAAAAAAATTGCATACGTCTCAGTGTTTTTGTGGGTTATTATTATCTAGACATCTCAAATCCAATCATACATCAATATATTATTATTAATATTTGAATCATTTTCGTAAATATGTGGTAAAATTTATTTAAAATGGTTTGAAAATACCCAAGATTACCAAATAATTTAATATAGTTAAAATATAAATTATGAATAGGGATGGTTATTAAGTGATAGTGAATGCAGGGGTGGGCATAAAATCCTTTCACCATCCGTTGTATTCAAACACCTCTCTAGACATACTTCTTTATAATTTTGTTATAATTGTGAATATGTTTATAATGTATTTCTAAAAGATTTAATAAGATTAAATTATTCCAAGCTTTAAAGTAATTAAATATTAAACTGTATTAAAGACAGCCCAAGATCACCTTGGAGGTGATCATGAGAGGAGTGTTTATCACCAATAATCTATCGCAGTTTATTCGATTTCCACACCTAATTGTTCTAAAAAACCCTGAGAAGAGATTGTAATGGGAGAAATGAGCTAGCAGAATGGAAAATTTAATAGTAAAATAGATAATAGTGTAATAGACCTATGGATGTGAGGTTTATGGAGGGCAGATCAGGAAGGTGGAGATGGATATAGAACTTTGTAACTGAAACAAAATTTTAATTGTAGCTTTAATGATGGTGAATGGTTAGTATGCTGAGAATAACCAAGAATTTCCAAGAATATTAATATTATTATTTTTTAAAACATTCTCAGTGGTCTTTTAATCGATTGATTATTTATTAACCCATTCATTAAATATTATTACTGAAAGTTATTGAAATGAGATTTAACCTCCATATTTTATCAAAGTTGCAATTTGGCACCCTGGCAAATAAGATTATAGATGTTCTGTACCATCATCATCATTCCAGTAGGCTTTAGAAATAGTGTTAGCTGGGAGTGATGAAGCATCCATTGATCCTTCCTTAAAATGTTACAATTGACATGCAACTTAACTGCAAGTGTTTAAATGCCATATAGATTTAAATATAGGTTATAATTAATGCATAGCATGGTCGCGCAAGTTGAAATAAATATTGAGGATGTGCGACCATTTGAATAAAGACATAATTAGCTTAAACTGTCCTATAATATATGTTATGTTTGTAAACTCTCCCAATCATTTTAGTTATATTTGAAATACAATGTGGATGACCGATCGAAAGATTACAAAATACGTTTTATATCAATTTAATAAATTCTTTACATATTAATTAAGTAAAGCATAACTTTTGATTTGTTAGAATGTATATATATATATGAAAAACAAAAACAAGTTTTAATCACGTTAAAACCTGCTGACGCTTGTATTTATGATCAACAGATGGCGTTTTTACCAAAAACACGATCAAGCGTTTCTTTACATAAACGATCAAAGAGTCAGAATTAACTATCTCTTTCGTTTTAGCCCACTTTCAGATCAGCTGATTTCAAGCTATTTTGCTATCATCAGTGAAAGACAGAGCCAAGAAACTAGATCTAAAAACTGACTCCAAGTGTTTATGCACAGAGTTTCTATCAGTTTGCAAGCATGAAATTTTTCAGACCGATAAAGTCTTCAAATTCAGCCAAACAAGCTAGATATCTATATGGGTCTGATCTCAGTTCAGCTTTTCCACATAGTCAAAGCCTCTGCAATCTATATCATTGCGGAAATCTTTAAAGGTAGATTTATGAAAAACAAAAACAAGTTTTAATCACGTTAAAAACTGCTGACGCTTGTATTTATGATCAACAGATGGCGTTTTTACCAAAAACACGATCAAGCATTTGTTTACATAAATGGTCAAAGAGTCATAATTAACTATCTCTTTCGTTTTAGCCCACTTTCAGATTAGCTGATTTCAAGCTATTTTGCTATCATCAGTGGTAGACAGAGCCAAGAAACTAGATCTAAAAACTGACACCAAGTGTTTATGCACAGAGTTTCTATCAGTTTGCAAGCATGAAATTTTTCAGATCGATAAAGTCTTCAAATTCAGCCAAACAAGCTAGATAGCTATATGGGTCTGATCTCAGTTCAGCTTCTCCACATAGTCAAAGCCTCTGCAATCTATATCATTGCGGAAACCTTTAAAGGTAGATTTATGAAAAACAAAAACAAGTTTTAATCACGTTAAAACCTGCTGACGCTTGTATTTATGATCAACAGATGGCGTTTTTACCAAAAACACGATCAAGCGTTTGTTTACATAAACGATCAAAGAGTCAGAATTAACTATCTCTTTCATTTTAGCCCACTTTCAGATCAGCTGATTTCAAGCTATTTTGCTATCATCAGTGAAAGACAGAGCCAAGAAACTAGATCTAAAAACTGACTCCAAGTGTTTATGCACAGAGTTTCTATCAGTTTGCAAGCATGAAATTTTTCAGACCGATAAAGTCTTCAAATTCAGCCAAACAAGCTAGATAGCTATATGGGTCTGATCTCAGTTCAGCTTCTCCACATAGTCAAAGCCTCTGCAATCTATATCATTGCGGAAACCTTTAAAGGTAGATTTATGAAAAACAAAAACAAGTTTTAATCACGTTAAAACCTGCTGACGCTTGTATTTATGATCAACAGATGGCGTTTTTACCAAAAACACAATCAAGCGTTTGTTTACATAAACGATCAAAGAGTCAGAATTAACTATCTCTTTCGTTTTAGCTCACTTTCAGATCAGCTGAAACGAAAGAGATAGTTAATTCTGACTCTTTGATCGTTTATGTAAACAACGCTTGATCAGGTTTTTGGTAAAAATGCCATCTGTTGATCATAAATACAAGCGTCAGCAGGTTTTAACGTGATTAAAACTTGTTTTTGTTTTTCATAAATCTACCTTTAAAGGTTTCTGCAATGATATAGATTGCAGAGGCTTTGACTATGTGGAGAAGCTGAACTGAGATCAGACCCATATAGCTATCTAGCTTGTTTGGCTGAATTTGAAGACTTTATCGGTCTGAAAAATTTCATGCTTGCAAACTGATAGAAACTCTGTGCATAAACACTTGGAGTCAGTTTTTAGATCTAGTTTCTTGGCTCTGTCTTTCACTGATGATAGCAAAATAGCTTGAAATCAGCTGATCTGAAAGTGGGCTAAAATGAAAGAGATAGTTAATTCTGACTCTTTGATCGTTTATGTAAACAAACGCTTGATCGTGTTTTTGGTAAAAACGCCATCTGTTGATCATAAATACAAGTGTCAGCAGGTTTTAACGTGATTAAAACTTGTTTTTGTTTTTCATAAATCTATCTTTAAAGGTTTCCACAATGATATAGATTGCAGAGGCTTTGACTATGTGGAGAAGCTGAACTGAGATCAGACCCATATAGCTATCTAGCTTGTTTGGCTGAATTTGAAGACTTTATCGGTCTGAAAAATTTCATGCTTGCAAACTGATAGAAACTCTGTGCATAAACACTTGGAGTCAGTTTTTAGATCTAGTTTCTTGGCTCTGTCTTTCACTGATGTTAGCAAAATAGCTTGAAATCAGTTGATCTGAAAGTGGGCTAAAATGAAAGAGATAGTTAATTCTGACTCTTTGATCATTTATGTAAACAAACGCTTGATCATGTTTTTGGTAAAAATGCTATCTGTTGATCATATATATATATATATATATATATATATATATATATATATATATATCAACAGATATATATATATATATATATATATATATAGTGACCTTCTGAATGGGCACAAGTTATTAAGGTATATTTATCAGTGGTGAATAACTGCATTTAACTAAAAAAAAAAAGATGAAATATCGCTAAAATTTTGGTTAATGGTATAAAAATCTATGTGAAATTTGCTTATAAATGTTAGTTGAGAATTTTATAAGCATTTAGTAATTATCATTGTAGTTGATGAAATATTTAATGGTAGAAAGGAGAATGGATTGTTACAAGAATTGTTGATATGTAATTTAAGTTAATGTAAAATTGTTTTATTTATTTGTAGTATAGTGGTTGGTATTGTTTGGGTGATTTTCTGATCTATTTATTCATTGGCTCACCCAGCCAAATGTAGGTAGTATAATCAGTGTAATATGTTTAACACATTGCCATATCAGTTATATTTTAGTCAGGATAATTTATTATTCATATAGCAGCATATGTATATGCATGTATGTCTGTGTCATCTTCTCATTTCATTTTTATATTTAATTACAATATAAAATATATCTACAATAAAACATTTAAATTACAGTAAATATCTTTAATGATTTTGCAAGTACATTTTTTGAGTGATTAGTGGATATCTGGATTAGTAAATTATTTGATAAACTAAATTGTATTATCAACTGCTATATTTATTTTACTAATTAATTAATATTCATTGATTTCAAAAGTATAAAAAATTTTTCTTTTATCATTTGCTTTATTTGGTTTGATTTAATTTAGAAAATCAAAATGATTTTTTTTTCTTCAAGAAAATCTTTCTTGAATATTTTTTCCTTAATTACTGAGTGTAAAGGGTGGAGCTAATCTTTGGAGGATAAAGATGACCTCTTGATTGATGGAAGGGATATATTTTAACTGATAATCAGTAATAGAAAGTCATTATTCACTATTCATTTCTCTGGTCAATATTCCATATTCATTGTTGGGTCCATTCTGCTTCTGCCACTTTTTCTACTCTTCCAGAAATTAAGTTGGTTTAAACTCCAAAGTGAAAACTTTTAAACATTATTATTTTATAAAAGAAATTATGGGAATTTTAGCTACCAGACAGCTTTAAGCAAGGATGTCAGGCTAAATTATAAGAAAGGTATATTTTTCTTCATTTCTCTCCACTCAGTTAAATGTTAAATTAACTCTATCATTTTTAAAATGTATTTCTATGCTGATAAATTTAGTCTACTTTGTTTGCTTATATCTGTTATTATTATTAAGAAGAAAATAAAAGTACATGAACTTTATAATTTTTTAATAAAATTGTGTGAACTTTATATTATCTTAAGGAAATCTATGCAGGACTATTTAACAAAACTTACTATAGACTCTCAGCTCAAATTATATTCTGCTTATAAAAAAATTAAGTTTAAACAAGAGGATGCATGTGTACTTTATTATGCTATATTTTGAACTACTACGTAATGATAACTTTTGTTAATTATTCATGCTTATAAAATGTTTTTTTTTATTAAAGAAGTAAATGTGTGGCTTACCAATAATTAACTTATTACTGATATTTATTTAATGTTTATATGACTCAAGTCAAGTGAAAGAACATTAATATTGTATATTTCTTGTTCTCTTGATGTGTGGATTTATTATAAAAACAAAATATTATTGCTTAAGGAATTGCAGATTTTATGCAAATAATTAACTAGCAATGGACCAAAGTAATTATATTTGTCATAATGTATAAAATTTATGTCAAATTAATGTTTTTCTTTTGAAAACCTGCTAAAGTTATTGCCAAGATAAAAAATTTCTAGAATTAATTAAATGATCATTATAAAAGAACTATGTAGCTGAAACTATCTTTCCATATCTCAGTCATAAGCTCAATTAGCTTTTTGCTAAGAACAGTCATAAGCTCAATTAGCTTTTTGCTAAGAACATTAGAGATTGCTGAATTAAATTTAAATTGTAAATGTTTGTCATATAGGAATTTGTTTTTATGTTTTATGTTTACTAACCGTACTCATCTGGAATCATCTTCATTTGGAATCACGTCATTCAGGAAACTTTATGTTTAAAAGACATTTTGCAAGAGTCTTTTTTTTTATTACTTAAAGAACAATGATTTTTATCTTGTTTATTGCTCTATTAATATGCTATTGATAGATAGAAAGATATTATTTTATTTATTTGCTTATTTTAATTTATGATATTTCATTGACTTCAAGATCATCTCGACAGTGTATTGCAAGTTGCAATATGCTGGTAAATTATTCTTATTTAAATATGATTTCTTATGTAAGTTATATATACATTTTGGGTATTTTATTGAAGAGAGGTATTTTTTTTTAATGTCTCGAAGCGAGCATTTTTGGCTTTCAGAGTAGCTAACGTATGTAAAAAATATTGTGTCAGAAATGGTAAGTTTATAATAATTATTGCCATTTAAATTTTTAAAACAGCTGATAGTCTGTTATAAACTAAAAGTTTTATTTTCAGTTTACCATTTGCTTTACCGTAACATTTGCATATTATATAATTTGAAATTGTTTTCACGCTCTTATTTATACATATGTGTGTCTGTCTTATGCAGCTGTTTTACATAATTAGTAAATATTCAGTTTTATAACTGTTTCTCTCTATTAATTTAGGATAATGCCATATTCTAAAAGAATTAAAGGAATTAGTGACTACCATATGTATATTTATTTTCCATCATGTAGAGTGAAGGTATTAAATGGCTATGAGAAATATATTTTCCCTTTATTCTGGTGGTGAGACAGAGTTCCATCAATAGTGTTCCTCAAAGTTAGATAGTTGTCATTTGATTTATTAGCTAAGAAGCTTATTTATTCCTCATGTGCTTAAATTTTTCTTGAATGTTTATTTTTCATGTTATCGTAGAATCATAGCTATGTGTAATTTAGTTGAAGGTTAGATAAATAGTCAGATTAAATTCTTTATTGAATATTAAAGTAGAAATAGTGTTATATTTGTTGGTTGGTCTATGACGTAATCCATAATAAAACACCTATTAATAATTAATAAGTAAATTAACAATACGTGAATGTATTGATTTTATCTTAAATTATAGCGAAATTTGTGACATACTCACGTAATGCAAATAATCTTGCCGACATGCGAGTATAATATTATTAAACTTATACATCAGAAAATATATATTTTGAATTCTATCATACTTTAAATCATCAAATCATCAAAATGATTTTTTTTATTTTGAATGTATGAAAAAAGATAGATATTTAAAAGAATTATTTTATGGAGCTATTTAAAGTTACTCTTTTGACAGCCAAAGTTAGTAATTTATTTTATTCCTATAATTGATAGTGTCACATCTCCAACTTATATGTTTGTGCCCATAATATGATATTTATTTATTCAGTGTTGTTTGCTAATAAAAATGTGTTAGATAGCCTAAATATATTCAAAGTCAGAATATTAGGGCGTTATTTTATTTGTTAACTTATGTTCATAAATGTCTAATCAATAAATGACAAAATATGTAATAGAAATGATTTCAAACCCAGGTTAGCAAACTTATTTGTGAGTTTAAAAATTAGGACAAACAGTCCCACTGTGAATTAGCTATATTTATTTGAATATCAAATGTAAATAAATGCTTATGTTATTTATTCAAAACTTTGTCTCGAGTTGTTCTTATATGCATTTGTATTCTAGTTTCCACATTCCACATATCTATAGCTACATAAATACATTGCTTTGTAAATTTGATAATAAACATACTGAAATCTGATAATATTGTTCTCTTGATCCAGGCATTATATGAAATACTTTACCATTTGGTAAACTTATAAAAAGGTTGCATAGTTAGTTTATTATTTAGACAATGATGTGAGATTAAAAGATACCCTATTTCCTTCATTATCTAATTGCTAGTTCAGTAAAACATTATTCAATTTATTCCATTATATATTTTTTTATTTATAGTTATAAATTACTGGTTAATAAAATTTCTTTAATCAAACTGTATTACAGATTCCTGAGATCTGATTTCATATTCCCAAATTAACATTAATTTAGCTATTTAGATTAAGATGTGCTAAATACTGGAGTTATTTAGTATTATGCTTTTCTTTTTCTGATAAAGTTATATTGAGCTAATATAGAGTATATTTAGATGATGGAAGAGATCAAACTTAAAAATTATATTTATTAATTTGCTGGCCTCCATCATTTGGTTGATTAATAAATGAGGTATATATTTTATTTTAATGATTTGTAGTATTTTTTTCTTCATTTATTTATATTCTATATGTTATTGATTTCCTATAACCCTCCACTGAGATAAGCTATAAGTTAGGCACAAGTAGAAGAGTCTCAGCATTAATTCTAAGTCAAATAAAGTGTTAATTTATTCTATTCATTAATAGAATTGGTGTGCTGGGCATTTGCTCATATAATGTGTAGGAGTGGTGTTGTGTGTGGAGGATACAATATATATAATAATTAAAACAAGTTATAAATTTCATAACTTCCTTTTAAGCTTGCATTTTATGATCACTAGATAGAGCTTACCAATAGCTCTAAATAAACTTTGTTTTTTATAAGTGCTGAAAGAGATAGAATTCAAAATCTCTATTGTTATCCCCATCCCCAGACCAGCTGGTTTTGAGCTTATGGCTCACATCAGTGGAGGCTGTGAATTTAAAAACTAGATCTAAAATACTAACCCAAAAGTCAGCACTTATAAAAAAATGTTTCTATCAATTTGAAAGCATGAACTTATCACACATTTAAATGTCTTCAAATCCAACTTGACAAACTAGATAGATATATGGGTCTGAATTAAGCTAGTTTGTCAAGCTGAATTTGAAGACATTTACATGTCTGATAAGTTCATGCTTTCAAATTGATAGAAATGTGTTTTATAAGTGGTGACATTTAAGTTAGTATTTTAGATCTAGTTTCTAGACTCCCAGCCCTCCATTGATGTGAGCCATAAAGTCAAAACCAGCTGGTCTGGAAGTGGAGATAATGATAGGGAATTTGAATTCTATCTATTTTGGCACTTATAAAAACAAAGCTTGTTTAGAGCTATTGGTAAGCTTCATCTAGTGATTATATATATATATATTATAATGATCGAAATGAAAGTGGAGATCGAATCTAACCGCAAACTACGATATCTGCTCTACAAGGCGCCATCTAGGCATTTAAACCTAGAAAAATTTATAGAGTAGGCAGATACGTGCTGTTAAGATTCCACTTTATTTAAATATTCAGATCGTTAGCCCAAGTCACTAGCTCAGTGGAGATGCAGAGATAAAAATCTATATCTTAATTTATATCTTGAATATAAATAAATAAAAGCCACTGCCAGAAATTAACACATAAAAATATTTATTTACGCACATATAAAATAACATTTAAATTTTGAGGAATAAATTCAACATTTTAGATTTTTCTATTAATCTTTAGTTTTACATTTAAGTAAATTACAACCATGAGTTTAATATTTATTTAGTGAGTCGAGGATGAATAGACTACATAGATCTGCATTTGAAAAGAAAATATTCTTCCCTGATTTAACCTTAGGCAACAAATTTTGCAATCAAACCGGCGCCAATCCATCCGATACATTTATGTATTCAATGTAGCATGAAAATACGACAACACAAAATACTATACTGTCAGGAATGTACATCTGATCAGTAAGTAGAATTAGAGAAGACATTGTCTCTCCACCAACAGGAATGTTACATCTGTTGGCAAGTAGAACAATAAACATAAAACTCCATAGGAATGGACTGTGGTCCTTTGCCATCTTACAAACCCATCCATAGGCAAACAGAAGGTGTGTGGCATATATATATAATCCTGCCCATAGTGGATCTCATACTGCATCTACAATTACACAAATATATCCAATCCATTGAACCAATTTAACTACGAAATGAATAACCTAAGATTACCCTCCCTTAATATAACTTTACAAAACTATATAGCCATTCACGCCCGACTTAAATTTAACATTTAAATACATTCACACAGATTATTTTTATACAATTTGTTTTATAATGTCGAGTATAGATCGGCTGCACAGATTCCACGGTCAAAAACATTCCAAATTAAACACAAACGATCAAAATACAAAGTCAATCGATAACGTCAATTGCTGAGGGAATACAGGAGACCCTTTGGTGTTCATCATAAGACACCCTATGACATCGTTGACTTATATATTCTAATCGACTGTGAAAACCACAACATAATCAACCACTAATGAATCTCTGCAACATCTATACCCAACTTAAATGTAATGCATTTAATAATTTCTACAATAAATATTACTACATATAATAATAATAAAATGGAAATGATTTTAGCAAAACTTAACTATATAAATTTAAACAATCAATTATTAATTTGAAAATCAAATAAGAGTTCATTTTAAAATTTAAATTAGCTGAATCTTTAAAAAAAACATTGATGAAAGTTCTTAATTACTTTTTTTGTTGTTGTTAATTTGTAAAGTTCATAGCTCACGGTAGAAGAGTCCAGGTTTCTGTTTTTAATTCCCGTGATGCCTCCATTGGAAGATAATGTTCTGGAGATGGCAATAGCTGGTTCAAGGTATCACAGTCTTCATTTTTTTTTATATATACAGAGAGTGTGGTATGTGCGTCCTACCACATTTCTCAAACACAAAACGCTGGAACTGTCAGAAAAAACTGTATTTCCCTTTTTATATCATCCACACGGATTCAATCAACAAAACGTCACTAATCCATCACTTTCGTTAGGGTCTGAGCCAAGGCTTAGTGCTTCCATTGGTCAAGCTAATTTTTCTTTATTCTCTCATCCAATTTTCATCTCATCATTTTAATTATACAAGAGCCCAAGGCTAGCTTGCTTTTCAAACAATTTATAAACAATCATTTCCATTTACAGATTACAAGAATTAATACCTGTTTTTATTTTTAAATCTTGTACTTTTTTATAAAAAAGTACGTTCAAATACTTATTTGTTTTTTTTTAAAAAAAATATTTTTAAAGTTTGGCATCTGTGCAAATGTATATACGTTTAACAAACATTTTAATTTTAGCGTTTAGTTTTTTACTTTTATTTGCGAACTTTTAAGTTTTTATTTTAAATTAATGTAACGACATATTTATATATCGTTACAATATATTATAACATTTTCCGATTTGCTAGGCCTCTACACGCTAATATAAATTGCATATGAGTTGATCAAGCTATGTCAAAAAGAAGAAAGTTGTATGTCGATCTCTATTAAAAACATAGCTATATTTCCTGATCAACTCGGCCTTGTAATTGTTGAGAATTATGCTATCAACAACATCAGCTTTTAATTTATTTGAAAGGCACCAGAGTTCTGCAAGAACCCACTGAACCATCACATAGCATCTCGAAAATTAAAAAGAAAATATATTTTTAAACTAATCGGTATTACATCATACCGTAATGAGAATTAATTTTTTAAGATTATTATTCCTGGGCTTATTGAAACATATAGGCAAAGGTAAATTACGTTTTAAATCTCATTAGACTAATAATTAAAAATAATAATTATTATTAATAATGCACAAATGAAAATTGGTATTAGAAATATTTTTATTCTAATAGACTAAAAAAATATCTGAAATAAATTACTTATCAAATAAATTAGAGAGAACACAACTCAGATGTGAATCAATTAATAAAAAACAATTTTACAATTACTGTTCATATCTAAATTTCTTCTAGAAAGTTCCTTAAAAAAATGAATGTCTCTTGTACAAGAAAATTAATGTCTCTATCGGGATTGTTTAAACATACTTTTAGAAATTGTTTGAAAATGTTTAATTTGGTCACAATCAGGAGTAATGAAGTATAACTTACCAGTAAGTTTTAGTGAATTCACGATGGTTGTAGATAACTATGCATAGTTTTTCAGGGTTAAAATGAGCTCACGGCCTTTGATTATTAGTTGATATTGCAGTCCATTCTCCTAGTCAGTCATGAAAGCTTTTCTGGTATACATCTTCAGGCACGATGTCTTCAGAAGCTCCGGTTCACTCCGCCATGTCGAATTACTTCAGCGTAGAGCGATCTTGGATAAATTATTGTTATCCAAGACCAACTAGAAAAACCAATGAACAAGACCCTCTTCCAACCAAATCCCTCCTTTTTATACTAAAGGTCCAGTTTTCAGACTTCTGCGCATATCTTTTGTTTGTCAAAATATACGTTGATAATCTTATATATTCTTTATAAAATTTATGTTACAAAGTCTTTATTTTTTTCAGCATAATTCTGCGATCTTTAATTAGTTGAAATATTTTTACCTTCTCTTATCTAGATTGGTAATTTGTGTCTTTTGTTCTCTCCAATTCTAACTTTTATTTCTAATTACAAAAAAAAAAACGAAAGAATAATTTAACTTTCATTGTACGTTATTTTTTTTTTTTTAAAAAAAATTAGTCAAAAAAAAATCTAAATTTACTTTTATTTTTTAGCTTTTACCAAATGCCAATATATTTGCAACGTATATAAATAAATGTTACAATACCACCAGTGCCCAGATGATGAGAATAAAATAGGGGTTTACACTAATTTTATTCTTAAGTTTTTAAATTCATATTTGTGGTTTTTTTTTTTATGTAGTAGCATGCTGATATATTCCGTAGATTCATTCACAAGCGACGTTCAGCTTTAATGCCCACTTTTAGGTCTAACATGGTGGGAATGGAAAATATTTCACATTCATCTGTGTCCTTTCTGCTTTAATGTAATATTACTGACAAGAAGCCAAAGTTATAAGCACAAACGAGCATTGCTCATTGTTCTGAGTCTTACAGGCTCGTGGCAACTTGGTCCAACTTGATCTGCCTTCCCCTTTATTGGGATCCCTGCTAGAAATAGTCTGATGGGCATATAAAGGTGGTCTTATGTTAATATACTGCATACTAGGACTCGGGGCTATGTTTTTCCCCTCTTCAGTAACCACCTACCCGGTCAAATACTTGTGACTTACGTCTACATCAGCCACGATCGTGTTTTATTTTAGACATATCAAAAAAAATATACATACATTTTTTTCTTTCTGGAAGTCATATTAAAAAAATATTTTTTTATATTTTAATAATCAGAGTTTCATTAGTTAGTTAGTTTTTTTTTTAAAAAAAAAATTGCTATTTATTTTCCGGCTGTGAGTTTCTTTAGGGTCAACGTTGTAACGTTTTTTTATCATTACAACTTATCTCAGGTTGTGGTAGTTAAATCGAAGCCCTAGTTGGGTAAGCCATTATAACATTTTCCGTTTTGCTAGGCCTCTACACACTAATATAAATTGCACGCAAGTTGATCAAGCTATGTCAAAAAGAAGAAAGTTGTATTTCGATCTCTATTAAAAACATAGCTATATTTCCTGATCAACTCAGCCTTGTAATTGTTGAGAATTATGCTATTGACGACATCAGCTTTTAATTTATTTGAAAGGTGCCAGAGTTCTGCAAGAACCAACTGAACCATCACATAGCATCTCGAAAATTAAAAAGAAAATATATTTTTAAACTAATTGGTATTACATCATACCATAACGAGAATTAATTTTTTAAGATTATTATTCCCTGGCTTATTGAAACATATTGGCAAAGGTAAATTACGTTTTAAATCTCATTAGACTAATAATTAAAAATAATAATTATTATTAATAATGCACAAATGAAAATTGGTATTAGAAATATTTTTATTCTAATAGACTAAAAAAATATCTGAAATAAATTACTTATCAAATAAATTAGAGAGAACACAACTCAGACGTGAATCAATTAATAAAAAACAATTTTACAATTACTGTTCATATCTAAATTTCTTCTAGAAAGTTCCTTAAAAAAATGAATGTCTCTTGTACAAGAAAATTAATGTCTCTATTGGGATTGTTTAAACATACTTTTAGAAATTGTTTGAAAACGTTTAATTTGGTCACAATCAGGAGTAATGAAGTATAACTTACTGGTAAGTTTTAGTGAATTCACGATGGTTGTAGATAACTATGCATAGTTTTTCAGGGTTAAAATGAGCTCACGGCCTTTGATTATTAGTTGATCTTGCGGTCCATTTTCCTAGTTGGTCACAAAAGCTTTTCTGGTATACATCTTCAGGCATGATGTCTTCAGAAGCTCCGGTTCATTCCGCCATGCCGAATTACTTCAGCGTAGAGCGATCTTGGATATATTATTGTTATCCAAGACCAACTAGAGAAACCAATGAACAAGACCCTTTTCCAACCGAATCCCTTCTTTTTATACTAGAGGTCCAGTTTTCAGACTTCTGCGCATATCTTTTGTTGGTCAAAATATACGTTGATAATCTTATATATTCTTTATAAAATTTATGTTACAAAGTCTTTATTTTTTTCAGCATAATTTTGCCATCTTTAATTAGTTGAAATATTTTTACTTTCTCTTATCTAAATTGGTAATTTGTGTCTTTTGTTCTCTCCAATTCTAACTTTTATTTCTAATTACAAAAAAAAAACCGAAAGAACAATTTAACTTTCATTGTACGTTATTTTTTTTTTTTTAAAAAAATTAGTCAAAAAAAAATCTAAATTTACTTTTATTTTTTAGCTTTTACCAAATGCCAATTTATTTGCAACGTATATAAATAAACGTTACAATATATATATATATATTGTTAAATAAAAGAGGGAAAAGTATATTTAGCAGGCCTTAACAACATTAGCAAAATATATTTTTGATATTATCCTCAGCTAGCATAATACTTCAAACTAACAGAAAATTATAAGTCATAATATTTTACTAAGCAAACCCTAATAAAATATAATGCAATTATAAAATAAGCAAAATAATGATAATAATGAGTGCATAATGATTGATTATTAGCTATCAATAGAGAATTTCAAAACAGTGATTCAATATGCTAACTAGTATTCTTAACATATTTAAAATGGAGATTTTAATTATCACTCTATTGAAAGTTCATTAAAAATTAGTATTTACTGTTTCAAAAGATTTACATATTATAACATATATAAATTTAGATAAGATAAATAAAGCAATAAATGTATGCATGACCACAGTTTTAAGAATTTAAATAATAGCTGGGTACAGCTATTAAATATTAAAGAAATAAAATTACATTACAAAGAGGAATTCAGGCATATTTATACTGTTTTAATTTATAAATGTTTTTACTTTAAACAGAGTTTTAAGTAATAAGAGTGATTGATCATTATATCAAATAAGCTAGCTTAATATTAAAATTACAGATTTAAAGATTAACTTATAGAGATATACAGTCTTGAAGAAATATTACCAATTTTCTTTCAGAGTTTGGAGATCTGGAAATTCAGGTTAGGCATAATGGCACTCTTCTCTGGATAGGTTGTATTTTTATGGTTTTCTTTCCAACAGTAGCAGGATGTGGCTGGAAACTTCACATCTCAGTGATGATGATTACACACTGTTGCACCATGTAGGATGGAGTTGGAGATGACCATTTTCCTTCAAAAAAAATGGAAAATCTAGAGCCCTCCTACTCAATCATTTTAAAATGTAAATGGTCATGGATTCTGGTGGCAACATGTATTAATTTTACAGAGTAAGCTCCTGAGTGTCAAAAATATAGGGTATACAATTTTGAACTCCTATATTATTTTTGTCACAAGATGGATTTGCAATTGGTAAATCCATTAGAACTTTTTTACTCTTTTGATTTTAATTTGCAAAATTGACTTAACTATTATGTAGATTTTAAACCAAATACTTTTAATTTGACTTAGCCACCTCGATTTCCTGAAGACCTGCAATACTGATGGTTAAGTGAATTTTGTTATTTACAAAGTTATATTTTTGAAAAGATTATTGTGAAAATAAGATTTAGAAACCTAGCCCATAAGCATGTGGTGTGATTCTTATTTACTACAACTTAAATTTAAATTTGAGAAATTATTATAAAATCTTTCAATAAGATTCTGCTATATATATATATATATATTGTAATGTTTATTTATATACGTTACAAATATATTGGCATTGGGTAAAAAAAAAAAAACTAAAAGATAAAAGTGGATTTAAAATTTTGTTGAGTAATTTTTTTTTAAAAAAAAAAAACGTACAATGAGGGTTGAATTATTCTTCTTATTTTGTTTTATGTGATTAGTAATAACAGTAATTGGAGAGAACAAAAGAATTCCAAAAGCAAGTAAAAAAAGATAAGCTGAAAGTAGAAATACTCAAATTAATTAAAGATGGCCGAAAACTTGAAGAAAATAAAGACTTTATTACATAAAATTTATAAAGACTGGATAAGATTAAAAAGGCATGGTACTAGCATGCGCAGAAGTCCTGAAAACTGGATATAAAAAGGAGGGATCCGGTTGAAGGAACGTCTTGTTCATTTTGTTTCTCTAGTTGGTCTTGGATAACATTAATATATCCAAGATCGCTCTTCGCTGAAGGAATTCGGCATGTCGCAGTGAACCGGAGCTTCTGAAGACATCGGACCTAATGATGTACACCAGGAAAAGCCTTTGTGACCGACTGGGGAAATGGACCACAAGATCAAGCAATAACCAAAAGGCCGAGCTCATTATAACCAAAAAACTATGCATAGTTATCTACTACTGAATTCATGAAACTTAACTGGTAAGAATAATTATCCTGATTGTGACAAAGTTAACTATTTAAAACTACTCGTAAAAATATACGTATAAAAGAATCCCGATAGTGACTCTAATTTTTCTATATGAGAGACTCTTATTTAACCAAGAACTTTTTGTTTATTTTAACTGATATTTATATTTTCTGGATATTTCCCACCTGAATTAAATGTGTTCTCTCCAAGGTATTAATTAGCTACTTAACATGAAGTATTTTAGTTTGTCAAAATTAAAAATATTTCTAATATCAATTCTCATTTGTGCGTTATTAATAATAGTTATTATTTTTTATTATTAAATTTATTTTTAGTGTAATAAGATTTAAACGTAAGTTACCTTTGTCAATATGTTTCAATACGCCCAGGACTAATAATCGTAAAAATCATTAATTCTCATTACGGTAGAATTACCGCCCCTTTAAAAAAAATATAATAAAAATCTTTTTATTTTTTTTTGTTTTACAACTTGCGGGAGGTGCTGGCGACATATTTCAGCGGATTCTTAGGAATTCTGGCGCCCATAGTAAATAAAATTAAAAGTTGATTTTGTCAATAGCACAATTTGTAACAATTAATAGGCTGAAGTTGATCAGGAAAAATAGCTGTGTTTTTAGAATAGAAATACAACTTTCTTCTTTTTTGACATAGCTTGATCAACTCACGCGCAGTTTATATTAGCGTGTAAAGGCCTAGTAATATGAAAAACGTTACAATATATATATATATATATGGCTGTATATAAATTTCATACATACATATGAAATTTTTAATGTAAAACCAATAAATTGACTTATTTAATAAAATAATCTATAATTTTAAAGATCTAAATTTTAAATACAAGACATGCTATAATATATGTATAAGCCAATGATATTATAGTCTTTTATTCACATATATATGTGAGCTGATACATATATAACTGCGTTTATGCTTATATACATGTATTCATAGGTTTCAAAGCTGGCACAGATGGAGCTATGGGGAACATAGGTAAAATGTATATTAAGTTGGGAATATACTATTTCAATATATAATTTAAAAAGTAAAACAAAAATGGAAAAATACTAAAGGCATCTTCAACCAATTTGTATTTGCAATCGGTGATTTAGTCAAAATAATTTGCTGTACCTGAACTGATGCACATTTATCAATCATAATTAAATGAGTATTTTTTTCTATAAAATCAAAATATTATTAAATTTGCATTTCCAAAATATTCAAATAAGTTTTTCCAAGTTCAGGATTTCACATATAACTTTATATAATTCCACATAAGTTAGCAATCTGACTTTAGTCTGTTAAGTAAAACATTATCTTAAAATTGATAACATTTCAAATTTCATTCATTCTCTTTAGAAGGCTTGATAGATCTTTCACTAAAGTAGGCTATATCCATGTAAATATACAATAATATTACTAACATTATTTTTAACTTAGGTTCTCTTATAAATTTTCCATGACTTTTTAACTGGCAATGTATGATAACAAAATTAATCAATATAAAGCTTCTATTCTAAGTGACATAATTAGCAACCTAAAAATCATTTGCTACTTTATAAAGTACAGCAATAATTAAGTCATCTAATGAATATCATTGTCACATTCGATACAGTATTAAGGGATGAATGTAAACTAAATGGTAGTTTAACTAAAAAACTCTTTGTATCAGCTTAATGTTAATAGATAAAGCAGATTTTTATTAAACTCATTAAAAATAATCTTGCTTTCAAATAAACAAATATGTAAATAATTAACCAAACATAATGTGAATATTTAATACTATTATTAAAGTTATGCTTAGCTTAGAACCTCTATGGAAATTTTCCACAATCTTTCAAATATCAATGTTTGATGGAGGTAAAACAATAACCAATCTCTGATTGACATAGGTTTTTATCATAACTGATATCATCATCAGCTTAAAAAGCAGTTATCACACTATCAATCATAGCAATTCAATCTATTTAAACACTACTATAACAATCAACATTATAATAAAAAGGCATTAATCAAATTACCATTAAATTTACACTTAAACTTTAACATCAATTGAATATTGTAGTGATGTTTTAACAGAAATTGAGTTAATGAAATATCAGTTGATTTACAGACTACTACTGATGATATAATGTATAATAACAATATATCCAACAGAGATTTTTTGATTTTTTATATTAAACATTGCCACGTGGAAGATAATGGAAAATTTATATAAAGAACATAAGTTAAAATTAATGAATATCTCATATCATTATGAAGAAAGCTGTAATAAATATTCAAAATTATTATAAAGCTTTTCAATCACTTGTATCAAATGGTTTAACAAAATAAATAAAAGTACAGCAACACTATGATACCATAAATCTATATCTACTAAATAATTTTTATTCAATAAAACTAATTCTATTGCTGTTGATAATAATATTTTAATATAATTATTGAAGTTTTTGCTATCTTTTTATTTGTACAAATTGGGACAATAGAAATATTCTTAAGTTCAAGTGATACAATTTCATGGATCTATATTGTGATAAAATGTGAATGTATATCAACCATTAATCATAGTCTAACAATCATCAGTTAGAGCAGAGGTTCCCAACCTTTTTTTATGCCTGCACCCCTAAATTTTTTTAAATATGTTCTCATACTTCTTTAAATAATAATTTATTTAAGAATAAAAGTGAAGGTAACCAAAACAAATTTCTATAATCAATTTTTAATAATATATAACCAAAAAAATAAAACATGGAAAAGAAAAAATATTACAACCAAATTAAAAATTGCATAAACTCTACAAAAAATTAAATTTTCATCCATGCATGAAATTTCTTTTAAAAATTACAACTAATGTTCAAATATTTATAAGACAATTTAAATTTAATGACTGTTTTGTTGCTGTTTATTGCATAAAAGTTTTTCAAAACATGGCACTTTGTTGCTAATAGCAATCTGCATGTCTGCCTGTGCACCCAAGTGATTTCTAGATTTTGTCTTTATTGACAAAAGGACACTAAATCCAGTCTCACATAAGTATGTTGTTGTGAATGGGATGAATACAGTTAGTGCTTTTTCACAAAGTTTTGGAAACATATCCATTGCTGAACACAAATACTGTTCTAAAGTTTTGATTTCAAACTGCATTTCAAGTACGCAATTTGTGTGCAGTTCAAAAAAATCATCCTTCAGTTCTTCATCATCCAATATATTATCCAAATTGAAGGAGTATGGATTTATAATCCATTTTTCAGAAGTTTACAGTTGTCCTCCTCCAAAATATCTATCAAATAACTTTCATAGTATTTCTAAACAATATATAATTTCTTCACACACATTTGGAATTAGACTTATCATGATCAACCATTTTTCTGAATGATGAAAAATTTGAAAAATTACCCTTTTTTAACTCATCATCATCAAATATATAACTTTTCTTGGAAAGCATTTAACTTTTCCCAGAATTTCAATATGTTTACATTTTTTTCTTGGATAGATACACTTGAGTCATTTATATGAGTACAAATATCACTCAAATGCTAGCATTTGGTTGAATTCTTGTGATTCCATTTTTCCAGGAAGATCATAGTTACATTCCTTCAGAAAAACATTGACTTCTTGCAGTTCAAAGAAATGTGCTAAAGCTCTTCCACATCACAGCCACTTCCATGTGAAAAAGCAAAAGTTAATACTCTATTCCAAAATCATCAAACAGTGACTTAAAGATATGATGGTTCATAGCATAACTTCTAATCCAGTTGATGTTTTTTTAACTTTGGAGACAAGCATGGTGATAAAGAAGACAGTGGGTACCTTTTAAGTGCAGAATCTCTTGTTTCATCCTGATTTATTTTCTAGCACAGCAAAGGTATCATCAGCACACATAGAACTAATAATTTGGATATCTAAATCATATTTCACAAAAAAGTCTTTTACCCACTAGAAGATTTCTTTTCCTTTTATGCTTTGTTTCAGATCTTCACAGACAAATGAAATCTTCCATTATGATACAATTGTGGACATATGTCACTAATGTGATGAATTAACTCCAATTTACAGCACCAATTGTTTTGCCCAACTGGAGAAAGATTTTCAAGAAAATAGCCCTAATATCTGTAAGAACTTGGTCCAAAATGTCCAAACTTAAATTGCTAAATTGGTTCTGGATATTATTATTTGATAATGGCACTAATTTAAACTTGTTTAAGGCTTTTTTTCCAGAAAAAAAAATGTTGCTATTTCTAATGCACACAATTTTATCACCTCTTTTGAATTTGTATAAGTTTCTTGGATTTGGTTACTTTATACACCACATGGTATGAAGCCACCAACATTGTTCTGACAGAAGATATAAAACCTAATTTTGGGAGAGTTGCTTGAGAATAAAAGCTGGTTCTTTTAGCTTTAAATGATCCAGCATCATGTTCCACAGCGCCACCATGCTAATTGTTGAAATGTTCCAGTAGTTTAGATGGCTTCATATTTGTGTTTAAAAAGGCAGCATTACAAAATATGCACAAGGGTTTTTGCAGATTCACAGTTGTTCCAGTGCAAGTAAAACCAAACTGCACATAATCATCATTCCATTTCCTTTTATTTGACATAATGAAGGGTTAATTAACAATTTAAGAATTATAATCTGAAAAAAAAAACATGAATTAGAAGAAAAATAACAATAAGTAAAATAACATTAAGTATCATTACCATTTATTAAAGATGTAAGAAATGAATACTGCATGAACACAGAATAGACAATGCACTAACTACTATAGCACCACACATGTTTATATATTCTGCTAAACATTCTAGAACATTCTTAAATATACATCACATGACATCATTGATTAATTCTTAATACTTCTGGAAGTATCTCAAGTTATGATCACATGAATACATTACACAAATAAATGATAAATAAAAATAGAATGTAATTCTTGAATATATAGGATAGTACTCTTAATATAAACAAAAAAAATGAAATGTTATCTCACACTCCCTGAAATGCCATCTCACATCCACAAAAGATGTAAGCACCCATGTCTGGTAAACCCTGAGTTAGAGAGTATTAGACAATAGTTGAGCATGTGTAGTTCAACAAGCCACCTCCTGGAGATACCAGATTATAAGCAATGGTTATTTTGGTTATTAGTTTAAATAGAATTCGTAATTTATGTTAGGCACCAGATATTAGATGCAGAAATATATGATATTTGATGGTCAAACTTTTATGGCAGATTGAGAAATGAATAATTTTATAAATATGAGGATGATAATCCATTACTATTTAATATTTCTGTATTTTTTTTCCCCTAAGGGTCTCTATAAGATTAATTTCTAAAAAAACTTATTTATATCCTGTGATAAGATCTGTGTTTTGAGAGATTATCTAATGGTTGCTGCTTACATCAGCTATATCCACATCTTAATTGCTTAACAAATTTAACAAAAATGCCAATAAAATATAAAATATGTTACTTGATAAATGCATAACGGTGTAATCATTTGGGTGTCTTTTTAAATACCTGAAGCCATAATAAATCATTATCAAATCTCTCACAGGCTTTTATTACATATTTTTTGACTAACAATCATCAAAATGCATGAATTAAGTCTAGATTTTAATTATTGTAATCTCCATATATCTTTAAAATATCTCATATGGGTTTTGATTTATCTTATTTTTTAATAATAAAATTCAAGTTCACAGTCATCTTCTCTCTATCCACTTTTTCATTAAACACATATCTGTCACATTACCTTTATGAGAAACATAAAACCTATAGTTTAAATTAACACTGACTCTTTAAATTTTAAATAACACGTTTTCTTAACAGAAAAAAAAATAGATCCAACAATTGTAAATAATAATAATACATTCTTCCATTTACTATAATTTTTTTTTAGAAAACTCAATTTCTTTTCTTAACAATAATTATTATTTTACTATTTGATATTTTAAAATAATTTACCAACAAATAAGAGTTATATAGCTTAAAGAAGTGACTTCTGGTTTATCATAACCACACGTCATAAATAAGGTTCATTTACAATTATTTATAGCTGTTGAAGGATAAACAGTCTAAACAAATAAGTCACCGACATTTTAACTTTGTCTATCTATTAAGTTTTATTTATTTATTTTATCCTGTGGCATGAATGTATGTGATTATTACATGTGGTTGATGTGAAAAAATCTATCTGTTGGAATAAACATATTTTTTTAAAAAATGAATGAGGGATATTACAAAAATATCTCATCTATACGTGGCATATAATTACAAATACAAGATATAAAAAAACTCCTTGCCATAAACACAAAATGTAGTAATGAATCCCTACTTGCTGCTAAAAAAAGTAGAACAATCACAAATTTCTACTATATATATAAATGTACAGAAATAAATTACTTTTTATGAAAAAAATAAGAAAAATTATCATCTCTATAATATAAAAATAATGATTAAATTTCTGTGAAATCTTTTTCATCAATTTCTGTGAAATCTTTATACCTAAATGATCATTGAATGGAATTCCAATCTTCAAGAAAGTCAAAAATGGGAACAATCTGTGGATCAGTTATATCACTGTACTACTCATTTATTTCTTTAATAAAATCAAAAGGGTCAGTTTTTCTGGAACAATATTCTTATAATTAGATTTTCAAATACACTTTTAAAAATATATCCACATCCAAACAATGAAATTACCTACAATCAAAAAGGAATGTAATTGGTTGGACTTTTGTATATTTAAAAAAAAATACTTACAACAAAGCAGCCGTTTTGAAGCAAATACTATCCATAATAAATTCTATGACTGTATTCATGCACATATATTAATGCTTTGTACTTTTTAAAAAAGGAAAACCTTTATTTATTCATATTTTAATTACAAAAGAAAAATTGCTTACCTGTTTCCATATATTAATCATTAAACATTATTTTCCTCTTTTTTCTCTAATGGAAATAAAATTCATTTGTTTTTTGTCATCAAAGAAAAGCTAAAATAATCAAAAAAGAAACATAAATAAATAGACAAAATGTAACCTTTAAATGTACAAATATTTTTTTTCTTTCTATAATACATATTACATTTTAAAACACAGGGTTGATATAAAAGTGCATTTCTTTTAAACATTTTGCAAGATAAAATTATATTTATCACACTTTTTTCCTGATAGGTTACAATACTTTCCAGTTTTCAGATTTTTAAAGAAAATGTTCTGAACTTATAAATTGTAAATGGTTTTGATCAAGATGATGTGACACATTGATTAAATTTAATACATGTCTACACACATCACATTTATATGAGTCCATTAAAAAAATTAAGAGGTTGATATCAGTTACTTATTTTTATATTTGTTGATAATAAATAAATGATTCATCTGGCAAAGATAATTTTTGTCTTTATTCTGTTATAAGTTGATCAGAGAGACGTTATAACTGTGAAGATGAATTTTGGTTAAATTTTCCATTTGCATCAAAGATGATTTAATATAATTCATTGTAAGATATTGAATATTTGACATATTTTTTAGAATAAGTTTGTATCCCATTATTTAGACAATTATTTCGGTCATAATTTGCATTTTGGTATTAATATTTTTTAATATTTTATTTCTATGTTATATTATGTAGAATATAAAGTTATTTCGACTCATTTTGAGATTCATAAATGTATTGCTCTTTTTTGTTTTAAGTAATTTTCTCTTTCCTCGTCTATACAGAACTAAAATAAGCCGATAATAAAACTAATCTTTGATATTACTAACAATCAATTGCGAAATTCTTTCTTAACAGATTTGATAATATTAAGTTGGCAATGTTTTTAACACTTTTGAAATAAACAATAAGTCAGTTTTTTAATCATTTATTTAATAACTGAAACACACAGGCTTATTATATACCTGTGTCTATATATGTAATATATAGGGTATATGAGCACAGACTTTCACATGACCCACCACTCTCCACACTATCTCATAACACTGATACACTTGAACACATATATATTGAAAAGATAAATAATCACCAATATGTATTTCATGCTAAACCAGCAATCATCAATTGGTCCAGATTACCATCGCTACACATATATGCTATATGTGCTCAGATATATATTAAGATAGCCAAACCTCATACTTTAATGGACAGGCTTCAATCCATTCCACACTCCAACTCTTCAACCGTTCATCCAATTGAAAATCTGATGATGGAATGCTCGAAGGCCACCCTGAGGCTGAGATTCTTGTCACACCCATGTTGACCTAAGATCAATCTGACCCCTCATGCACTTATAGCATATATGTGTAGAGATGGTAATCTGGATCAACTGATGATTGCTGTTTTAGCATGAAATATGTATATTGGTGATTATTTATCTTTTCAACATATATGTGTCCAAGTGTATCAGTGTTATGAGATAGTGTGGAGAGTGGTAAGTCATGTGAAAGTCTGTGCTCATATACCATATATATTACATATATAGACACAGGTATATAATAAGCCTGTGTATTTCAATTATTACATAAGTAGAGATGTCTGCTCATCCCTTGCTTATGTATTGAATGGATTATGTCCTGTACTTCAGAAGTCAGATTGACCTTAGGTCAATATGGATGTGACAAGAATCTTGGCCTCAGGATGACCTTTGAGCATTCCATCATCAGATTTTCAATTGGATGGATGATTGAAGAGTTGGAGTGTGGAGTGGATTGAAGTCTGTCCATTAAAGTATGAGGTTTGGCTATCTTAATATATATCTGAGCACTTATAGCATATATGTATAGAGATGGTAATTTGGACCAACTGATGATTGCTGGTTTAGCATGAAATACGTGTATTGGTGATTATTTATCTTTTCAACATATATGTGTTCAAGTGTATCAATTTATGAAATAGTGTGGAGAGTGGTGGGTCATGTGAAAGTCTGTGTTCATATATCTTATATATTAATCATTTATTTAATAAAATATAAAATAACCAAAATTATATTTCAAATATATTAATTTTATTCTATAATAAGTATTACTATTAAAGTATTAAAGATTTTAAGACTTCTCATTCGATAATTTAATCTACAAAATTAACAAAGCGTATGCCACACTTGAATGAGAAGCTATAACGATACACAGAAATTATTCTACGCTAAGCGCTTTCAAGGTCTTTTGCCTCATATTCATAGCGGTACTGTGAGCTGCAGAATGAAAAAACAGGGCAAGGGACTATCTAGTTCATTTGCATATGCTTTGCATACTGTTTTGTTTCCCTTGCCCTGTTTTTTCATTCTGCAGCTCACAGTACCGCTATGAATATGAGGCAAAAGACCTTGAAAGCGCTTAGCGTAGAATAATTTCTGTGTATCGTTATAGCTTCTCATTCAAGTGTGGCATACGCTTTGTTAATTTTATTACTATTAAAATAAAATAAATACAATGGTACCTCGGCAGAGTACATGTGCACATACATGTGTGTGTATAGACATTTCTTGCATCTATTCCAAACAAATGCAAAGAAAATGGAAAATAAAAACAGTTAGTTTGAATGAGTTTTAAATATTATTTCTTTTTTGTGACGATTTTAAACTTTCTGCTAAGTTACATGGCTTTAATATATTCCTCAAAATTTTAATAGTTTTGAAGCTAATCCATTTCCATCATATTTTAAAACTCGAAAATATATTTTATCAAAATCAGTTGAATTGTTTATATATATATAATTATTCCATTATAACTTTACAATAGTTAGATTATATTTCAGAAAACATATTCAAATTATGACTACATATCCATATGTGCAGGTACATTAAAGCTGATCATGTTTAAATGGTACGATCCAGAATCTGACCAATGTTCAATCCATTTACTCCTGCTCAATGATTTAATATCCTATGGTTGACGTTTTCTATATTACACATGCATTCAATTTAACCATGGTCTGGCAGTAGCATCAGCATGGAACACAAGACTCATAGAAAAGATAAATTAACACTGAATTAGTTGGATATATATACACATGGCTATGTGAACCGTCACTATGTTAATGACTAATTACTAAATCTAACAAAGCGGTCTTTATCTATATAATGATGCACATACAAATTAATATGGAGTTGGATGAAAAATGAATTTATGGATAATAAGAATATGAAAATGAGTTACATTTTAAATAATATTAATTTAATAAAGAAAATAAAAGATATTAAAACTAAAATGTACAAAATTATGCAATTGGAATGTGGAAGATTATGCTCACAGGCATTACATAGTTAATGAGATTAGATTCTATATATGATCTTATTATAAGTGTTTAATGAAAATGATGTGCAATATTCAAATCTATGCCTATATTAACATGACAACTTCTAGCTCTTCTGTAGTCTGCTAAATCATATTGAACTTACTAATCAAAGTTATATAACTAATCTTATAGTGCTTCTATGTCATCTATCTATATATAACCAATTAAGTTGAGCACATAATCAGGCTTGGAGATATGCATGTTAGCGTGTTAACCTAGATTGGGGTCTATCTTAATGCTGAATAAGCATTTAATATAGAGGAAGAGAAAACTGGTATATTCTAGGTTTATCTATACATACTATGGCACATATTAAAATATTAATAAAACTAGAAGGTGCAAATTGGTTGTTATTCATGAGCTTCAGCATCAAATGTTCAGTGCCCTAAGACCAAATGACTTGCTATGAATAAGAATAGTAGTTCAGTGAATCGGATAAGCATTTATATTAATAATCTGGACCCTTGTGTTCCAGTTCTAAAACAGTTTGCTTTACCTGAACTAAGTGGATAAGTGTGAGCTCCACCAGCGACTCATCAAGAAACATGCAGCAAGCAGTTAATGTACATAACATACTTGTAATGACACATTCGCAACCTATATATATAATGCAAATACATTGAATTAACTTAGTGTGCCTTAAAAATAGATAGCATCTATATGCATATCTATACAACCCAGTTCTCAATTTTTGTATTTCAAATGTACTATTTAGGGTCTAAATTAATTAGTAACCTAGGTTAAGATTATCACCTGTGTTTCTAATATATATGAATCTAAGAAGGGCAAAGCATAATTGAGGGGCAATTACTGACAAAGCATTATACATATGCTTTGATAATATTCCTGTGGCTAGATCCTATGATGCACAGATTACATATATAGAAAGTTATTTATAACTAGAGCTGAGCAAACTACAATTTTAACTAGAACATTACTGATCACTATAATATTAATTTATAAAATTAATCATCAAAACAATAACATGACCTCAAAATGGTGAGTGAAAAAGTAATAATTCAATTATTTAATATTTATTATTGTGAAGATTTGAAATTATCTTTGCAGATAAATAGGCTAAAATCATATATATATACACTCACGATTTTGAGTTATTTGGCATATTAAATACATGTAATATTAAAATGATAAAATTATAAAATGAATGGAATAGATCAAAAATAGGCATAAAAGACTGCAGAAAATTTAAATATAAAGTAGATTATTAGAGTTTTACATTTTAGGACTGAATATTACATTATAAGTTTTATATTCAGACAAGATCGAATTTTATAGAAATTAGCATTTAAAAGCTTTCTTTACAGATTTTAGAAAATGGATTTATAAAGGCAGATTTTATATGTAGCTATCTTTAGATACATAATTGAAAGTTACAGTTTATAAACAGAGCTCTGTGGAAATTTATTAAAGTACCAGTTAGTTGTCTTTATTGCAGTTTCAGGCACATGGGGATGATAAAAGTTGGCACTCTTTTTTGATGGTTAGATGTTTTTGGAGATCCTTCTACTATGGGCTGCTTTTCTGAGGTATAGTTCATCATATTTTGTAGGACCATGCTCCCATTTTCCACAAGGATGAAGCAGTAAGAAGTTGCCTACTTACCCCACCATTTCAAAGGTAAAACATGTGTAAATCAGCTTACAACTCAATTATAATATATATGATTAATTGATTTGACTACAAAACTTGAACTATTTATAATTTTCTTAATTCTGACCATCTGGTTGTTTACAAGCTTGGCCACAGTTGGAAAATCCATTAACTCATTTTAGAAAAACACATTAAATTACTAACTAATTTTAATCCTGTTTTTCCATCTTTTTCTCTCCTGGTTTATTATTACCAGTCAACTGCATTTTGTTTACAACTTTATAAAATTCTGAGAATTGTTATTAAAATTTTGGATTTATAAAATTAGACTCATGCTATATTAAGACAACTACAATGGCCTAATTAAAAGTTGTTTACAACTAAAACTAAAAGCTGCATTTATAATTAGTATAAAACTGATTCTATCTCTATATATGTAGGATGATGGTACTGGGAATGTGTTTATATATATATATATATATATGCAATTTCAATAAAATAAACCATAAAATTGACTAATAATTTAGATTAAATTATCTTTTAAACTTGCAAATTTTTAAAATGAACATATATCTGTAATATACACATATACTATTCTAATTACAGACTTACCATTTGCATATATGTGCAATTCCGCATATATAGTGATTTAAGGTTGTTTAGGTGGGTATTCTGAGAGGATTTAAATCTGGCATAGGTATAGGTGTGAGGGTAAAATATGTGAAACAGACATGTGGTTAAAACTGACTGTTTCATAATATAAGACAACTTTGAACTGTTTTATTTCAATATATAGACCTCTTTATCTTTTTTCAATAGACAAATGAAAAGGAAATACAGTAATTATCAGGTTAATCAAATTTTGGATAATAAAAGTTTTTTTATATTCTTATTGTTTTATTTTTTAGATAATTTTTTTTAGATATTCATTTACTGTTCATTGATTGATTAACCACAAATAAGCTATCTGAAAAAATATCTGTTTATATGAATATGCTAAACTGAATAATAAAAAGTGTATTAATAGAACAATAAAACCTAGTTTTATATAAAATAATAGATAAAAGATACTTCTAGGATAAACTATCCAGAAAATAAGGAAGTGTTAAAAAAGAAGAAAAGAGGTGGGGATAGATGGATAAAGACTAAAAATTATGTCATTAAACTCAGGAAATGTTAATATTCAAAAACTAAAATAATAATAATTTTAATATAAAAATCTTTTATCCAAAATAATTGTCAATATTCTTTGTTATAGTCATAAGCTTAAACTTTTTCTACTAAGTTTACAATAAACTAAGATTTGCATCAATTATTTATCAAATTAATATAAGTTTATAACTATATATTTGGAAGAGAAACTAGTAGATTTCTCATTTTACCCATTTTTTTAATATCAAATTTTTAAAACTACATTATAAGCTTTAATATAACTCTAATCAAAAAACTATATATAATATTATGAATATTAGTAAATTATATTACTGTATAAACAAAATTCTTTATAAAACTAATAATATAATTATTAATAATAAACTGAGGAGACATATTTACATTTATTTTACTAAATGTATGTTTATGCATGCATTCATTGAAGCAATATGAGTAAGAAAAAAAAACAATTACCGTATTTTTATCTTTAAAATAAAGTAATTGGTGAAATGTCTGACTTTTACTCATCACTATTAAATACATTCTGAGTGATATACATATTTTTTCAATAATGTTTTTCTCTTATATAAACTAAAGTGATCTTGATATCAAGAAATTATGATCTCTAATTAAATTTTAATGTTTTTAAATCAGCATCAACCTTTAATATGCTCTAAAATTTTGTAAACCTTTTAGCATTATACTCAGAAAATATTTTATTATGCAAAATACTGCATATCAGATTTGAAAAAGATAAGAAAGAGAGAATAAATTGTATGTATTTTCAATATAAACCAAAGAAATTATATTAATATATACAATCATGTATGGTAATCTGAGATAAAAAAAAACCACTACTGACATACTGTAAAATTTGTTTACAAATTTTACTTTTTTTTAAAACATGATGACATACAATGTTTCAGAAAAGGAAAAATGGCTACCTAAATATCATAAAATTTGCAAATGTTAATGTTTTGTTTATTTATATTTTTGTATGTTTGTTTACATTTTTTTAGCTAACATATAGTTAAAATTATGTTGTTAGATACAGCACAGTTTGTGGCTCCACTGTATTGTCAGTGAAGATATATTACTTAACAATTAATAACTTTTTTCCTACTGGATAATGTACATCTTATAATACATAGAGTTTATTCAAGTTTACAATATGCTTCTAAAATGTTACAATGCTAGTATAATGGCTTTAAGTAGTTTCAAGTAAAGACAATTTATAACACTGATGTTCAAGTGTTATCATTGGCCTGCAATATCATCTTTCATAAATACTTTAACCTACCTACAGGCATAGAATTCTACTTACTTACATAAATACAAATAATAAGGTGTTTAACACTTTTAAAGGAATGTACCACATTATTTTCTATTCTATTGTAATATACATCAAATATTTTAAAGTAATAGATATTTATTTAATATATTTATTTTATTTACAAAATGTAATGACATCATAATTAAGAAATTAAATCTGCTTAATAATTATATCTTAAGCTAAGTGTATCTCCAATATGGAAATTTTGAATACAAGTCTAGATAAAATTGGTTTTCTTAACTTTCAAAATTATTTATGATAGACTAGCCTGGAAAAGTTTGTGCTTCAATCTATGATTAAGAGGGAAGTGAAATAAATTTTCTTGCTTGTCAAGATTTATTTATGTAAACTCTTAGGCCGTAACTAACTATTCGATTTAAAACTCAATTTATAACATTATTTATTATTCAAATTTATAACAAAAGTTTGTTTTTACTAAAACAAAAAAAAATTGTAAGAGTTTTTTGAACTAGAGAATAATTGGCAGCAGCAATGACTATGAATTTTTATTTTTATTTTACTTATTTTTTTTAAAAAACAAACAAACAACTATATTTAAAAAGGCTAGATATCCAATTACCGGCCAGTAATTCCACACCTACCTGGGTTCGATATAAAACGATTACCTGATAAAATTTTATTTGATTAAAAACTGCCAGCTATTCGTATCGTTATCTCTTTTTTATATTCCGTTTATATATATAAACCTGATTACTAAATCTAATTAAAACTTATCTATTGTTATAATGATCATTAATGTATTTTTTAATTATGTATTTCATTTACATTTTGATTAAGTATCTCCATCTGTATATTTTATTAATAACAAATAGAAGAATAATGATAAATGTTGCTAACCAAAATTTAATTACTAATCAAGCATTTTAAAACCTAATTACACTAAAAACTCATTAATGTAATGTAAGAGAATTGCATTTTAATGATGTTTGTAAAAACAAATAATGAAAGATCTTTTTTGTAACGTCCATTTTGGAAATTTTATTATTATTATATATATATATATATTTAATTCCAAAAGAAAACAAAAATATCTAGAATAGTATGGTATAGATATGTGCACACACTTTTTAAATTAAATATTATATATATGAAATTTTAATAATCACAACATTTTCAAGTTGCAGATAAGATAATGGAAACAAACTTATTTTTTTACTTACTGACAATTATTATTACATCAGCCACTTTGGCAGAAGGACTACAAGTATAAAATGATAATTTATATTTCAAATCTTATAAATATTTCCTTTGTAATAAGTGATATTATTAAGAATTAAATTTAAATCCACACAGATAAATCTTTGCTTAAATCTGATATTTAAGTTTGACTTTTAATAAAACCACATATTAGAAAGTTCATCTCTGTAAGATTTGAGATAGCAAGTATAAATAATTGAAGACTTTATGATAAAGAGGTACAGAACATTGATATTAAAAATGCATGTAAAAGAAATCATTTCCATATACATATATAGTATATATAATATTCCAATATAAGTATATCGTCTATACTAAATTTAATGTAATTAGAAGAGACAAACTCAGATTTTCAAGCCCTCTGCAGCTATGCACTCTATTTTATACAATTGATACACATGATCACAAATATATGAAAAGGATAAATGATCAAGATAATATTTTGTGTTGAAACAGCACTCATTAGTTGGTTCCCACCACCATCTAACACACTTAAATACAATCAGTGCTCAATTTATATTATGATAGCAAATCTTCAAATTTTAATGGATGAGCTTCAATCTTTTCTATCCTCCAATTCTTCAGCTATCTTTATCATTGGAAATCTGATGATGAAACACTTAAAGCACCCATTGATGCCAATATTATTGTCATACCCATGTTGATTTTAAGTCACTCTGATCTCTCACATATAGGACCTTAATATATTTATTTGATTACATAGAAAGGGGATGGGCAGAATACAGGCTGAATATGTAATATTCAAATATAATTATTATATTGGAGATCATTTATCTTTTTTACATGTATGTGGTTATGTGTATTGGTTAAAATGGAGTGCATAACTGTAGGGAGCTTGAAAATCTGAATTCAAGTACCTACCTTTTAATATATATATATATATATATAATTAAAGTATATATATTTATATATATATATATATATATAAATTAAAAAATAAAAAGTATATTTGGGCTATAGATAATCTATAGTTTAATAAATGATCAGTAATAATCATTATTATTATTGTATAAAGTGATTTGTGGCAAAGTTGTGAATGCACAAAGTTTAACACTTGTAATCACATTATATTACATTACTATTTAAATGAGATATTTATTTTATATAGTGTGATGTTTTTGAATTGTAATAAGCTAATAATCAGCTTTTTAAGCTAATGCACATGCACTTTGTTGATCTTAATAATAAATGAATACTCTCATTTTAATACAAGATAAAGTTTTTGTGAAAGAATAGAATGAATCACCCATTCTTTCAACCCAATAGTTTAAGTATGGGCAAATCTTAAGTACTGGAAATGAGAGCATGAAGATATTAAACAATCACTTTAAGTTACTTTTACTATGTCTGAATGAACAACGCCTGCGAAATTTACTAGAATTTACGATACATCATTCTTAAATGAGATTAAACATATGTAAGTGAGATGAATTGTAATAAACTAATAATCAGATTTTTAAGCTAATACACATGTGCTTTGTGGATCTTAACAATAAATGAATACTCTCATTTTTCATATCTCATTTAAATATGTTTAATTTCATTTAAGAATGACATATCATAAATTCTAGTAAATTTTGCAGGCATCATTCATTCAGACATAGTAAAAGTAATTTAAAGTGATTGTTTAATATCTTCATGCTCTCATTTCCAGTACTTAAAATTTGCCCATACTTAAACATTTGGGTTGAAAGAATAGGTGATTCATTCTATTCTTTCACAAAGACTTTATCTTGTATTGGAAAATGAGAGTATTCATTTATTGTTAAGTTCTACAAAGTGCACGTGCATTAGCTTAAAAAGCTGATTATTAGTTTATTATATTACTATTTGTAAAATTCTAAAAAGTGATGAAAAATGTGTATGAGATTGTGATTCAGACAAACTCATGAATGTGTTATAGCATGAAATGCCCATCTTAGGGATCATTTATCTTTTTCACATCTTTGGTGACATGTTTCAAAAAGTTGTGATGAAATAGAAGTTTGAAATATATATTATTGAAACATCCTATAGCTATATTATTCCAGACACACTCCCCCTTTGCTTATTTAATTTCACACTCCTTGTTTAAATTAGATTGATTTTCAATATATAAATGACATCATTGTGTATTCATTCAAGAGATTTTCTTTTGAATGGACTATAAAATTAAAGCTTTTCTTTATTTTAAGGGGCAGTGTAGTTGAAAGAATGTAGCCATAAGGCAGTTAAAATATTATATATATTTATGAAGTTTAAACTATATCTAAAAAAGTGTGTATGAAGTTAAAAGTACAATTACTTGGAAAAAGTGAACTAGGTGTTTTAAATAGTAAAAGAGATTGGTCTGACTTCTGGTCTGCTGGATGGTTGTAATACGAAAGCTAAGGTAAAAAATACACTAAGATAAAAATAAATTTTGAATATATATATATGTAAACAAAAAACTTTAAATAAACTCTGTTATTATTCAAAATGCCAATATATAATAATAAATAATAGCTATAGATAGCTTACATCAAATCTTCCATCCTGAGTAGTATGATAAATTTGCTCTAAGTTAGCTATAGCTATTATATATTTTTATACATTGGTATTTTGAATATTATACAGTTTATTCTAGAGTGTGTTGCCTATTATAATTATTTTATTTGATTATATATATATATATTTAAGGCATATATGGATATATGTGTATGTATGTTAAAATTATATATATATATATTATACCGAGACAAAGTCGGTATATGTAAACACACACACACTCAAGCAATGTAAAATACTCTATTTTATTTTCTTACAACTTATGATAAAAAATAGAGATAGTTTTCTTTCCATACTTTCTAAAATACACTTGTAAAATAAAATATTAATATGTCTAATTAAATAGTTTAAGGCTTTAACATAATTTACTAAAATAATATTCTCTAAAATGAAAAAAATAATATGCCATTATAAATATCAATAAATAATTTATACTTGTATATGCCGCGGGGGTAATTAAAAAGGGATATTTTTTAATTATAATTGTAGTAAAAGTAAAAACTTATAGAAATGATTTTGAGAAAGATTAAATGCTCGACTTTTAGCTAATGTAAATTACATTGTTCTCGTAAGACACGCACACACGTATGCATCCAAGGTGTGAATGAATATAAGTTTGTTAACTGAGATTGCAATATGAGATTGCCTAAACATAAGATTGCCTCAAGCACATGGATTGAGTAGGACACGGACCCCAACGACAACTCTAAGAACATGGAACTCTGGGGGGAGATTCGATCCTCAGATAAGATCCAACCCATATAAATATCAAGCAAAATCTAAAGATGTCAGTTAAAATTGTTAAATTGTCAATTTTTTCAGATTTTCAAATTTCTTTTTTTATTCAAATTTCCTTTCAATTCAAGTCAAAATTCAATTTAATTCAAAGTAAAAATTTCATTCATAAAAAGAATCTTTTTTATTTCGTTTGTGCTATCCGTATTCAAGATGATCGCTGTGAAATTAATATTTAGAGCGTCGATTGTCATGAGGGGCTAGGAAACCCTTCAGTGATTGATCGACGCTCCGCCACCAGAACATCTCCGTCGCTATGAATACTTAACAATATTACCATCTGAAATTAGTGCTCCAACCAGTTCAATAATGTTCCGTGAAATACATGAATCATCCAGACTTATTACGCTCAACTTTAAAAGAAATGAACAACCTCCTTATGGAAAACATCATCTCCCATGTTCAAACCTCCACTTAATTAGAAGCAGCGGAAGAATAAGCCAAAATCCTAGGTAAACACTTTATTTTTTATGCTTTCATTCATTCCATACGTAAACTTTTAAAAAAGGCAATCTCATAATTAACTAACTTTGATTTTTCGTAAATTAAACTATAAACTGTTCCGTAATTCATTATATTTAAAACTTATTATTGTAGCTTATTATTGTAATCTCAACCTTCGTAAAATCAAACACTATGCAATTCCTCAAATTTAAATCTCAGGACTTTTCAAATATGAACTTTGACCCTAATTATTATCTTATAAGCCATAACACTTACTTTCACAATATAAGAGGAAATTTATATTTTATCATCCATATTTTATTATGTATAATATGTTCTTTTCTGTGCGAGTGCATAAATGCGTGTGTGTGCGTGTAAATAAAACTTTTAATCAATATTGCTTTTTTTTATATTCAATAAATTTGTTCAGTATTTAAACAAGTCGAGCATTTCTCAAATCATTTCCTATAATTAAATCTTTATTTTATTTTTCTTTTTGATTATTAATAAAGTTAGCATTTATTCATATAAATTAATTATATTACTTTAGATTTATCTTTCTTAAACTTTGTTTCTTTTTAAAATGCCATTTACAAACATCGTGCCGTAAGTCACGATGTTTATTTATTTATTCCGTAGTTAAGATAGATTTAAGATTTGGGAGGGCCTATTATAAAGATATAAATAAATGTCAATAAATTATAAGTAAAGCTGGAGTAAATAATTCTACCAGACGGTATGATATAGGGGGGATGATCTTATAGCTTCTAATTGTTTTTTGAGGTATAAATGAACATTCGTATTGGTTGCAAATAACCAATGACCAGGTCCAATGCTTGGATCGATCTATTAGTCAATCAAGCGTCTTATCCATTAGTTAGTATAGCGTCTTTTACCAGAAGAGTAATTTAGAAACAATTACATCGCGACCCTGAGTGACCCTATTGGTCCATGCTGGGAGTTTGAGCTTGTGGGCGGGATTAGACTTCGAAATCGTTTTGATATGACGTAAGGTGATGCGAGAAGTTAAATTGTAATTAAATCATCGTATCTGGCGCCCCCTTTGTTGATAGTGAACAACTATCGATATAAGAAAATAAATAAAGCTTTACGCTATATCATGTTTATTTCGGAGCTCGCAATCCCTATATGATCGGACGAGTAAGCGCCCGGTTACAATATATATATATATGCATATTATTAATATAATATAGTATATTGTATTATATAATATAATATATTATATAATTCAGCAATGCAAATAAGAAAGAGAAGTGGAAGAAAATTTCATATTATTAATAGTGAGAATTGAATTAAAATTTTAAAAGTATAACAAATGAATAACTAACTATACTTTAACATAGTTGTCTCTCAACTTAATTTTGATTTTCCTTAATTTTTGAAGTGCTATGAGTGTTTTTATTTTTAGCATTGTATCATTTTCTATTATATACTTATTTAAAAATAAATGAATAAATAAATAAATTCTAACTATAATAATATCTAACAATGCTAATAAAATTTATTAATAGAAAAGGAAATTGTAATTTTATTATTAATTTAATCTTTTTTGACCTTTAAAGTTTCTTCTAATTAATATCAATTTATTGATAAATTTGCAAAAATTTACAAAAATGAATAAAATTAAGTGGGGAGGGGGAGTAAAAAGAAAAGATAATTTAAATGGTAATATTTGAAAACCAGGCATTCTTCACAAACCTGAAGGTTAATTGTAAATATAGGAGATTTGAACTCAGACTTTCAAGCATCCTTCAACTATCCACACTATCTCATACAACTGATATACATGACCACACATATGTAGAAAAGATAAATAATCACCAATATATATATTTCATGCTAAACCAGCACTCTTCATTGATTGGTCCAGATTACCACTTTCCACACACACATATATATAATCAATGTTCAGTTTATATTAAGATAGCAAATCTTTACATTTTAATTGTCAGGCTTTAATCTATTCCAACCTCCAACTTTTCAGCCATCCATACTATTGAAAATATGATGATGGAAAGCCCAAATCCAATTCTGATGCCAACATTATTGCCAGTCTGAGTTCAAATCCCCTATATTTAAATGGTAATGTAAATTTTGTTTGTTAAGTTTGCGTGCTGACAAGCTGAAAGGTCCTTCCTTTCAAAGGCTCCAATTGAGATAGTCTAATTTATGCCCAAAAGAAAGAGATAAAATAAAAAGAAGTCAATAGTTTTATCAGTAAGTACTATCGCTATTGTTCCATAAACCTTTTATAAAAAAAAAGCTAATTTTCAGCGAGGAAAATTAAGTTTTACGATTACATGTGAGCACAGAAATGGCTGCCTTCAACAAGGCTATAGCCAAAGCAGATGCTTTAGAAGATTCACATGGTTACAAGACAAAAGCAACCATTGAGAGCAAAAGCGAAAAAGCTAATATAAACAAGAATAGACTTCCTGACAATCCCAGTTATTCACCGAAAATGAATTTAGAAAACCCTAGTAACTCAGATTTTAATCATCATGACAGTGAAAGTAACGGAAATAGCAAATTCACAGAAGCTGACTTCGAAAAAAAAAAGTAGTAATAAAATAGACCCCGGGACTTTAAATGATAATAATTCAATAAACAATTCAAAAAGGAACATTACTGTGAAAAAACCCAGTATAAAAGCCCTAGAACAAAAAAGTTACAAGACAAAAACTAGCGCACTTCCGTTATTACGACAATTTGGTGTCGAAACGGAAGCTGCGGTTTGTGGGAAAACACGGCAGACAAGAAAAACCCCAGAAATCAGCGAGATGATTCCAACTTTTAAATCGAATAATATGCAATTTAGTGAGACCTACAAAATGACCCAAGAACCAATTTTTTTGGATGAATATAAAGGAAGATATGGGACAAAAACCGCTGGAACAGCAGCGCCATCGACAAATATTTTTTTCAGAAAATCAGCACTAGATCATAACAAACTAAAAATTGAACCCAAAATCAAAGAAACAAGGCCAAATAAAAGTGCTAAACCTTTTTTACACTCACAGAATCCACTGAGGAACAATTCTAAGACCACAACAATGAGTTTTTCCACAGGTGAAAATGCTTCAAGCTCAAATAAGGATCACAATTACTTTAATGCAAATTTATCAACTCACTGTAATATACCAGTTACAACTATTATCCCAAAAGTCGATCCAAAACAAACAAAGAAACTGTTCGAAATGCCTAAAAAACCCAAAAATAAGGTGAAGCTATACTCAAACTCTAACAATCCTAACCCTCCCAATCATCCCCACAATGCTCATTGTCAGTGAACAAAGTTGAAGACCCAGAGATGCAGTCTCAAGAAACTATCTATGACTACCATAACCTTCAGATCAGTACAAATAAAAATACCACCAACCCCAAATCTGTCCTCAGTCCCAAAGCAAACTCATATAGTTTTCATTTCTCCAACTCTAGTGATAACACTGAAAACATGAGGCCAGTATCAAACAAGGTATCAAATGAAGACAGAAAGATGACCCAAATCAATAATACAGTAGCAATTACAATTTGATTTTCCGGCTTTAGGAAACAATTCAAAGGTAGTAAGTAAGAATGATACATATAACAAGGACCATAACACTCGGAATAGAAGAAGCATACCTCCCTTATCATATGCTCGAATGACAGCAGCAAGCACAGAACACATAAATTCTACAAACTACAACTCTCAACATTATGATAATAACAAACCTGAGCTAAGCACACTTGCTAAGTCACTATTAATCATGGATAATGATCATGAATATGAAGACCAAAGCACAGATCAAGAAGAAGCAGGAGTGACTCCAATTATAGAAGATACTCCAACATCCCATATGGTCATCAATGACCGCTTTAATCAGTCAATACCTGCCTTGTTCATGAGGTCTTTCAACCCTACAGAAATAATAATACCCTAATTTTTTCCATGACAGACCATAACATATCCTTTTATAAATTCCCCACCCAATCATTGTTTGATCTCTTTAAGGCAAAAGAGATATGGTCCTCCATATATAAAGTTTTATTTCACCTGAATGACCACTATGTGGCCATACAATTCACCAACCCTTTTACCAAGAAAGCCTTCAGAAACACGTATAAAACATTAGCAGGCAGGTATTTGGTGACCGTGGACTTGGATAGATCGATGTGTATCAGTGGAATGGTCAAGAATTGTGGTGTTGAATTTCAACAATCAGAGCTTCAACAAATCCTCATACCTTATGGGAAAATTACGTTCTTTGCTTACAGACAACTTTGGAATGTTGGAGCTGAGGTTTTCACAAACATTGCAGAATTCAGAATTTTACTTGCCAAAGGAGTGTCCCCATTGGCTGTGCCTGGGTTGGTGGAGTACCACGAGGCCTCACTACTGATTATTCTCAGAGGGGTTTCCCCACAGTGTTTCCACTGTTCCCAGAGGGGACACCTAATGAGAGACTGCCCGGATCGAAAATACATACATTGTGGATCTATACGCAAGAAATTCCACAGATGTAACCAAAAGGGACCCCAGATGATTTATTCCAGTTTGCAAAAATAATATGATGAGTAATAATATATCCAACTCAGTGGTCTTTCAATTAAGAAAGCCAAAGCAACAGAATCATCATAGTAGGTCCGGAATGCAAGAAACAGAACAGATAGTCACCTAAGACAATGACATATTCATGTCTGAAAATTCTGAGAATGCACAGCCTGAGAATAATTCCAAGCAAGAATCAGAAGATAAACTTACAACACCATCCACAACCCGACCCAATCGCAGGAAGGCAAAAAGATCCAAGAGGCCTAAACCATTATCTTCCCCTTCTACAGACTGTGATGAATCAGAATTTGTGGGGATCTCATAGAATTACATTAAACAGCAAACCAGGAATGCCCACCTAAGGGAAAGAAGACACGAACTAGTTCATCAACACAGGTAGACTATCTGAATGGCCCTATACCCCTCAGCCTAAAAGATTCCCCTTTGCAAATCACCCCATTGGAAAATGGCCACCCAGAACTGATATCTCTAGTTGAGGAGATTGAAACACCTTCTACTCTCACAGCATCAGAGGGAGGCTCTATTCCTGAGGTCACAGTAGAAGGAGAGCTTGACCAAGGGGACCCACCTGGAGACTAGTCTAACTCATCATCAAGTGGGTATTAGGTCATCAATAATGTATATTGCATCGCTGAACATAAGGGGCTGGAACACCACTAGCGGGGCATATGCCCTGATAAATTGGTTCAAACAGCACAAACCAGACATACTATGCTTATGCAAAACTAAATTATACCTTCGATCTGATAACAAAATCATTGATCTACTACAGACAATGAGTTACCTACACTACTCCTTTTCTAATACTCCATCAGGCGAAGTAGCTATAATCATAAATAAAAAATCATCCAAAGGACCCTGAAACTGTAATTAGTGTTATAAACTCAATCAATAGCACCTTGAGAACCATCCCTTTCCCAACCTTAATAATTGGTGATTATAATCACAAATATGACCAATTTCAGGCCAAATATGCAGGCTGCCTTAGCCAGCCTCTTATGAGTGGTAAATGGTTTTTCCATGAAGGTGATTATTCCTTTTATACTAAGTCAGCCCATTCATTGATTGACCTGATATATTTATCCCCAACTTTGATCCTGGGAATGGAGGCAAAGTTATGCCCTGTTGCCTCCTCGGATCATCATGCTGTGCTTGTCAAAATATTGGTACTCAATGATGATCAACCTACAAACTTCCTAGAAAGAATGACCCGCATGCTAACTAAATCGAAAATAACCACTAAATTAGTATCTGAGTCATACATTGCCTTCAATAGAATTAAGTTGTTGTCCCTGCCTGCAATAAGAGGCTGGAGGCTCTTCACTAAATCCCTTGCTGACAGCATTAATATATCCACTCAGAAGTTCAGGGGTCCTGTACGCTTAATTAGTGAACTGGACCATATTGCATATAAATTACAACATATGCCATATGAGGCTCATAATGTTCCCCAAATAATTGAACTGAAAATTAAATACAGTCTTATGCAGAGGGAGGTTGCTGAATACCTCTTTATTAAAAGAGCTCAGCAATTATTGAACACCAACATTTCTGGACCCGGGATTATCTCAAGTGGGCCCTTGGAACCAACAGCAAATCCAGGGCACCAGGTTCAATTGAGATAGATGGCAACAAATATGTTGGTACATTCATGCTGCTCAGGATCAGACAGCATTACATTAAAAAATTTAATCCCAATGGTGTTAACAGAATTAGGAGAACATTCTCCATGGCAAATACACCACACAAAATAACTGAGGCCAGAATTCTGGCAACGCTTAGAGCCTTTCCTGATGGCACACATCCTGGGCTGCATGGAATCCCAAAATTCCTTCTGCTGCACCTGAGCTCATTCACAATACTGATTGTTAAGAAGATGGTGGATATACTGGCTGATGGCAGTTGGGAAATTAGTGGGATTTACCCTGTCACAATGGTCCCCCTCCTCAAAAAACCCCAGGGGCCATGTGAGCTGGGGAATCTGTGACCTATTTCCATGATTCCACTACTGATAAAAACAATCGAAAACCTCATCAAAGAAGACATAGAGAAGATCATTATTGATAAACTGTCAGCCTTCCAATTTGCAAAGAAGGGGAGCTCGACTGCAGAAGCCATCAGTCAGTTTCGCCTCATAGTGGATCATGTACGCAGGAATAAAATGGTCCGGCCAGTTGTGGTCCAACTCGACTTTGCCAGTGCTTTTGACTGTGTGCAGATCAATGTGTTACTCAGTATACTGGAGAAACTTCAAGTGCCCCAGGCATATCTTCAAATGATCTAGAATCTTCTACAGAATAGAGAAATCTTTCTCTCACTGGATGGCTGAGGGGCTCCAGGATTTCAGCCCTCAGTTTTAATACCACAGGGCTTGCCACTGAGTGCACTCCTCTTCACGGCTTACCTCAACCCATTGCTGTTATACATTGAGGCATCCATTGAGGGAATTGACATCCCTTTGCTGAGAGAGAGGGTCTGCCTCTGCCACATATCCTACATGGATGATGTGACTGTGTTTCTCTTGTAACAGGATGAGGTTGGTAGGCTGGAGGAGCTCTTGGATCAATTTGGTTCTGAATCAGGTCTAAGAGTTAATGAGGCGAAATCGGCCATGTGGTCAATCAGAACTGGAAAACAGATCCAGGGGAGATTCCAAGCACCCCCCCAGAAGTTTCTCGGCTTTAGCCTGGCCTCCCCTCCTAGTGTCATGAGAAGGAAGCTGGAGGAAAATATTCTCACAAAGATTAAGAACACAGTGACATCCCTAACTAAGGTCCCACTCTCCTTGTTGGGGAAGGTCACACTATTAAATGCAGCTGTGCTACCCAAAATCACTTATTTTCTGGCCAGTTTTTCTCCTACTAAGACCTTTATAAAAAAGGTGGAGACTCAATGTAGGAGGCTTTGCTGGGGCTGGAGAACAGCAATAATTGGCTGCAACTCCCTTCAAAGGCCTAAATCACAAAATGGACTCGGACTCCATTCAATCAACACCTTCTTAATCCAGAAAGCCCACAATATTTTAAGCAAACTATTTTAGGATAATCCAAAAATGGAAAGCCCCCTACCAATAAATGAGGTTGAACCCACTGACGCCCCCCTCCCCCCCAAGAAAGGGTAACATTTGGTTACAGCAACAGGTCACACTCATGACTAAAAATGTAACAATGTCCAATTCCCTTTTCAATGACAAGCTTTCCTATTGGGACACCCATGCTCTAATCAATGGTAGCAGAGTGCATCACTAAGACCAGACTTCAGCTAGGGATCAAGCGGCTTGCAGGGTTAACAAAGTTCTGGAAGCTGGAGGCAAAATTAGTAGAATTTATAATTAAAGTTAACCTTGAGGCCCTACCAACAGCTGCATTCCTCCACCACAAGTGGAGGTATAAAATGGATCTGATATGCCCTCTGTGCAAGAAAACCGATGAAACAATTTCCCACATTCTTCAGGAATGTGAGACCTGGAATAAACTATGCTACCTGACATTGCAAAAGACCACAGATAAAGACTGGGCCTGGGTGGATATGGTGAAAGCTTTTAAAAAGGGCTCCTTTGGCAGTGTTAGATTGGCAACTTATGTTAACTTTGTCATCTGGTTGGCACGGAATAAAGTAACTTTTGAAAAGGGTATTGATTACAATATTGAGGTATTATACTTCAAATTGTTAAATGATGCCAAGGACCATGACAAGAGAACATGCCAGCCATGGCTAACCGATCAGACTTGGAACCAGATCAAACTAGGACCATGCCTTGCCTAGTGTAGTGCTTACCTTACATAATAAATAAATCGATATATTAGTAATTAGAAATTATAACAGCCCAAAGAGCACTAACATATCACAATGATAAATTCTAGGAAATGAAGGTAGTTAAGCCTGAACAAATTAATAAAAGATTAGGAATAGATAGAAGGGAAAGTGACTGCTCTACAAGTGGTATGCCATGCAAACCAAGAAATAAGCATATATACCTATAAAACCATTTATAACAGAACTGGGAGAGCTTTAATGGTGAAATAGACTTGTACAATTGGACAATCCAAACACCTTCTCATTTATAACAGTACTGGGAATGCTCAAATGGTGAAATAGACTTGTACAATTAGACAATCCAAGGACAATATTCCCACTGCAACTGAAGCAGTTGCCTTATTTCTTTCAAGCTATGGCCCCAAATAATAATGAGACACAAATAGAAGTGTTCTGAAAGTATAACATTGCTGTTAATATAACAACATTTTTGTCTCCAAATAACTAATGGAGAAATGGACATGTATAATTGGACAGTTTTGTGAACAATAATTTCAGCATAAGAAGTTGGGTTTATGTGTGTAAGTCTGGAAGGGCAGGTGAATTTTGTGTCACTGCACTTCTGGAACTATTAATATCCCACTCACCTATCCATACATTTATACTTGAATGTTCAAAATCATATGCATTGAATCAAGTGTATGGGTGCAGATGTGCTTGACACGCACCGACACTCCCTAAATTTCTTTGTAATGATTCTTCTTGATTGCATTGTAAAACTTATGCCTCTTGAATCGTCTTGAGGCACAAATAAAGGTATTTGAAAGTAAAAGTAGTATTTATTGTTTTATTGATTTACACTAAATGTTAAACAATTAAATATATCATTTATATTATTTGTTTTTAAAAAAACTTTGAAATGTGCTAAATTAATTTTTATAAAAGTATCATTCTATTTATAAAAACTAAGAATATGAAATTAAAAAATTAGCTTTATCTGTATCATATTTTTATTGCTCAAGTGTGGTAAAAGCATATATATTTTTTTCAGCTGTCATGTTAAAGTTCCAATTTTAACATTGTATATAACTTCAAACAAAAAATAAAGTTAATATATATAATATAACAAAATCTAATAAAAGTTTTAGTGTCAAAATGCCTGAAGCTAAAAATAAAAATAGACAAAAAAATATAAAATATCTGCACATTTAAAAAAATACATATATAAAAATAAAATAGTAACACATGAAAAGCTGCTTCATATTCCAACCTGTATATTATTGTAACAATTGAATATATATGAAAAACAGTTTGAATTTTTTAAAAGCATTTAACAATTGACATTTAGATGATGGAAATAGTTTGATATATAATTACAAGTTAAATTCTATCATTATAAAACTTCAGACCTTACAGATAATAGATTGTTCATAGTAAATATAAACATTTCTCATCCAAAACTTTGCTAAATTTTCTATCTATTTGCCCTATAGTTTTATCAATCCCCAGTGCATTTAAAATGTTTAATATGAAAAAAAATTGTTATCTTCTAACTGTTAATTAATTTGTTTATTAATCTTAAAAATATGTACAATTATCATTAAATGAAAAAAAAAAGTTTATTAACTTTAAACATTATCATCTGTATTTAATTATGAACTAATGTTTATATTCATTTTATTAAGAGGGCTAGGAAAAGCTTTAGACCTCTAAAGTAGTTGATATTTGTTAAAAGGGATCTATATATGTATTATTTAGTATATTGTTTAAAATTAAGTGAAGTAATATTGTATATTAAATAAATGTTCTAGAACAGTGGGTGATGTATATAAGAAAGTAAATACAGGTTTAAAATTAATGAGTAAAAAATGAATATTCCATATTAAATATATAAAGAATATAAAATAGAAAAGAAAAAAATGTTAAAATTTGAATATCTTATGCTAATATTAAAAGAAAGATTTATTAAAGTTGTTAATTAGTTTTTGTTGTGAACATATTTAGGTTTTACAATTATGTATATGCAATTAACTATACACTCTAATCCTAATATAATAAAAATAATTATTAATACTTTGATTAAACTTATCATCAATATTATATTTTTGAATTAGGCTTGAGATGCTTCAAATTTGATTGAATCATAGCAATAATGCATATTCCCTAGGATTAAGATTATAATTTTATTTCAAAATGATAAAATTCCATTAGAAAGTCTTGATGTTTATTTTGTTGTCTTAGTATTTTATATTAGGTTGTAAGTTTTATTTTTAATATAAGAAACAATTTTGCAAAATTAGAATTATAAATTGTCACTTTATTGATTTTAAATAAAGTTAATCTAGCCATTGAATCATATATAAATGTACACCTGGGTCTCATTTTATGTGGATTATTTTAATGTGATTTTGAAGTTATGCGATTCATATTTCTTCTTAATATCTTTCATATTTCACTATTGTAATGAGCACATACACCGTTACATTATTTATTTTAAAAATTAGACATGAAATTAAAATATAAAGTTCGCAAATAAAAATTTGTTTTTAAAAAAAAATTGAAATTTAAAAGTCATTTAAACTTTATAATATATATAAAATCGCACAGATGAGAAATTAAAAAAAGAAACTTTATAAAAAAAAAAGAAAAAGTTTTAAAATTAAATTTTCAACAAAAACTTAAAAAGATTTAGAGATAAAAATATATCTTTAAATTTGAAAAACAAATTAATTAATCATAAAATGGAAATGATTGTTTTAATTAGGTAAAAGTAAACTATCTCTTGGGCATTTAAAATGTATAAGCAAAGGTCAGATAGGAGAGAAAAACAATTGGAACAGAATGGCCAATAAAAGAAATCACTCAGGAATTGGACCTCAGAGAACAGATCATCACCATCATCATGATGTAATGTCCACTGGATCCAAAAGTCTACCATAAAAAGGGAGTGAAAATTAATTAAAGGAGAGAAATGTGTGATAGCAGTGATGATATGTGTTAGTGTGGAGTTGAAGGAGAAGGGATTGAAAAGATGCATTGTTCAATCCCTTCAGTTCTGCTAAAAAAAAGAAAGAGAAATGACCAATCATTTTCTACATTGAGGACCAGCTAAAGTAAAAGACCTCCGGATGAAGGAGAAGAGATTGAAAAGATGCATTGTTCAATCCCTTCAGTTCTGCTAAAAAAAAAAGAAAGAGAAATGACCAATCATTTTCTACATTGAGGATCAGCTAAAGTAAAAGATCTCCGGATGAATAAAAAAAAACGGCTAACTGTATACCAATCTCTTCAGGACAGCATGGGAATTCATGTTCAAATGGAAAACAATGGATAAAGATGAACTTTTTAAAACCATAAGAACTTTATGAACATTTTCAAAACAATAACTCTAAGATAAAATTTTCCCAGTATTTAAAATAATTGTAATAGAAATTCCTATCTGAACAAACGTAATCAGTTATTAATTATTTGATAGAATGTATTATTTGTTTGTAAATCATTTCCATTAATTTATTTTTTCTGTTCTTTTAAGTTTTATTATGATTATTTTTTTCTTTTAAATAGTTTACATAAATGTTAAACTTAAGTCGGGCATGAATGGCTATATAGATTTGTAAAGTTATATTAGTTTTATTAGGGGAGGGTAATCTTAGGTTATTTGTTTCGTAGTTAAATTAGGTCAATGGATTGGATGTATTGGTGTAATTAGTAGATGTAGTATGAGATTCGCTACATGCAGGATTGCAATTATACACCACACACACCCTTTTTGTCTATGGAATGGGATAGTAAGATGGAAAACAGTCCCTTTCCTATGGAGTTTTTTTTATTGCTCTTCTCATCAGATAGATGTAGTATTCCTGTCTGAATGAAAGTCAATGTCTTCTTTAACCATCTGTTTAGATGTACATTCCTGAGAGTATGATTTTTGTGCTGTCATATTCATACTGCATTGAATACATCGATATATCAGATGGATTGACATTGGTTTAACTGCAAACTTTTGGCCTAAGGTTAAATAAGGGATAGAATATTTTCTTTTCAAATGCAATCTATGTAGTCTATTCATACTCGACACTCTAAATAAATATATTAAACTCATCTGTGCGAACTTATAAAAGTTAAAATGTAACATAAAATCTAAAATCAAAGTTAAAAATGTAAGTTAAATTTTAAAGTAAAAGTGATACTAAAATAATTTTAAAACTTATATATGTTTAAATAAATGTTTGTGTGTGTTATTACTGGCAGTGGCTTCTATTATTATTATTTTTTATATTGAAAATGTTTTTTAGATAAGAATTATTTTAAAATCTCTGCATCTCACTGAGCTAGTGACTGGGGCTAATGGTCTAAAAATATAAAATAAAGTGGAATCTTAACTTACGTATCTGCCTACTCTATAAATTCTCTAGGTTCAAGTAGCCTAGTGGTGCTCTGTAGTGCAGATATGGTAAGACTGGAATTTTCCCACTTCCACTTCCTTTTGGACCATTATACTATATTTATTAGATATCAAAAAATTTAAATTATTAATAATTTATTTTGACTTGAAATACTTCTTTCCCCCCAAAATATAATGTTATATTAGCAGCTAACATGAATATGGTCTGAAGCTCTATTTAGAATCTTAGCTTCTATGCAAATAACTTACTTATACTAATGAGTAAATAATAATAATAGATTTATACTTACGTATAAAAATATCACAATAAATATTCAAAAATTTTAAGCTTTTAAAATGTATTTTGTTAGATATAATAAAAATAAATCATCTTTTAGATTTTTAAAATAAATAAGGAAGATTTTATTGATTTTGTAACCTGAAAATAATCTTTCTAATGATAATGTTTAATCTTTTTGTTTTGATTGCAATCTCATTTTTTAAATATAGAAACAAAATGTGAACATTACAAAAAAAGACAAATTTATTATTTTCTGATAAGTAAAAAACCTCTTAAATTCCAATGAGAGCTACGTAGTTATATGTCTGGACATCATGAGCTTTATAAATAATTAGTAAAATCATCATCTCAAAGTTTAACCTCTGAATACATTATTGACAGAAAACCATTAACACAGCACAAGATTGAAAGTGACACTACTTGTACTTGCTCTTGTGACTAATCTGATTTCTTACCAGTTCACAAATGAATGCATATTGTCAAATAGTGGTAATGATTAAAATATTTATGAAAAATGTAAAATTAAATACTATAGTTAATAATAAAAGTAAAAAAAGTTTGTCTTGTATTAATTTTTTTCAAATATTTGAAATTTTTTATTAGTCATACTTTATTTACCTATTTTTTAATGCAAATTTTAAAAAGACAGACCACTACAAATCATTATGCAAGATTCAACTTTATAAAGATGAGAGGGACCTCTTATCTCTAACCGATTTTTCTTAATTATATAGACAAATCTAAAACATTTTGATTTGGGAGCATGAAGCTAATAAATTCTTCACTTATTAAGTCCACTATTTCTATTAAACATTAGCATTCATGAAATCTTTCAATTTATAATGAGTCAATATTCAGATATTAAATTTAGAAATATTTTGAATCAAGTTAAAGTTGTAAATATTAATTCTTATTAAGCATGATGTCAGCATGTAATACTTATATAAGGCTAAAACCTTAGTACATGTGCCTTGAGTGCTTAATTTTAGCAAGAGAGACCTTTACAAGTCATAACACAAGATTCGACTTTATAAAGATAAGAGGGATTTCTTATCTCTAACCTACTTTTCTTAATTATATAGGCAAATCTAAAGCATTTTGATTTGGGAACATGAAGCTAATAAATTCTTCACTGATTAAGTCCACTATTTCTATTAAGCCTTAACATTCATGAAATCTTTTGATTTACAATGAGTCAATATTTAGATATTAAGTCGAATTTTGTGTTATGATTTGTAGAGGTTTCTCTTGCTAAAATTAAACACTCAAGGCACATTTACTAAGGTTTTGCCTTATATAAGTATTACGTGCTGACATCATGATTAATACGAATTAATATTTACAATTTTAAATTGATTCAAAATATTTCTAAATTTAATATCTGAATATTGACTCGTTGTAAATCAAAAGATTTTGTGAATGTTAATGTTTAATAAAAATAGTGGAGTTAATCAGTGAATAATTTATTAGCTTCATGCTCCCAAATCAAAGTGCTTTAGATTTACCTATATAATTAAGAAAAATAGATTAGAGATGAGGTCCTTCTTATCTTTATAAAGTCAAATCTTGCATTGTGATTTGTAGAGATCTCTCTTGCTAAAATTAAGCACTCAAGGTGCATGTACTAAGGTATTAGCCTTATATAAGTATTACATTCTGAAATCATGCTTAATAACAATTAATATTTACAACTTTAAATTGATTCAAAATATTTTTAAATTTAATATCTGAATATTGACTCATTGAAAATTGAAAGATTTCACAAATGTTAATGTTTAATAGAAATAATGGACTTAATCAGTGAAGAATTTATTAGCTTCATGCTCCCAAATCAAAATGCTTTATATTTGCCTATATAATTAAAAAATAGGTTAGAAATAAGAGGTTCCTTGTACTTTTATAAAGTCAAATCTTGCGTTATGTTTTGTAGAGGCCTCTTGCTAAAATTAAATCCTCAAGGTGCATGTTCTAAGGTTTTAGCCTTATATAAGTATTACATGCTGACATCGCGCTTAATAAGAATTAATATTTGCAAATTTTAAAGTAATTTTTTCTTATTACTTTGCTTTTATGCATTTTCTGAAAATTACAGAACCTATCCTCCATTTTTCAAGGTAAGTTAAATCTATTTTTGTGTGATTTTTTTAATGTAGGTTTTCTACCGCATAAAATGAGACCCAGATGTATTATATAATGAATTTAATAGGCATAAAAAGTTTAATTGAGAAAAGTCCTAAAAGTTTTAGTTTTCATCATTTAACATTATCTTACTTTTCTTCCTTCAAAAATTAATGTATTTTAATTTAACTAAAAAAAATAATAATATAAAATGTTTTACAATAAATATCTTTTAGTATTGCTCAATTTCTGGAGTATTGAAAAGTTTTGATTTTATGGTAAAATGCATATGAAGTTAGAGTTTGTAGTCAATAAACTTTTGAAATATATAGCATTTTGTATAACTTAAATTAAAGTTTGAATTTTATTATATACATACTAAATGTAGTAATTAATTATATATACATATAAAATCAACACTGCTGTAGTAAATAAATATAAAATATTATAATATTAAAATACTAGTAAAACCATAAACTTATGCTAATATTTTTTCATGACTACAGTTTTTCTTATTGTACAAATAGACTTTTCTCAAATGAAAATCACATTTATATATAAATACTAATCTTTTAGATTTCAAATCTAGTAATTTTAATATAATTTGTAAAATGTTATTGTTTTGATAATTTGAACATTTTTTTTTTTGCTAAAACAATGTGTTATAATAATAAATCTTCTGTTGGAAAAAAATTAGAAAATAATCATCCATTTATATTCCCAATGTAGTTTATTGTTTCAAAAGACATTTATTTGTGCCTCATCGCCAATGGTCAAGAGGTTAGATGACTTACATTGCAAGTTAAAATTGTCAAACATAATGGATTCATCTATTTGCATGGGGAATCCTCATCATGAAAGGAAACCTGTATTATCTCATTTCATCCATCCAGAGATCCCCATGCACCCAGACTACTGCCACATTACAGGATTTCAAATGGATTTTCCAGGTAAATTTTGCATTGCTTATCCTGATTAAGTAGTAATTTGGATACTCAAGGATCAAACAATCTGGCCCAAATAAAGTTATACAAATATATTATGTCTTGACCCACAGAAACTTTAGTCCAACTCTTGCACATCTGGGTTACAAATCATTTCAGTAGGAATGTACTTAAGTTACTAATGTTCAACCAAAATACTACATATAGCATAATGCAATCTTTACAATACAAAAAATAAAGTTTTTTTGTCTCTCCAGGTCTGCTGTGACAGCATTTCATCACTCAGCAGTCCTAGAGTATCTATTAGGTACCATTTTGTATTCAGTGATTGGGAGTATACAAAATTAATATGCAAATGTTTCTCAAGGCCCTAATTCAGGACATGTTACTGAATTGTTTTGATACTTTGGAATGAATGAGTGTAATTAAAAGGAAGATAATCCACACAATACAACCATCATTGGTCCAGACATGTGTAATTCTTCAATTACACTGTGGGGCTGCATGGGAATAGTGATGATTAGCATTTCAATTGTATAGTTTTATTACCTTGTGGATATACAGATAAACCTAATCAAAGTCTTTAGTTGGAAGAAGTTCAATAAGTTCTTTTAAGGTAATTTATTGAAGTTACCATTGACCTGGTGAGTTTGACCCTGGACCAGGTTTGGTCTGCCAGTCATTGCTGGCATGTCTTTTTATTCTTTTCCTCTAAGTTCTTTAATCTTCTTGATAAATGACTCTTCAATTGTATTCCCTGGTCCCTCTTGAAAGATTTTTTATGTTTTGGACTGACCATAAAACAAAGTTCACTTGCAATGCAACTCTGATCAGCCTAAATTCACCTTTCTTGATTGCTTTGGAAATGTCAATGGCCATCATGTTCTTATCAAAAGTCTGCAATTGAAACCACTTTCATATAGCATTCCATCATTCACAATCTACCATGGTATGATCAAAATCTTCTTCAGCTTTGTTACGAGGGGGCATATGGTGTCCATTTTAATCTCCTACTGTAATTAAGAAATGATCTAGTGGGAAGGACCCTGAGGCTGACCTTGAGCAAAAAGTCTACCAAATTAGGATCAATTTTAGCTTCTTGGTCAACCCTGCAAATCTTGATATATTAAGTAAGGTTTTTTTTCCTCTTTGACCTTATTTTTGTGTGTGAGCCCATACAGATCCCAATAGAATAACTTTCCAGCAAATAAGGCATCGGAAATCTTGATGTTATTGATCACTATTGTGACCTGTTGCTTCAACCAAATACCTCCTTTAATTGGAGGCAGACAATCTGTGGGCTCTACATTAATACTTGATAAGGGACATTCAACTTTTTCATTCTCCCAAAACAACCTGATTAAGATGTTATAGGTCCATTGCAGGAAAAATTTTTGAATGGAATGTAGGCACAAACCATTCAACTTTTTTGGTTTTTGAAGGTTCCTCATGATGATTACTGGTGACTTCCCCCCAGCACAGCTTTCTACATTGAGTCTCAATCTTTTTTATGATCTCCCTTGTTGGGGAAAAGCCCACCAGATAGTAAATAATCTTTGGCAGCACCACGGCATTTAATAGTGTGACCTGCCCCAACAAAGAAAGGGGGACTATCTGTGGTGACTTTACTGTTTTCTCAACCTCTTCTCATAACTATGGGGGGGGGGGAGCCAGTCAAAAGGGAAAAATATCTGCAGAGGAACTTTAAATCTTCCCAGGATTTGTTTCCTAATTCTGATCGACCATAAGGCCAATTTCTCATTAATCTTCAGACCATAATCACAGGTGATCTGGTCCAGTATCTTTTCTAGCTCACCTACCTCCTCCTGTGAAAAGAGAAACACCACCACATCATCCATATAGGAAATGTGAATTTCTCTCCCAGAATCAGAATAGAAATCATGGGTAGGCAGCCTTGATGCCCAACAGGAGAGGGTTGATGTAAGCCATGAAAAGGAGTGCACTCAGTGGTGAGCCTTGTGGGATGGAAACAGTGCCAAAAGCCTGGAGCAACTCAGCAACCCAAAGATAGAAATATCTCCTGATTTTTCTCCTGATTCTGCAGGAGGTTCTCCATGATTTGGAGGTATGCCTTAGGCACTTTGAATCCCTCCAGATCATTGAGTAGCACCACTATTCTGATGCAATTGAAAGCATTAGCATAGTACAGTTATATCTTAACTGGCTGGTTCATCCTTCTCTTAAGTATTTGTTCAACTATGAGACAGAACTGGCTAATGGCATCGGCAGTTCAGCTCCTTTTCTTGGCAAACTGATAAGAGGATAGTTGCTGGACAATATTTTGCTGAATATCATCCTTGATGATACTCTCAATTGTCTTTATCAGCAGTGGGATCATGGAGATAGGTTTTAAATTTCCCCAAATCATTAGGACCTTCAGATTTTTTCAGAAGAGGCACCATAGCAATGGGGTAGATCCCACTGATTTCTTGGCATCCATCAGCAAGAAGGTCCACCATGTTCTTCACATTTGGAACCATGAAGAACTTTAGGTGGACCAGAAGGAACTTGGGGACTCCATACAAACCAGGGTGGGTCCCATCTCAAAATGCTTTGATCTTAGCAAGGATATGTGATTCTGTGATGTTATGTGAATCAGACCTACTGGTCAAGAAGGATCTATGGGACATAAGAGTGCAAGGGGGATTGAGTTTTTCTGCACAATATTCCCTGATCCTGCAAAGCATGGAAGCCCCACATATCAGTTGCATGTACCTCAGGGCACAGGTGCTCTTATCATACTGAAAAACTCACTGAGGTAACTCCTGGTTCAGCATGCTGAAGTTGGAAATATTGCTGTGCACTCTTAATCGAGAGGTATTTGGCAACTTCCTTCTGTTTTTCCCTATACTTGGACTTTTATTAAGTCCATTATTCTTGGTATATTCTTTTTCTGAAGGGATAGGTCCAGCAGTGCTAAAGATGTAAATATTGCTGTGCCCTCTTAATCGAGATGTATTTGGCAACCACCCCTGTTTCTCCCTATACTTGGATTTTAAGTCCATTATTCTTGGTATATTCTGTTCCTGAAGGGGTAGGGAGTTTAGTTCCTCCCCAATAAAGTAGTGGTTTGTTGTTTCTAGCAATGTGTTTAAATTATGGGATTCAAAACATTGTCTAATATAAATATGCTTTCTTCTTCTAAGCTTTCTGAATCTAATCTTGGAAAATAAACATTAATTAACTGGACCTCACAAAAAATCTGATACTATTCTGTGTACTTTCACAATAATGAAATGATTTATTCGTTTATGGTTTAGGAGTTTATAAGAAATTAAGTAACAAATCCAGTGCTATAATAAACAGATGCTGAATTCCAGACTCTGCCACTCTATCATTGCATTAAGCCATGATAGGTAATTATTATTATCTGCCTATTTAATTACACTTTTATTTTAAAGATAAACTTTAAATAAATAAGAGTAGGTATATTGATATTAAATCTTATACTCATGTTTTGAACAACTTATGTCAAAAAAAGTCTGTATTATTCACATATCTATATTTAAAAATAAATATAGGTTATTATTTCTACTACCACATTCTTTTTTTTTGCATACATGATATTGCATAATAGTTGAACTTTTTGAGACATATCATTAGGTTGCCTAGGTTCTTTCACATTTTCTGGAAATAGGAGATATCTGAATAGAACTGGCCATATAACAATCATTTGCTAAGTAAAATATTTTCTCAAATTTAGCTGCAAAGCAGTTTGTTGTTGATTGATAAATTTCCTGTTTGGTGAACTTCAAAACATTATTGTCTTCTTTATGTTGAGATCTGTTATACATGATTGAATAAAAAAAAGATTGAAACCTGAATTTCTGTAGGCATAATTGAAAATGTAGTTGTATAAATTAAAAATGCATTGCATTTTTAGATAAATGATCATATAGCATAAAAGATTCATGATTATTGGTTATGTTTTAGTGAAATTGGTTGAAAGCTTTACAATAAATAAATAAATAAAACAATAATTATAAAGAAAGAAAAATTAAAGATACTAAAAAAGAATAACAGAAAGAGCATAAAAAAATCATAAGTCTGTTCATACTGGAAGGAAAATATCTTACAAGACAATTAGAAATACTCTAAGTAGGAGGTGCTTATTAGTTATTGGCAGTTAACTTATATATATATGATAACATTTCATTACATTATAATTAGTATTTATATCGGTGCTTAAATTTATCACTTGATATCTTAGTAATAATAAATAGTATCATTATAATTATATTTACACTACAAGGAAAAATATAAAATAGCATAAATAACTATAAAATTGTACAATGTATTTAAAAAATTTGAAATTGAACTACATGAGTAATTTGTTTAATATGATTATTTTATTTATCACTATCAAGTATAATCAATAATTATTAACTTCATTAATGCATATTAATTTTAGTGAACCATCTATTTAAATTAAATATCACTAAATATATGTATGTACATATATATATATATATTGTGCCCTTTTGTATGGGTCTCCATAAATTGATGTATCAATCTATTTAAAAAATTTTAAATTTAAGATATATTTAACTATATGATGTTAATTTTGTTTATAACAATATTTTAAAAAAAATGTAACTAAAGTAATTCATGAGTGTTTGATATGTAAAAATTGTGCTGATGTTTGAGAGAGACGTTTCAATAGGAGTAATAATAGTATATGGTTGGGAAAACTGGCCATGATCAATACTGCATTAATAAATTTAATAAATAAATGTTTAAAGTTAAAGTTTTAAAAAGACAAGTTAAAATTAAATGCATATATTTATTGTTGGTAAAAATTAATATTTAATAAATGAATATAAATATTTTAATTATTAGTAATACATAATAGAAGATTAATATTTGATTTTAATAATATCGAAGTATTATTTTAAAAGCTGTTATAATATATTATTTATTTTAAAAATATTTATTTTAAAAAGTGAATTGTTAGTTTATTTTTAGATTATTACAAGCGTTTGTAGCTTTGTTGTAAAAAAACAGATGTTAATTAAACACATACACACATGCTTGGGAGTTTTTTAGTAAAGTTGCAAAGCTATTTTAAAAATTCTGTTATAAAATTTATAAATATTATTTTGGCTATCACGAGATAAAAGTAAAAATAATTAATGTGAAATATTAAATCTGATTTTTAAAAATACTGCTTAAAAACATAACGAATAAAAATAGACTTAGTTTGTTTATAAAAATAATCTTATAAAAGTTAAAAATGAAATTAAGTAAGAAAGAATGTTTTAAAAAAATGTTTAATAGATTTAAATAAATGATAAGGATTAATTTAAGAATTTGATAATGTGATAAATAATAAATATTAAATAAGTCATTATTTATTTTTAATTCTGTCTTGTTGGTAAAATATGTAAATAAGCTAGCAAGTCGATTGTTTAACTCACCAATCAAGTGGGAGTTTTCTTCCGGTATAAAACCAAGGTTCAATTGTTCGGAGGGGACTTGTGATTGAAATTCTTAAAGTAAAGGTGCTATTAAAAATAGCTAAGTAATTATAGACGCTCTAAAAATCATTTTAAAATTATAAGAGAGTAGTTTTTTTAAAATAATTTATAAAAGTTTATCGATAAATATGCAGTGTTAATTTATTATAGTTCCCTATTGATCGTTTTCCTATTGAAGCTCAATTTACTATCAAATAGTCATGGAAACATCATTTAAGGATAAAATGTATTGGAGATTTTATACTGAAAATTTAACAAACGCTGGATTAACTAGGAGAGTTGTTAGATGCATAAAAGTAATACGTTGGACCTTGTATAAGTTTCACAGCTGATCGTAGTTAATTTGTATAAAAGAGATATTTAAAAGAATGAGAAATACTTCTTTATGAAGCAAGTATTTGTAAATTATAAATTTAAATATATATCTTGGTAAAGATATAATATGTAACAGTAATTATATAAATATTTGCCTTGTTAAGTCTTTATGGTTTAAAAGACTACATTTTAATAGTTTTAAAAGGCAAATAAATTGAAAATTTAATAGGTCAAGAAATACTTATAAGTCAAATTATGATATTATTAAAGTCTGAACACTGGTCGTATAGAAGACTTTAAAAATAATCTTACCTAAATATCTGTTACAGAATGCGCAAATATACATGGATATCCAAATCAATTAAAAATAATTAAATCAGAACTTTGTAAATTATAGACTAATTCTAAAAATAATAACTTTTAAATAATAATATTTTTTCCTTAAGAAGAAATGAATTCGGATCTCATAAACTATTTTAATTATTATTTTCTTCTTATGATGGAACTGACTTTTATTTTATTTTATTTTTTTAAAAAAAAGAACGTTTTCATTTATTCCATAAAAACTTTTAAAAAACACGTGATGTACCGGAAAAGGAAGTAATGTTTGGTGAAAATTTGTGCCTAGGAAAAAGAACAATTATAGCTGGAAGAAGACACCGTTGGATGTTATGTAATATGTTTTAATTATTAACTAACATAAATATTTAATTTATTATTAATTTATTGAAAGATAGGAAAGGTACATTTACATTTTTTAAAAAGTAATAACTAAATATTAATATAATTTTTTATTGCATAAAGTTTATTTTATAATTATACAACACGTAATATTTTAAAGAATAATTGTTGAGTGTAAATGTGAAATTATTTTGTAAAACTGAAATCTTGGAGGACATCGTGTGACGGACTGTACATTGAAGTATCATTTATGGTAAAAATTGTGTAATAATAATAATAATTTGATGTATTTACTATGTTTTCTTTAGATCAACCAAATGTTATATGATTATTGAATGAATGTATTAATGTTTAAATAATATACACGCATAAGATTAATAATAGCAGTTTTATTTTAATATGCATATTTTAAATTGATGATGTAAATTTAGTATAACGCAATATGAGAACCTAGAAATAATTATATGATTCTTTCGTGAATAAATTTTAATGTTTCTGTTACAATATTAGGAATTAGAATAATGATTAGTGTAAGTTATTTATTTTTCTTTTAAAGTTAGTAAGAAGTATATAAAGTCTATATTTTTTATTTTTATTTTTATTAGATAGGAAAGTTAATTTTACATAGAAATTTATATCTTGATTGAAGGCTTATTGTATATAGAGGATGTGGTATAAGAAAGTTTGGATCGTTATTATTTTTGTTTTTTTGAAATTGGTCATTTGTTTTTCTGAAATTAAATAAGGTTAAAATGACTTTTGTAGATAGAAGTTTTTTTAAGAAGGAATAAGAATAACAAGTAAAGAAGAGTAATAATTTAAATGGAAAAGAATCATAGAATTTCATTTAACATCATACTTTATAAAAGTTGAAATTAGTGAATAATTTAAAATGTTATTTTTAAAAGAACATATATCTATTGCATATTTTGATAAGACATGTGGTATGACATTATATCGGAATGAAATAAACAGTGATAATCAATAATTGTTATTGTATTACAAAGTTATATCAGTTATACATTAATTGATCTTTGAGTGATATTAATGGTACATTTAATACATACTAGTACATTATAATAAAAATAGCAGTAAGACTTAAGTGAAATAGCATTTTAATTATTAAAGTCTATTTACTTACATATATGCTACATGAATGATATCTTACATAAAACCTTTTCTTATATTAATTGATAACAAATGATTTTTTTTTATTAAAATTAAAGTCATAAACTTAATTAAATGTTATTGATAGAACATTTAATAAATGTATAAATTATCTACTTATGATTATGGAAATAGTAACAGTGTAAAAAACTTGTATTATTATTTTTCTTATTTTTGTTTTATTTTCTTAGTTCCATTTGTAAATGTAAATAGTGTAAATAAGTTATATGTTAAAGTTGATGTAAATAAATTTAAGTTTTTTAAAAAGTGTGTCGAATTCATTATTTTACACCACAGCATTTGACAACAGATAATTTGAATAAACATAATATTTGCACAATATGAATTTATTATTTTATTATTTGAGAAATAAACACAATATTTTCTTAATATAATTTATAGAAATTGATTGACATTAACATATAATATTACAATGGTCATAAAGTAATTATAATGCACAATATAAGAGTATAAGATTATTTATTGCCACAAATTATTAAATTATAAGATTTTGGTCTATTTTAAAATTAAGATACTATATGGAAATGAAAGACATGTATATGATTTACTTATTTTCTTGATGATTAATAGTATAATCAAATAGATAAGATTAAGCTATACACTAAAGATTATTATTATTGTTAGTTATTGTTATTAGAATAAGTTAGGTGTATTTAGGTTTGATATTAAATCCCTTATCATTCCTATCTACAGGAATTATTATTACTTTAAGATAATTAGAAGAACCTGAGATCATTTAATTATATTTCCTTAACAAAAGTTTGAGATTTATTTATCTATTATTATTAAAGATAGATCATTTATAAAAGTCATAAGAATGCTGTAGAGTTAGTAATGAGATAATAAAGAAGTATTAGTATTCTTATGCCATTGAGACAGTGTCTTGGAAAGACATTGACTCAATGTAAATCTGATTACCAATTGTAACTTCACTTCACAGTCTCATGATTTTAGTAAATATTTATTTAATTAGTACATAATATTGAACTATATTAATTTTTGATAAGTTTGTAATAAATCTGATAAGTTATAATATTATAAAAATATATTAAAGATAGTTGTACATATTTTAGCTGAGCATAATGATTTAATTGAGCTAGTCATATTTTTAAATTATATCATATATCGAGAAGTGAGGGTACAATATATATATATATATATATATATATATATATATATATATATAAATTAAATATCACTAAATATATGTATGTACATATATATATATATATATATATATATATATATATATATATTGTTAAGAATGTGAATACATTTTTTTCTGTTTATATAGTTATTTTTTATTATAACCCTTGCCCTTAGCAAAATCTCATTTCCCATCATTTGAATAATAGTTCATTAGCTATAGATATTGCTTAAGTTATTGATAATGAAAAAAATAATTACTAATGTATATATAACAATGTCAAATAATAGATATACCCATATTATTTAATAGTCAGTGCTATAATAATAAATAACCATTATATGAGAAAATAACGGTAAATCTTTATTCATGCATACATATCATTATTGTAACATCAATTTAAGATCTAGAAAACAAAAACCTAAATATATTATATATATGTTAGATATTTATGGGATGTATTAAAATGATGCTTTGTTTATGCTGGCATATATTCAAATTTGATTCTTCGTAAGATCACTATAACAAATATAAAGATTTTATATTTGCAGGCTTAATGACAAAGAGGGTTGATACATTGATATATATATATATATAAAAGGCATATTTTTTGGGTTCATCCATATTAAAAAATTTGAATATTAATATACCGACATTTTGACTTGATCACACAAGTCATTTACTGGGTTATAAAAGGTAGATGGTTGTAGAGGCACTACAATCACTGATTTGAAAAAAAAAAATAAAGTTCCACCAATAGCACAAATGTTAAATTAAGAATGTTTTTTTAAAAAACCTTTCCAAATAAGAGGAAGTTTGCATGTATCATCTCACTTATTGATACAATCTGGCCTTTTAGGAATCTCAATGGCTTCTCTAATTTTGCACTGGTAGAGATTATCACATCTGGATAAGATCCTGGTACTAGAAAAATCAATTTTATGACCTGAATCTATAGTATGGAGTGAGAGTGCTGTTGATGATGTGTTGTTTAACTGCATTATCATGTTAATTTCTCCTACCAATGATGTGATGATTACTCATACCTATGTAAGAAGCTTTACAATTTTCACATGAGATTTAATAAACACCATGAGATTCAAGACGGATTAAATCCTTAGGCTTGGTTATTATATTGCTGATCTTTTGATGAGTAGAAAATGCTGTATTTATATTATAGTGTTTTAATATACATCCAATGCTGTCTGTAGTTCCTTTTACATATGGAACACAAAACATAATAGCTGATTTATCATCTTTTTGTTTCCTATTTTATCCATTTTGAGCTTGAAATAAGGCTTTTTAATAAATTTATAATTATAACTATTTGCTTATAAAACACTATTAATATGATTTATTTCTTCTGAAAGGTTAATTACTCTATTTAAAATAGTTTTGGCTATGGAAACTATCTGGGTTGAGTGATGATGAGAATGGAAATGTAAATATCAGTCAGATAAACTATTTGGTGTCCTGGTTACTGGAACATCAAGAAAAGGGAGTTTTCCACCAGACTCTGTCTCAATTGTAAATTTAATATGAGAATGCATATTATTTAAATGTAAGAAAAAATAATCTAATTTATTTTTTCCATGTTACCATATGACAAAAGTGTTATTGATATATATGAGCCAAATGAGAGATTTTAAAGATGATGATTCTAAAAAAACAACAAAAACGATTATTAATAAATTGCCTATTGAAACAGAGATAAAAATAAAATAATCCCCATGAAAAATCATGTGTCTGTCCAAAATGTTATGAACTCCCAAAAATTAACAACTAGATACCCCCCTTTGTCCAATAGTAAGCACAATAGGATCTCCAACTCATATTTTAGCTAGATATTTATTTGAGTTCATTAAACCTACAATTCCATCTATTAAATCATATATTAAAAACTATTTTCCCTTTATTTCTGTTTTAAAAAATTTTAAAATTAATCCTAATGACATTCTCGTCAGTTTTGATGTCGTGTCTTTGTTTAAAAACATTCCAATTGATGAAGCTTTAAATGTAATTTTGCAATGCTGCAATTTACCAAACTATATTATTGATTTGATTAAACATTGTCTCTTGAACACATATTTTGTATACAATGGACAGCATTGCAGACAAATTTTTGGTACTCCTATGAGCTCAACTATTTCAGGAGTAATAGTTTATTTATTTATGGAAAATATAGAAACTCATGCTTTCCAATCATCATCTTTAAAACCTCTCATTTGGCTCAGATACATAGATGACACTTTTGTCATATGGCAACATGGAAAAAATAAATTAGATGATTTTTTCTTGCATTTAAATAATATGCATTCTCATATTAAATTTACAATGGAGACAGAGTCTGGTGTAAAACTCCTTTTCATGATGTTCTAGTCACCAGGACACCAAATAGTATATCTTTTTCAATTTACAGAAAGAATATACATACAGACAGATATTTACATTTTCATTTTCATAATCACCCAACTCAGATAATTTCCATAGCCAAAACACTTTTAAATAGAGTAATTAACCATTCAGATAAGTCATATCTGAAAGAAGAAATAAATGATATTAATAGTGTTTTATTAGCAAATAGTGATGATTATAAATTTATTAAAAAAGCCTTATTTCAAGCCCAAAATGGACAAAATAGGAAACAAAAGATAATAAATCAGCTATTAGGATTTGTGTTCCATATGTAAAAGGAACTACAGACAGTATTGAATGTATATTAAAATGCTATAACACAAATACAGCATTTTCTACTCATCAAAAGATCAGCAATATAATAATCAAGCTTAAGGATTCAATACCTCTTGAATCTATTCAATCCCTCTTGAAACTCATGGTATTTACCAAATCTTATGTGAAAATTGTAAAGCTTCTTACATAGGTATGATTCAAGAGGTTCAATACCTCTTGAATTGATTCAATCCCTCTTGAAACTCATGGTATTTACCAAATCTCATGTGAAAATTGTAAAGCTTCTTACATAGGTATGAGTAATCATCACATCAGTGTTAGAAGAGATGAACATGCTAATGCAGTACTACAGATTCAGGTCATAAAATTGATTTTTCTAGTACCAGGATCATATACAGATGTGATAATCTCTACCAGTGCAAAATCAGAGAAGCCATTGAGATACTTAAAAAGCCAGATTGTATTAATAAGTGAGATGATACATGCAAACTTCTTCCTATATGGAAAGATGTTTTTAAGAGACATTCTTAATTTAACATTTTTGCTATTGGTGGAACTTTAATGTTTTTTCAAATCAGTGATTGTAGCACCTTCACAACCATCTTTCTACCTTTTATCACCCAGTAGATGATTTGTGTTATCAAGTCAAAATGTTGGTATATTAATATTCAAATTTTTTAACACAGATGAACCTGCAAAATGTCTTTTATATATGCAACCCATGGAAATTTTCATATCAACATATATATTAATTTTAATATTCTCATGGATAAATGATAAATACATACTATTATTTCTGGAAGCTTCCAAGTATAATAAAAATATAATAGTTAAATAGCTGATATTTCATACAATAACAAGTACTTTTCTCAGAGCTTATGATTTGAAAAAGAAGCTCTAAGGAAAGTACTTGTTACTATACTGAAATGTCAGCTATTTAGCTATTATATTTTTATTACATGGAAGCTCTCGAAATAATATATATATATATATATATATATATATATATATATATATATATATATAAAACTGTCTAACACTATACTAGCAAAAACAAAAATGCAAAACCATAAAACAATACAATACTAGATTAAATTTTAAAATTTTTACCAAAATCCTTACACAAACACAAATAGACCTTCTCAACTGAAAATCAATCTAAAGGAAAACATATATATATATATATATATATACAAACAAACCTTCCCATAATTCACTACAAATTCCACCTTCCCTTAATATCAAAAGAAGTCTTCATAAGATTGATAGCCTCAGAATCAAGGAGTTTTATCATTAAAAAGAAGAATAAAGGAGACTTTGATGATAAAACTCCTTGATTATGAGGCTATCAATCTTATGAAGACTTTTTTTGATATTAAGGGAAGGTGGAATTTGTAGTGAATTATGGGAAGGTTTGTTTGTATATATATATATATATATATATATATATATATATATATATATATATATATATGTTTTCCTTTAGATTGATTTTCACTTGAGAAGGTCTATTTGTAGTAGATGAAACCATGGTTGTGTAAGGATTTTGGTAAAATTTTTAAAATTTTAATCTAGTATTGTATTGTTTTATGGTTTTGCATATATATATATATATATATATATATATATATATATATATATATATATATATATATATATATATATATATATATATGTCATGAGTTTACTAATTGCTCTAAACAAGCTTTTCTGATAAATGCCAGAAGAAAAAGCATTTAAAATCTCTATCTAGAATTATCCCTATTCCCAAACTGGTTTTGAGCTGATGGCTCTCTTTAGTTAAGTGCTAGATATTCAGACACTAGATCTAAAATACCAACTCAAGTGCAGCATTTATCTAATACTTAATTATTAAGTAGAAAATATGAAAATTTTAGACATTTATATGTCTTTAGAATGCTTTCTCTTCTGGCATTTATCAGAAAAGCTTGTTTATAGCTATTAACATGCTCATTACATTACATTTGTAGTACAATCATATTAAATTAAGTCACATGATATATGATTTTCTTTTCTTACTATATATATATATATATAAATGTGCTCTATTAAAAGTATCAAATAATAATTATGAAAGTGAATTATGCCTATTAGTTACAAGATCAACAATCATTTGTATTAATGGACACAAAATAATTGTTTTACTTACAATAGTTATAAAACTAGTATAAATATATGTTGACAAATATTTTTATTTTCTCTGATTTCACTACTATAAGTAAAATGCAATTCATAAGAAAAAAAAATCTGTAAGCAGATTAATTAGCCTGAGTTATATTGTGTATTAACATGGACAATCTACACTATGTGCCAGCAGTCCCCAACCTTTTTGCACTTAAGAGCATATTCTATAATACCGGCCAGGTGGTGGGCACCATTTATTTTTTCAACGTAAATTTATAGTTGGATATTGTTAATAATAAACATAATGTACAAAAAAATATTTATTTCAAAAATAAAATTTTAACATATAATTAATGTTTATATTTTTACGCTATAAAAGTATAGTATGCCCTACAATTTGATGACAATATAATACAATAATTTATAAGAAATTTTAAAAATTAAATTTATTTGTATCGGATAAATAATTTTTTATCATGTTTGGATAGCGGCGGGCACACGTAAAATGGTCTGCGAGTGCCATGGTGCCTGCGGGCATAGGGTTGGGGACCCCTGCTATATGCCAACATTTTAATAAGTATTTGTTACTGAAATCCTGTTGAGCAATTTGGATACTATGAATGTTCATAATATTGATCAGGTTTTGCCATCTAATACTGTTCTTTAATAAGAATAATCTTTGCTTGTCTTTACATTTAGCAAAACCTGAAAAAGCATTTGAAACATATATATTCAAATAAAAAAAAGGCAATTGGATATTTATTACATACAAAAAAAACTAATTATTATATAGCAAAATTCAGATTTTTATAATTTTTTCAAAAAATATCAATCTTAATTTCTATTGAAAAGCTAGCTGTAGCTAAATAATAATTATTTATTCAAATGATGTTTTTAATAGTATCAATTTTTGTCAAGTTTTTTTTATTACATATTAGTGAATGATTTACTTTACTTTATAAATTATATTTATAAAAATATATCTATATGCATGTTCTCTGTTTGAAGTTAGAATGTATTACTAGACTGCAGAATAGTATTGCAAATAATACTTGATCAACATTGGTGATAGATTTCCACAACTTGCAACCCTTGACATAATTTTTATTCTAATATTTTAAATTTAGAGCATGTCAAAAATATTGTTACTAAGCATAATTTATGGAAACAATGGCAATTCTTTCCCTATAGTAGTGCCACCCAGTGTAAGCCATAGTAATCAATGAATGCTAGAAGGTTAGTGCATAAAAATTATTATCTAGTGCCTACTCATCCAATATCCCCAGACTAGTTTCTAACTTATGGCTTAGTCAATGAGGAGACTTGAATCAGAGAGCACTCCATGTAGATATTTGAATCTAATGCAATCCTCCAGCAACCACTTTTTATCTTTTAATTAATTAAAAAAGGTATGAGGCCAAACTGATAGGAATTTTGATGCACAAACCTTCTAGCATCTATTAAATGCTATGGCATGCACTGGGTAGCATTCCAATGAGGAGAAAGTTGCTACAGTTTTAATAGATTGTGTAAGTATAAAAAAAGATGGTCTTGTTCTGTGTTAGTGGCATCATTTATAAAAAAAGATTTTATTTTTATTAATTTTTACAATAGTTACTTTGAAAATATTTTTTTTTTTACAAATTGACAGTTGAGATTTATAAATCAAAAAGCTAAGTCTTTTTTTTATTACAGTTAAAAAAAAAGAGAGAAATCTAAAAATTAATGACAAACCACATATTGTGCACATATCTATAAATTGTGTACATATATTGCGTTATCGTACAGAACATTTAAATTTTTGATTTATACAGCAAATGTTAACATATATATAATAATCAGTCATTTTAGAAAAAGTTTATTTAAAATTTTTAAATCAGTAAGAACTCATAAATTCAGCATTAATAGATAAACCAACGTAGAACTTATTGTATATGTTTCTATGATTGTGTTAGATTTTTTTTACTTACTTGGTGATAAACTTTTATATTCTGTAGAAAGCTGAGACAATGAGTGGTTTGTTATTTTTGATGCATTTAATTTTTTTTTATTTGTTTATTTAATGTATAAAAATATTAACATATATCTTATATATTAATTTCCAAATGCAAATCATATATATATATATATTAAATAACCTAACCTTAATACTGTCACATATTTTAAATTCATATAAATAAAGATACAATAAAAGACAAATAACTCCCAAGATACATTTAATACTGAACCAGCAATTATCAATTAATCCAGGTCACTATCTCTCACATATATATTTCTATTATACGAAAAATATTTATCTATGTTAAATAATTATATTTTGAATTACAAGTGTCAAACTAACTCAACCCATATCTTTGACAACATTCACTTTAGATAAATAGAGTAATAATTATTACTAATCATTTAATAAACTAAAGATTGTCTCTAGCACAGATATAAACTTTAAAACTCAATTAAAGATTAATATATCTGATTTTTATAAATTAATTACACACACACGAAGTTCTTCTCATTTCTTTTTTCCACATGTAATATCTTTATAAATATATTAAATAATCTCAATACTTCATATTCTTTTTAATTCATATAGCATGCTGAACCAGTAATCATCAATTGGTCCAAATCATCATCTCTCATATCTACATTAAATAATTATATTTTGATTTCCAAATGTAAAACTAACTCAATTCATATTTTTGACAACAACCACTTTAGGCAAATACAATAATGATTATTACTAATCATTTACTAAACTAAAGATTATCTCTAACATAGATATACATTTTAAAACTTAACTAAATCATTACTGTATTTATCTCAAAATTATAAATGAATGCATAATCTTCTTTTTTTTTTTTTTTCAAAAAAAACTTTATTTTCATAATTAACAATGAACATATATATAATATTTTATCATATACTTTCCAACATTTCAACTGCTTTACATCATTACAGTCATTTTAAAGGATCTACAAACAAAAAATACATATTTATAAATATATTTAACAATATAAATCATCTTTCTTATATCAACAACATTTCATATTCCTTATAATAAAAATATTAAAAATACATAATTATATTTTAAGTTGGAAAGTGTATGATAAAATATTATATATATATATATATTGTAACCGGACCGCCATACAACCCTTTAATCACATCAGTTGTAACAATTTTCTGATGAGCATGCTGTAGGAAGGAACTATCAATTGACATTCCTAATGCAGATGTTAATGCCTCCTACAACAATATTTCCTGCTCATCAGAGGATGTAGTACAATAGAGACTGTGAACATCTAAACATTTATATGTTTGGTTTTCCAAACAGCGCCATTAGAGTTCCGTCTTACTACAACCTGACTGGCCTGGGTCTAGTTATGTCAGACATAGCTCAGGAAAGCATGAGATTCTCATGAACCAGTGCTATAATTGGTGAGTGATGCGATAAAACAAACAAAACTGGACAACTGGATAACCAATTTAATTTTAGTAACAAAAATAAAAATTTATTAAATAACAATTAATTTGCAATTTCAACAATAGTTCATTAATTCCTCTATGAGAAGAAGCTTGGAAATATTCTAATTCAATAATAGTTCATTTTGAATTCATTTATGGGAAGAAGCTTGTGAATATTCTAATTCAACAATAGTTCATTAATTCCTTTATGAGAAGAAGCTTAGAAATATTCTAATTCAATATTAGTTCATTAATTCCTTTATGAGAAGAAGTTTGGAAACATCCTACTTCAACAATAGTTCATTTTTGTATTCCTTTATGAGAAGAAGCTTGGAAATATTCCAATTCAACAATAGTTTGTTTTTGTATTCCTTTATGAGAAGAAGCTTAGAAGCAATCAAGCATTTATGGTTTATACAATAATTCATTTTGAAGCAGTCAAGCATTTATGGTTTATACAATAATTCATTTGTTCATTTAAGAGAAGAACCTTAGAAGCAGTTAAGCATTTATGATTTATACAGCATTTCATCATTTTATGAATTATTACCGATTGGTAGACATTTGAACTCAGCAATTCTTGGTTTGTAGAGCATTTATCATTTGATAATTGAGGCATTTATAATTTAGCCAAATATAAAAGTATATTCTTATACATAAACTCTGTTACATTATAAGAAGCCTAGAAGCAGTCAAGTATTTATGATTTATAGAGCATTTCATCATTTTATTAATTATTACCGATTGGTAGACATTTGAACTCAGCAATTCTTGGTTTGTAGAGCATTTATCATTTGATAATTGAGACATTTATAATTTAGCCAAATATAAAAGTATATTCTTATACATAAACTCTGTTACATTATAAGAAGCTTAGAAGCAGTCAAGTATTTATGATTTATAGAGCATTTCATCATTTTATTAATTATTACCGATTGGTAGACATTTGAACTCAGCAATTCTTGGTTTGTAGAGCATTTATCATTTGATAATTGAGGCATTTATAATTTAGCCAAATATAAAAGTATATTCTTATACATAAACTCTGTTACATTATAAGAAGCTTAGAAGCAGTCAAGTATTTATGATTTATAGAGCATTTCATCATTTTATTAATTATTACCGATTGGTAGACATTTGAACTCAGCAATTCTTGGTTTGTAGAGCATTTATCATTTGATAATTGAGGCATTTATAATTTAGCCAAATATAAAAGTATATTCTTATACATAAACTCTGTTACATTACCCAGATAGAAGTAATATGCAATTAAAGCATTTCTAATTCATATAGTAAATACGTTCAAATATTTTTATAAATAAATTTGCGTGTAGCTATTTCATAACTTCACTTTATAACGTATGATAAAGACGTTTTAACATTTTATAAAACAAATTCTATGTAATTATTTCATAATGAGATCACTTTATAACGTATGATAAAGACTTTTAATATTTTATAAAACACATTCTATGTAATTATTTCATAATGTCACTTTATAACGTATGATAAAGATGTTTTCATATTTTACAAAAAACAAATTCTATGTAATTATTTCATAACTTCATTTTATAACGTATGATAAACGTGTTCTAATATTTTACAAAACAAATTCTATGTAGTTATTTCATAACTTCATTTTATAACATATGATAAAGATGTTTTAATATTTTATAAAACAAATTCTATGTAATTATTTCATATCTTCACTTTATAACGTAAGATAAAGATGTTTTAATATTCTTATAACATAATTACCTTCCAGTTTTACAATCCAGTTTATTCATAAAGAAGGCGGGTTATTTCATTTATGGAGAGTCATGGCATAGCGTGGAGAGAACGAAGCCACTAAATTACCCCATTATTATCATAATTCCTCTAGCAAAGGTTTCTTTTTCCATTTTAACGTTCCGTTAAAATTATATTTTAACGTGTCAAAAAAATTAAGTAATACACTTTTTTTAAAACAAAAAATTTAATATGTTCTGCTTCTCTGTGTAAGACGAAAGTTCTTTTCTTCTCACCACGTGCCTAATTTGAATACTGCCTCAGTTTAACTCAAGTATCTTTTTTCTTTCTTTTTAATGATTGGATAATTAATTTCTTTTTTTTTTTTTTATTGAGACAGATAAAAAAAAAATAAAATAAGACGATATAACATTTTATTCAAATTCATCAATCTCAAAATTAAAAATATGATTTCCCTTTTTTTTTTTTAACAAATTACAGCTTTATTGCGTTCCCAATTAGATTGAATCACGCTAGACGTTTTTAAATGGGGGGGGGTCTTTTGAATATCTATATGAGTAACAGCATAACTGTTTCATTACCCCTCACCAAATTTTGGGATGAAATCGCCTGGAAGTACGATTTCATTCCACATACTATACACATTATTTCTCAGTACTGCCTGGTTTTAGATATGCTGATGAATGAGTAAGATGAGCTGGAAAAGTGAATACATGAACCATAGCCTCCAATGCTGGGACAAATAGATGGCCAAACACAAACTACCAGTACACACCGCCTCATGACGTCACGAGAAAATATCTCATTTTTAAGCACTACCTCTCTTGTACCTAGAAGTATCATCCAATCAAGAATAGGAGCCAGAGAAAAAAAAATCAATTTGGCACTCAGCCAACCCTGCTCAGCTTCGGTGAGTCTTAGGGGCTATCATTTGGCCTATCCATGAGACCAAGGCCTATCCATGAGACCTATATATACGCACTGCTGGACTACTCTTGGAGCACAACATCCAGGTCTGGATAGTGCCGAGCATATACTTCGGAGCATCATAACACAATGCATCCAAGCAGCTCTGCTCAATCATCCACCATCTCAACATGAAAAACACAAGTTCATGCATCACTACACCACACTCACAAACTTTTTCCATCAGCTATCTCTATTTTATTCTGAATCATAACTGCAACCTGTTTTGGGAGACTGAGGATCATGATCAGTTCTCCTATAGTCCTCTTTTGTATTATGAGGTGACATACTTCTGGATCGTCTCTTTGTTGAATATTTATCATGTTTAACATTACTGTGATGTCTTGCTTCTTCACTTCTGTATTTTCTTTGGAGATCATTGTTACTGTTTGATCTTCTAATTATATGCGTCCGATACGGACCATGAATACCATCTGTGAATTTTTTTCTGTTCCTCTTCCATGGTGGTACTTCATTTTTATATAAAAGTTTCTTTTTAAATGGTTTTTCTGCCATAGTAATTATTTTTTTGGTATTTGTAAAGGTTTCTTGTTGTTTAATTTCTTTCACACTGATAAATCCCGAGTTTTCAGATTCCTTTTTGGTGTCTTTTCCTGCTTAAGCAACTATATTTTTAATAACTGTCTTTATATATTTTTTTCTGTACTCAATTTTTGATTTGAGTTTATTAAGCTTTTGTTTATAATTTTTATATATGGCTGAGGACTAACACACTTTTCTTTCCATTTTATGGTTTCTTTCTCTATCTCTGTTACTATTTCATAGCATATATCAGACAATTTTTCTGAAACATTTTCTTCTATATTGGATAGTCCCTTTGTTATATTTTGATTATGTTCATTTTCACGTTTTTCATCTTCTTGAAGATCAGAAGATTTTAATTTTGCTTTATTAGATTTATTTTCATCCATTTGAAACTCTTTTGCTGTGTTTGATATTTCAGTCTCAGCTTCTGTATATACTGCTTCTTTCTTTTCAATTTTAGAGGTATATTCCACAATCAGACTTTTTTCTGAAGGTAGACCAACAATTTCAAGATCACTCTTTGTAATTTCAATTTCTTCCTTTTTAACAATCTCAAATTTTGCTTCATCAGTAATAGGATATTCAATTTGTGATTCCTTTAAAATATCTTTGGTTGGAAATTCCAAAGTTTCCTCCTCATCCAATTTTTTAGGTTGAATTATTTCCTTTATCAACTGGTTTAACTTTTCATTCTGATTTTTGAATGCTTCTTTAATTCGTTTTTCTATTCTTTGGTTTGCTTCTATTGCTTGCTTGTTATATTCTTCTCTTTGTTTGATATCTTCTTCTCTTTGTTTATCCCATTTTTGGTTATATTCTTCTCTTTGTTTATCCCATTTTTGGTTATATTCTTCTCTTTGTTTGATATCTTCTTCTCTTTGTTTATCCCATTTTTGGTTATATTCTTCTCTTTGTTTGATATCTTCTTCTCTTTGTTTATCCCATTTTTGGTTATATTCTTCTCTTTGTTTGATATCTTCTTCTCTTTGTTTGTCTCTTTTCTTTTGGTCTGCTTTTATAATTTCTATTATCTGAGCTATCATAACTATTTTTTCTGTTTTTTGAGCCTCCATGTTTACCATTTCTCCTTTGTTTTCTGAATCAGTAAGCTTCTCTCTCCATCCACACCATGACCTTACTCCATCTTCTTTGAAATGCCTGTTTCATTCTTTATGCCATTCATTTTTGTTTTGTTTTTCTGTTAAACTTTTATTTTTTTAACCTTCCTGAACAAATTACATCACTACATCATATGCACTGTTCATATCACAGAATCGTGATCTGCTTATACCTATGAGTAGGCTAACTAGATCGGACCTCACAATAGGGTGGCAAATTAACCAGCCTATGCCAGATAAGGCCTCATAGTAAGGTGACAATGTAATAGGTGCCTATGGTTAGGCTAGCTGGATAAAGCCTCACAGTTGGAAGCCAAATGGAACCGGAGCCTATAGGTAGGTTAGCCAGGTAAAGCCTCACAGTTGGACGACAAATGTAACCGGAGCCCATAGTTAGGTTAGCCAGGTAAAGCCTCACAGTTGGACGACAAATGTAACCGGACCACCATACAACCCTTTAATCACATCAGTTGTAACAATTTTCTGATGAGCATGCTGTAGGAAGGAACTATCAATTGACATTCCTAATGCAGATGTTAATGCCTCCTACAACAATATTTCCTGCTCATCAGAGGATGTAGTACAATAGAGACTGTGAACATCTAAACATTTATATGTTTGGTTTTCCAAACAGCGCCATTAGAGTTCCGTCTTACTACAACCTGACTGGCCTGGGTCTAGTTATGTCAGACATAGCTCAGGAAAGCATGAGATTCTCATGAACCAGTGCTATAATTGGTGAGTGATGCGATAAAACAAACAAAACTGGACAACTGGATAACCAATTTAATTTTAGTAACAAAAAAAAAATTTATTAAATAACAATTAATTTGCAATTTCAACAATAGTTCATTAATTCCTCTATGAGAAGAAGCTTGGAAATATTCTAATTCAATAATAGTTCATTTTGAATTCATTTATGGGAAGAAGCTTGTGAATATTCTAATTCAACAATAGTTCATTAATTCCTTTATGAGAAGAAGCTTGGAAATATTCTAATTCAACAATAGTTCATTTTTGTATTCCTTTATGAGAAGAAGCTTGGAAACATCCTACTTCAACAATAGTTCATTTTTGTATTCCTTTATGAGAAGAAGCTTGGAAATATTCCAATTCAACAATAGTTTGTTTTTGTATTCCTTTATGAGAAGAAGCTTAGAAGCAGTCAAGCATTTATGGTTTATACAATAATTCATTTTGAAGCAGTCAAGCATTTATGGTTTATACAATAATTCATTTGTTCATTTAAGAGAAGAACCTTAGAAGCAGTCAAGCATTTATGATTTATACAGCATTTCATCATTTTATGAATTATTACCGATTGGTAGACATTTGAACTCAGCAATTCTTGGTTTGTAGAGCATTTATCATTTGATAATTGAGGCATTTATAATTTAGCCAAATATAAAAGTATATTCTTATACATAAACTCTGTTACATTATAAGAAGCTTAGAAGCAGTCAAGTATTTATGATTTATAGAGCATTTCATCATTTTATTAATTATTACCGATTGGTAGACATTTGAACTCAGCAATTCTTGGTTTGTAGAGCATTTATCATTTGATAATTGAGGCATTTATAATTTAGCCAAATATAAAAATATATTCTTATACATAAACTCTGTTACATTATAAGAAGCTTAGAAGCAGTCAAGTATTTATGATTTATAGAGCATTTCATCATTTTATTAATTATTACCGATTGGTAGACATTTGAACTCAGCAATTCTTGGTTTGTAGAGCATTTATCATTTGATAATTGAGGCATTTATAATTTAGCCAAATATAAAAGTATATTCTTATACATAAACTCTGTTACATTATAAGAAGCTTAGAAGCAGTCAAGTATTTATGATTTATAGAGCATTTCATCATTTTATTAATTATTACCGATTGGTAGACATTTGAACTCAGCAATTCTTGGTTTGTAGAGCATTTATCATTTGATAATTGAGGCATTTATAATTTAGCCAAATATAAAAGTATATTCTTATACATAAACTCTGTTACATTACCCAGATAGAAGTAATATGCAATTAAAGCATTTCTAATTCATATAGTAAATACGTTCAAATATTTTTATAAATAAATTTGCGTGTAGCTATTTCATAACTTCACTTTATAACGTATGATAAAGACGTTTTAACATTTTATAAAACAAATTCTATGTAATTATTTCATAATATCACTTTATAACGTATGATAAAGACGTTTTAATATTTTATAAAACACATTCTATGTAATTATTTCATAATGTCACTTTATAACGTATGATAAAGATGTTTTCATATTTTACAAAAAACAAATTCTATGTAATTATTTCATAACTTCATTTTATAACGTATGATAAACGTGGTCTAATATTTTACAAAACAAATTCTATATAGTTATTTCATAACTTCATTTTATAACATATGATAAAGATGTTTTAATATTTTATAAAACAAATTCTATGTAATTATTTCATATCTTCACTTTATAACGTAAGATAAAGATGTTTTAATATTCTTATAACATAATTACCTTCCAGTTTTACAATCCAGTTTATTCATAAAGAAGGCGGGTTATTTCATTTATGGAGAGTCATGGCATAGCGTGGAGAGAACGAAGCCGCTAAATTACCCCATTATTATCATAATTCCTCTAGCAAAGGTTTCTTTTTCCATTTTAACGTTCCGTTAAAATTATATTTTAACGTGTCAAAAAAATTAAGTAATACACTTTTTTTAAAACAAAAAATTTAATATGTTCTGCTTCTCTGTGTAAGACGAAAGTTCTTTTCTTCTCACCACGTGCCTAATTTGAATACTGCCTCAGTTTAACTCAAGTATCTTTTTTCTTTCTTTTTAATGATTGGATAATTAATTTCTTTTTTTTTTTTTATTGAGACAGATAAAAAAAAAAATAAAATAAGACGATATAACATTTTATTCAAATTCATCAATCTCAAAATTAAAAATATGATTTCCCTTTTTTTTTTTAACAAATTACAGCTTTATTGCGTTCCCAATTAGATTGAATCACGCTAGACGTTTTTAAATGGGGGGGGGGTCTTTTGAATATCTATATGAGTAACAGCATAACTGTTTCAATATATATATATATGTATGTTCATTGTTAATTATGAAAATAAATTTTTTTTTTGAAAAGAAAGAAGAAGATTATGCATTCATTTATATTTTTTGGAGAACATATATATTTTAAAAGAAAAAGTTGTAGTTTAATTTGTTGTTGGTGAATAATGGTATTTTATGGTGAACAATATATGGTATTTATTTAAAGTAGATGGTGTCAAAGATGTGTGTTGATTTAATTTGACACTTGCAATTCAAAATGTAATTATTTAATATAGATAATAATTATTCATATAATTATATATGAGAAATGATGACCTGGATTAACTGATGATTACTGATTTAGCAGGAAATGCATATTGGGGGGTCATTTGTCTTTTATTGTATTGTTATTTATATGAATTTAAAAGAATATGTGGCAATATTGAGATTATTTAATATATTTATAAAAATATTACATATGGAAAAAAGAAATGTGAATAACTACATTTGTGTGTGTGATTAATTAACAAAAAATCAAATATATTAATTTTTAATTGAGTTTTAAAGTTTATATCTGTGTTAGAGACAATCTCTACTTTAGTGAATGATTAATAATAACTATTACTGTATCTATTTAAAGTGGATGGTGTCAAAGATATGGGTTGAATTAGTTTGACACTTGTAATTCTTAATGTAAATATCTGTATATAATTTATATTCAGTTATCTGCTATGTAATATATAAATTATTTAATTACGAATATAACAAATCAAGGAACAATTCATTTGGGTTATTACCATTTTTAAAATTATAAAAATTCGATCAATATTTTTACTATTTTTTTTGTCTGTATTTAAAAATATAAGTACATAAATAACTACATCAGAACTATTTTCATTGAATATCATATGATGATTTCAAAAATATGTTTTAATTTTTTTATATAGTCATATAAATTTGATAGATATTAAATTGTGAAATCAATTTGTAAAATCATTATTATTCTAAATGCTTATATTTTATTTCCAAATTTTTAGTAATGAAGTGTCTCAGGAATTGATTATTTTTAAAATTATACAATATATATAAACCACTCATTCACACGCGCGCACACATACACACACATATATATATATATACAAAAGAAATAATTTAGTCTAAAATGTATAGATAAAACCACAAAACTAGACACATAAAACATTACGATTTTATTCTAAAGTTTTTAAAAAATGTTTATACTATTGATAACAAATATAACTATAATATTAACAAAAAGCAGCAGCAAATCTATAGGACTTAACATATAATCAGTATTCTTTAATAAAGTTATTAATTATTTGCCCAAACAGAAATAGAAAATTGTTAAGTGAATTGTGGCTAAACTTATTCATTCCTACTTATCTTCATCATACACTTGTATGATGATTAAATACAAGGATTTTCACATATGCTATATATTTAGCTGTTGAAATGTGGTGCTATGTACCTATGAACTTGAATAAAAGCTCAAGGCTTTTTTTAATACTAGTAATAATATTACTTTTTCTTAAGTATTGGCATGTAGTAAAAAACACAGATTCACTATTCTTTAATTTACCTCTCATATGTTAGATTGCATTCTTATAGTATAAGAGAAAGTACATCTCTGTATCACAATAATAAACAGTATAAATTTATGACAACTTTATAAAAATATTTAAATTAAAATATATAATTGTCTTTCTTGTCAAAAATATTATAGCTTCTGCTAATTAGAATTTATTTATAACTGCTGTAAATTTCTAAAATAATGTCCTTTTTACTTTATAGATCTCATAAGCATTCATTTTATTTGAGATTATGATTTTCATTTATTTAAATAAAGACTAATATGCATTACTATTATATCAACTAATTTTGATATATAATTCTTAAGAATCTTACAATAATAATAATTATAGCAATTCATGTTGACTAGTATTTTTTCATTTTCCCAAGATGCAATTTATTCTAAACTAGAATTTTTCCATTTTTCCAAGATCTAATTTATGCAGAGATTTTTCTCTTTTTCAAGATGCAACTCATGCTGATTAGTATTTTTCCATTTTGATCAAGATTCAATTCTGGCTGACTACTATTTTTCTATTTTCACAAGATACAATTCACACTGATTAGTATCTTTCTAAATGAAATTCATGCTGATTAGCATTTCCCCATTTTCCCAAGGTCTGGTTGACTACTATTTTTTCATTTTCCCAAGATACAATTCATTCTGAATTAGTATTTTTTCATTTTTACAAGATACAGTTCATGATAACTAGTATTTTTCCATTTTCTCAAGATATAGTTTATGCAGAACTAGAATTTTTCCATTTTTTCAAGATGCAGTTCCTGCTGACTAGTATTTTTCCATTTCCCCAAGATGCAATTCTGGCTGACTACTATTTTCCATTTTCCCAAGATGCAATTCATGTTGAAGCAGTATTTTTCCATTTTCCCAAGATATGATTCATGCTGAACTAGTATTTTTTCATTATTTTCCACATGGGCCTTATGTAACAAATGAACAATAAGATTTAGTTATGAAAACTATAGACCTTTCACCAAATGAGCTCAATTTTTACAGGACTATATGTCAATCTAACACTAACTTCAACTTCTCCTACATATATTTTCATTCATACTAACATGGGTTTCCATATATTTTTGTCAATATCACATTTAAAAATTCTATGTAAATCTAATTTGATATGTATCTTATTATGTAATAATTTTTTTCTTTCAATTACTGTAAATTATGTTTTTTTTTCCTATCAAGATTGTAAACCTTTATTACATATGTAATATCATGAATCAATTTGTATCAAAAACATCATGTTTTCAGATATAACTTATGTAATCCTTTTTGAGTCTCAATAAAGTTTACCCTTTGAAACATAATAATAATAATAATAATAATAATAATAATAATAATAGTAGTAGTAGTAGTAGTAGTAGTAGTAGTAGTAGTAGTAGTAGTAGTAGTAGTAGTAGTAGTAGTAGTAGTAGTAGTAGTAGTAGTAGGAGTAGGAGTAGGAGGAGTAAAAAATCTCTAATTTTAACTAGAAGAAAGAGTTATTTATTTCTTCTGCGTGTTCATGTTTTACATAAGATAAAAACATTTAACTCCTGTCTTCTATTACTACTTAAAAATAACAAAGCAATGGCATATATTCAAGTTTCTTATCAATTTAAAAATTCTCTATTTTGTAGTCAGGATATTACTTCTTTTGATATGTATATATTTTGATATTTTCTAAAATATAAAAGAAAAAATTTAATAGTTTCTAGGTGCATTCATTCTATTTATGTTTTATTTACAATTTCTTAATATATAAATAAAACAATTGTTTTATAAAATATGCAAATGTGTATTAGTTAATAAATAGACTATCTTAAATTTTAGTTTTAAAATATTATTATCATAATTAATCATTTTTTAAAGATGGACAATATATAAATAAGTGCATAAAGGAAATATGCTAATGAACTTATAAAGATTACTAAGAAAATGATAAAAAATAATTTTCATATTTATAAAGTGTTACAATAGTTAAATATATAAAAATAAAGAATCAAACTCTGTTATTATTCTGCAAAATATACCAATTTTTTAATATAATTTTTGTTTTACACTTTTTTTTTACTGTGTAAACCAGGTCTTCCATGGTACCCAAATTAATACTTCAAATGAGTATTTTATTTATTATTAAGAGCATTCAGCCCTTGCAAATTATCTTATTTCAGGAAAAGCAAAATTCTTTTGTTGTTAAGTAATCTTTTCATGGGAAGTTCAGTCAATGAAATAAAGATTTCCATTTCTCCTGTAGCTTTCTAGCTAATCATCTTTTGAGTCTTCTTTTCATTAATCTTTCTTTACAAAAAACAATAAAACTAATTGCCATTATAATAAACAAGGATATCTCTAAAACAATATTTATTTTACATTAGAACAGATTTTATTATTATTTACTAATAAAATAAAATTAACACTTTTATACATTAGTATTTTTTTCTTTGATCTCTCCTAGATAAAATATTAGTATGATTTTTCATTGCTTTAATTATTTATTTAATTGATCTAGATTAATTGATTTTATTTTAATATCATTATTATAAAATGAATAAACATACTTATTTAATGTGTGTGTTTTTACATTTATTTTATGCTCACATGGACATAATTACGTTGATCCTTTTAACTACTGTAAAGCTCTTTGGTGGTTAGCGTTTAACTAAGAGAAAAGTGATTTTTTTAAAGAAAATAAATTATATCTCATTTAATTAATAAAAATAACTTTATGAGAATAAATAAATATTAAGGTTTAGGCATTTTTCTTTGGAGTGATAAATTATTTTTTAAAGTTGTGTTCAATATTTGCATTTTAAAAAAATTTAAATTGTTTATTTTATTCTTAGAATAATAAGATTCCTTAATGGCAAAATATGTGAATATCTTTTAATAATATTAGTTTTTCCACATTCATTTTATTTTGTGGAAAATAGTGAATGTCATATGCTTACTTTTAAGCCAGTAATAAATTATTCACAGAGAATTCAGGATTCTATTTTAACTTTAAAAATTAGTATTAGTAGGGTAATCTGAGTTTTTGTTCTAGAGGTAAACCCGTATCTAGAAATATATGACTTATTCATCAATAGAACTTATAAGATGTTGAGTAATATTATTTTTTTTATGTTCTAACTTCTAAGTGTATTTAAATTCATGAGGCGAATTGCATTTAATATAGATTGCATCCAATCTTTATAATAAGTTTTCTGCCTAAATAAAGCATTTACAGCAATCAATTCATGTATTGTCAATAACAGAAGAGTCATTATCATTTTAGTAACATTTAATTATACTTAGCTATTTTTGTCAGCACTAAAGTGTTCAATATTTTTAAAAAAAAATTATTTTACTGGTATGATTTATTAAATAAAAAACCGAATGTTCAGACGTTATGCAGGAAGCTTGAGCATTTGAAATGCATAATTTGTTCATAATCAATGAAGCCTGAACTATAGAGTCAATGACTCTTCCACTACATCAAACTTTGCAGAACATTAAGGTACTAACATTAACTTTTTGAATCTAATGTTATAGCATTAGCACTGATAAAATTAACTTATTTGATATGATAGAATTTAGATGCATTTCATGGGCCTTGAACTTCAGTCTGGGAATCTATCATTGTTTCAACAAAAATAAACTCAATATGTTGAAGAATAAGAATTAATAAAGAAAGTTCAAATATCACTGCATGAAACAATTTTTAATATCATTAGAGAGTCTAACAATAAATGATATCAAGTTAAAGTACTAAAAACGTTGTGGAACTCAGAGAATCATTCTTACTGTGGACTCAAGAAAATCATTCTTATTATATATTAATCTAAAGAAACTATTTAGATCTTTAGAGTACAAAGTTATAGTAATATCCAAATTTTTTTATAATTTTTTAGAAAAGTTGTGTAACTTTAATGATATTTCAATGATATTTTTGACATGAACTTGAAATAAACAAAGACATTTTTCATGGTTAAATTTAGAAATAATTGCATAAGATATTTTTTATTATTTTGGTTCCCAAGGTTATTATACAATACTTTTATCAACATGTTGATATTTATCAATTAATTATGAATCAAATCAAAAGTTTAGTATGATATATGTAGACATATTTCATTATGTTTATTAATTGGATATGTATATACATATAAAGTACACATTTCTGTGTTTATATTTGTGCATGAATATAATTTTTAAACTTGTATGTACTGTTTTATCTCCTCCCCCCCTCTCCCTGGTTGTTATAATGTATTCCACAATTCAGTTTTTATCTGTAATTCAAAAAGCTATTGCTTTTAAGGAATTGAAATACATTTTATATTTAGTAGTTGATAATTGTTCAATGTTAAATTCATATCCAAAATTGGTAAATATTATTGTTATCATTGTATAACCATGTTAGTTTTGAGTTATCTAAAACAGAGTTCTTAAAGTTTTTAATCCATGATATAATTTTGCAAATTTTTTGGGATCCTTGTTATAATATTTGATCTAACACAAAGTTTTTCCCCCACATGATCATAGTTTAAAATTTATGCTATGTTGGTTCACATTTTTGACTGCAAATGCAAAAGCAAAATTATAATATCTTATAGCTGTCACCTTAGTGCATGATCTTATCAAATTTTGAAACATTTGTGATATTTAGTGAGGAGGGAGAGTTCCAATTTATTTTTTAAAAAGTACTGTCTACAAAAGCGCCTAAACTTTTGTTATGATCATCATCATCATCATTATCAAACATTATCAATCCACTGCAGGATGAAGGTCTCTCCAAGTTTAATCCATCTTCTCCGATCATTAGCTTCTCTTCTCCACATCACCCCTACACATTTTCTTATTTCATCCATCCATCTTACATGTGGTCTCCTTCTGGGTCTTTTACAATCTCTTGGAATCCAGTTTAAAATTTCAATTGTCCATCTATTATCATCTCTTCTAGCAATATGTCCAGCCCAACTCCACTTCAATCTTTTAATTTTTTCAATGAGGTCAGTAACACCTGTTTGTTCTCTTACCCATACATTGCGTTTTCGATCTCTTCTTGTTACTCCCAACATACATCTCTCCATACTTCTTTGAGTGGTCTGAAGTCTCTGTATTGATCTTCTATTAAGTGTCCAAGTCTCAGATCCATAAGTAAGAACTGGTAAAACACATTTGTTAAAAACCTTTCTTTTCAAACACATAGGCATATTTCCTTTTAATATCAAGTTATTTCTACCAAAAGCACTCCAACCAAGTTTAATTCTATGATTAATTTCCTCTATTATGTTTCCATCTGTATTAATAATCTGACCAAGGTATTTGTAACTCTTAACTTCTTCTAATTCATCATAATCAATCTTTATTTTCATATTTTGAGCAAATCGATTAAACATTACTTTAGTCTTTTTAACATTTATCTTTAGTCCTACTTTCCTACTTTCATCTGATAACTCCTGCAACATTTCCTGCAGCTCAGAAGCATTATTTGCAAAAACAACTACATCATCTGTGAAATCTAAATGACTTAAATAATCTCCATTTACTTTCACTCCTTTAGTTTCCCATTTTAATCCACAAAATACTTCTTGCAGCACTGCTGTAAAAAGTTTTGGAGATATGGAGTCACCTTGTCTTACACCTTTCTCAATGTTGACTTTCCCAGTATCATTATGTAATCTAATTGTTGCTGTTGCATTTTTATAAATATTCTTTAAAATATGACAATATCCTGGATCTATACCTTGATGATCCAATGCTTTAATCACTGAAGAAATGTTTATAGAATCAAATGCCTTTTCATAATCTACAAATCCAAAACATAATGACAACTCATATTCATTTGTCCTTTCTATAACTTCTCTCAATACTTGAATATGATCTACTGTACTAAAACCACTTTTAAATCCAGCTTGTTCTCTTGGTTGGTGGAAATCCAAGGTTCTCTGTAGACGAGTTGTAATTATCTTGGTAAAAATTTTATATAAAACTGATAAAAGGCTGATAGGTCTGTAATTTCTAATATCTTCTTTATCACCTTTTTTAAATATTAATATTATTACTGCATTCTTCCAATCATCCGGTACATCTTTATCATTTAGACATTTGGTATATAACTTTGCTAATATTTTTTCTGTTTCTTCACCTGCTTCTTTTAATATATCAATTATAATTCCATCATTACCTGGAGCCTTTCCTTTTTTCATACATTTAATTGCATTTCTCACTTCTTCATTTAAAATTCTGGGCAATTCGGAAGATGTAATAGATATAGGAGGTACTTGTTCTTTATTACTATATAATTCTTGATAAAAATCTTCTACCAATTTCATAATGTCATCCCTCTTTTAGTAATAATTCCATCTTTTTTCCTTATTGCAGATATAAATTTCCTACCAATACCAAAATGTTGTTTTACATTCTTAAGACTTTTATTTTCTTCTACAGCTTTTCTTGCTAGTTCACAGTTATACTTTCTTATATCATTTTCAACTCTTTTCCGCACCATTTTACAAAATTCGAGATATTCAATTCTTTTTAATGCATCATTCTTGCATATCTTCATATCTCCTTCTTTTCTTCATAAGTTCTCTAGTCTCAGTAGAAATTTTATTAGTCAATTGCTGCTTTTTTCTACCAGCTATCTTTGTTGCAGTTTTTAAAAGTGTATCAGTTATTTTCATATTAATTTCATTCAAATCTGAATCATGTTCAAAATCTACTAATACTTGAAACCGATTTGTAAGTTCTAATTTAAATTCATTAGAATGTTTCTGAAGATTAGGAATATCAACTGTAAATATAGTTTTTCTTAATAATTTTTGTCTCTCTAGTTTTACATTAACATGTATCTTACCCCTTACTAATCGATGATCACTTCCTGTGTTAAATTTATTAAGAACATTACAATCTTGAAATATGTATTTCCTGTTAGTCAAAATATAATCCAATTCTGCTGTACCTTCATTTGGATGCTTCCATGTCCATTTCCTTCTAACATTTTTCTCAAAAAAAGAATTCATAATATAAAGTTTTTCCTTCTCTGCAAACTCCACAAGTCTATGTCCTCTCTCATTTCTATTACCATAACCAAAATTACCTACAACACTTTCATCTTTCATTTGTTTACCAATTCTAGCATTAAAATCTCCCATAACAATTTTAAAATGTTGTTTACTCTGATCAAAAGCCTTTTGTACATCCATATAAAAATCTTCTACTACTTCATCACTGTGAGAACTTGTTGGGGCATAAACCTGAATTATCTGCATTTGATATCTGCTATTAAGTTGTATAACTAATCTTGCCACTCTGTCTGATACACCATCAATCTCCACAATATTGTTCTTCCACTTTTTATTTATAATGAATCCTACTCCACTTGTATTTCCAATATTTGTGCCTTTATAATAGAGCATATGTCCACTTTTTAAATCAATTGTCTCTTCACCTTTTCTTCTAACTTCACAAAGTCCAATAATATCCCATTTAATATAAGAGAGTTCTTCTTCTAATTCTTGCAATCTTCCTTCACTTGAAAGTGATCTGCAGTTGTAAGTACCTAAATAAAAAGTCGTCATCAAATGGCAGCCTGGGTCCGCCTCCAGGATATTCTTAGCACCCTCTGCCTTCGGCCACCAACCGCTGCCTTGGTTGGTGACTTTACAGCCTCCTGGGATTAAGGGCCATGCTTTATTTTTGTCTGTCATAATTGTATAATTGGGAAAAATCTTTATCATTTACACAAACATTCATTCTGCCTTATCAGGCACTGAGAAGAAACACCATGGTGTTTCTTGATCTTAAACTCAGAGGTAAAAGGCCAATAAACTCACCATGCTGGCTAATGCGTGTTGGTGAGCAGCCCATCCATGTTCGTATACTATATGAATAAACATATAGTAATAACAGCTGCAACGACAAGAACGTATGGAGTGGACATTAGGAATTTGCCCTGCTCGGTTCCTTTAAGGCCTCCAAGAGGAATCAAAGGGTCTCCTTTCAGTTTTTTTTCATTATGATATATATATATTGCATCATTTATAAAGATTTTTTCATTTTAAATGTTTTTGTATAATACAAGTGAATAAAAAATATATAGCCTCAATTCAATATTTTGCCAATACTATATTTAGAAATTTTGCTTACTTTTAAATTAAACGTTTAGATTAACTAAAGTAAATGATTATATCACAATATCCTAGTTTAAATTATCCAACAGTGTAACCAGATTGTAAAATAATTTGAAGTTTTCAATTTATCCACTTAATCTGGACAAATTTAAAAGTAGACTGTCCAGATATTTGTTATATGTTTCATGTGTAACGTTATGCATATTTGGATTTCATATATATATATGTATGTGTGTGTGTGTGCAATAAATCACAAAAGTATATATATTGAACTGGTATGGAGTTGTGGTTATATGGATTGGGTTGCGCATGGATATTTCGGTGAAATGAAAATCGCAAAGCATAAATGATCAGTCATTGTTAAGCCATTACACTTTCATTTGGTTAGGAGAATCAACGATTAACTTTTAAGCTTATGGAACTTCATAAATATACAGATGTGAAGAGATAAAGTCTGCTAAATTTTAATTTTCTCCTATGACAAGTGAATGTATATAAAAAACGAATATGCTTTAAAAGAATTCACGAACTGTTTCTATCTCATCTTTTGGTTTGCGTTATGGTTATTTACTAAATTTTATGCTTCAACACTAATAAAATTAATTGATCAAAAGATGTGTTACATAGGTTTACAAATGTTTTACAGAGATTTTGACAGGGTTACAGAGGTATTTCAAGTATAACGATTGTTGATTATTTCATATATCTGACTTACATTACTGATTATAGTACAGATATATGAACATAGGCTGCAAAAAGGAGTTTGCTATTAACTGAAAGGTGACCCTTTGATTTCTCTTGGAAGCCTTAAAGGAACTGAATAGGGAAAATTCCTAATGTCCAGTTCCTACATTTTTGGTCACTGCAGCTGTTATTACTATGGTAATTATTCATATAGTATATGAACATGAATAGGCTGCTCACCAACATGCATTGGCCAGAATTGCACAATGAATGTATGTGTAAATGACAAATATTTTTCCGATATATATACAATCATGACAGACAAAAATAAATCATGGCCCTTATTCCCAGGAGGCTGTAAAGTCACCAACCAAGGCAGTGGTTGGTGGCCGGAGGGTGCTAAAAATCCCTTGATTGTGAACCCAGGCCTCCATTTAATGATGACTTTTTATTTAGGTAATTACTACTGTAGATCACTTTCAAGTGAAGGAAGATTGCAAGAATTAGAAAAAGAACTGTCTTATATTAAATGGGACATTATCGGACTTTGTGAAGTTAGAGGAAAAGGTGAAGAGACAATTGATTTAAAAAGTAGACATGTATTCTACTATAAAAGCACAAATATTGGTAATACAAGTGGAGTAAGATTCATTATAAATAAAAAGAAGAAGAACATTGTGGAGATTAATGATGTATCAGACAGAGTGGCAAGATTAGTTATACAACTTAATAGCAAACACCAAATGCAGATAATTCAGATTTATGCCCCAACAAGTTCTCATAGTGATGAAGTAGTAGAAGATTTTTATATGGATGTACAAAAGGCTTTTGATCAGAGTAAACAACATTTTAAAATTGTTATGGGAGACTTTAATGCTAGAATTGGTAAACAAATGAAAGATGAAAGTGCTGTAGGTAATTTTGGTTATGGTAATAGAAATGAGAGAGGTCATAGACTTGTGGAGTTTGCAGAAAAAGAAAAACTTTATATTATGAATTCTTTTTTTTGAGAAAAATGTTAAAAGGAAATGGACATGGAAGCATCCAAATGAAGGTACAGCAGAATTGGATTATATTTTGACTAATAGAAAATACATATTTCAAGATTGTAATGTTCTTAATAAATTTAACACAGGAAGTGATCATCGATTAGTAAGATGTAAGATACGTGTTAATGCAAAACTAGAGAGACAAAAATTATTAAGAAAAACAATATTTACAGTTGATATTTCTAATCTTCAGAAACATTCTAATGAATTTAAATTAGAACTTACAAATCGGTTTCAAGTATTAGTAGATTTTGAACATGATTCAGATTTGAATGAAATTAATAAGAAAATAACTGATACACTTTTAAAAATTGCAACAAAGATAGCTGGTAGAAAAAAGCAGCAATTGACCAATAAAATTTCTACTGAGACTAGAGAATTTATGAAGAAAAGAAGGAATATGAAGATATACAAAAATGATGCATTAAAAAGGATTGAATATCTCAAATTTTGTAAAATGGTGCAACAAAAGAGTTGAAAATGATATAAGAAAGTATAACTGTGAACTAGCAAGGAAAGCTGTAGAAGAGAATAAAAGTCTCAAGAGTGTAAAACAACATTTTGGTATTGGTAGGAAATTTATATCTGCAATAAGGAAAAAAGATGGAACTATTACTAAAAAGAGAGATGACATCATGAAATGGGTAGAAGACTTCTATCAAGAATTATATAGTAATAAAGAACAAGTACCTCCTATATCTATTATATCTTCTGAATTGCCCAGAATTTTAAATGAAGAAGTGAGACATGCAATTAAATTTATGAAGAAAGGAAAGGCTCCAGGTAATGATGGAATTATAATTGATATATTAAAAGAAGTAGGTGAAGAAATAGAATTTTTTTTAGCAAAGTCTAAATGATAAAGATGTACCAGATGATTGGAAGAATGCAGTATTAATATTAATATTTAAAAAAGGTGATAAAGAAGATATTAGAAATTACAGACCTATCAGCCTTTTATCAGTTTTATACAAAATTTTTACCAAGATAATTACAACTCGTCTACAGAGAACATTGGATTTCCACCAACCAAGAGAACAAGCTGGATTTAAAAGTGGTTTTAGTACAGTAGATCATATCCAGGTATTGAGAGAAGTTATAGAAAGGACAAATGAATATGAGTTGCCATTATGCTTTGGATTTGTAGATTATGAAAAGGCATTTGATTCTATAAACATTTCTTCAGTGATTAAAGCATTGGATCATCAAGGTATAGATCCAGGATATTGTCATATTTTAAAGAATATTTATAAAAATGCAACAGCAACAATTAGATTACATAATGATACTAGGAAAGTCAACATTGAGAAGGGTGTAAGACAGGGTGACTCCATATCTCCAAAACCTTTTACAGCAGTGCTGCAAGAAGTATTTTGTGGATTAAAATGGGAAACTAAAGGAGTGAAAGTAAATGGAGATTATTTAAGTCATTTAGATTTTGCAGATGATGTAGTTGTTTTTGCAAATAATGCTTTAGAGCTGCAGGAAATGTTGCAGGAGTTATCAGATGAAAGTAGAAAAGTAGGACTAAAGATAAATGTTAAAAAGACTAAAGTAATGTTCAATGGATTTTCTCAAAATATGAAAATAAAGATTGATTATGATGAGTTAGAAGAAGTTAACAGCTACAAATACCTTGGTCAGATTATTAATACAGATGAAAACATAATGGATGAAATTAATCATAGAATTAAACTTGGTTGGAGTGCTTTTGGTAGAAATAACTTGATACTAAAAGGAAATATGCCTATGTGTTTGAAAAGAAAGGTTTTTAATAAATGTGTTTTACCAGTTCTTACTTATGGATCTGAGACTTGGACACTTAATAGAAGAGCAATACAGAGACTTCAGACCACTCAAAGAAGTATGGAGAGATGCATGTTAGGAGTAACAAGAAGAGATTGAAAATGCAATATATGGGTAAGAGAACAAACAGGTGTTATTGACCTCATTGAAAAAATTAAGTCTAAAGTGGAGTTGGGCTGGACATATTGCTAGAAGAGATGATAATAGATGGACAATTGAAACCTTAAACTGGATTCCAAGAGGTTGTAAAAGACCCAGAAAGAGACCACATGTGAGATGGATGGATGAAATCAGAAAGTGTGCAGGGGTGATGTTGAGAAGAGAAGCTAAAGATCGTAGAAGATGGTTTGATCTTGGACCGACATTCATTCTGCAGTGGATTGATAATGGTTGATGATGATGATATCAACATAGATTTTTCATGATATATAAATATGAGAGAAAATAAAATAAAATTTACAAATTTTTATTAAGCAATTTATTATTGTTTTCCTTTTTTTTCAACATTATTTAAAATATTAATGATTTTTACACACAATAGATTTATCTGAAATTTGCCTTTCTTGTTTATTCCTAATATTCTTATCGAGATGTGTGTGTGTGTATCCATGAATACGTATGTAGATAATGGTTATTGACTTCTGAATAAATTAATGAACTATTTTAATGTATGTAATGTATGTAAAAAGATGAAGTAGAAAACTAGTATTTTATTTTAATGTATATAAAGAATTTTGAACTGCATACGACACTGTTACGATTTCTGTTAGAAGGGAATCATTTCAGTTGGTGGTTTAAATGATATATTAAGTAAAAAATAATTTTTAAAATGTATACTTTGATTACAAAAGGGGTGATAATATACATATGTTCTATACAATCGTTTTAAATAGTAAATGTTACATTAAATGACATACACTTTCACTTTATGATTCGTATTCGCGAATGATAAAGTGAGAGTGTGTGTTAACTATTCAAAACGTGTGTATAGAATTCAATTTAACAAAAATAAAATGATGAATTATATAAAAATGATTCGTCTTATTTTAAAAACAATCAAAATGTCATCAGAATTTAAAGAGCAAACATCTATTTCCTTTAGATTTAAAAGCCAGAGCAGTTTTTTTTTATAAAGTAGCAAAGTATAACTCATCAAATGTGCTGTCAGTTTCCTAATTAATAAGAAAAAACATTCAAAGAGATTTATCCTTTCAAATGAAAAACATACTATAGAATATTATAATAATATTAAGTTTAAATATTTTCAAATAAATGGAATTATGTATGTAATATTTGCTTCTTTAGAATTACTACATACAGTTGGAAGTTGCTGATTTTCAATGATATAAATCTAAATTACATTTTTCTTTTATAATACACTTTACAATATTTTGTTTATGATAACAGTTTTGTAAAAATAGTTTATATGTATGCTCATATACAAATATATACTTTAACTAAAGGTCTAAATTACAAAAAGTCAGAATATTAATTACAATTTGATTTTGTCTCAAGTAATTATTTTTCAGAGTTTAAAACAAAATCAATTTGAAGTAGTTTGAAAATTCACCCTCAGTATATGACATTCTTAGTAAATTATTTTATTGTTTGGGAATTTATAAGAAGTTTTAACACCAAACTGACAGAAATGGGACATAATCTTCATTAATCTTTCTATCACGTAACAACACTCATTCCCGTTATATATATATATATATATATATTGATCATTAATACAAGCGATAGCAGGTTTTTACGTATATAAAACTTGTTTTGTTTTTCATAAATGTACCTTTAAAGTTTTCTTGCAATGATATAGATTGCAGAAGCTTTGATTATGAGGAGAAACTGAACTGATATCAGACCCACATAGCTATCTAGTTTGATAGGCTGAGTTTGAAGACATTTAAGTGTCTAAAAAATTCATGCTTGCAAACTGATAGAAACGTTTTGCATAAACGCTTGGAGTTAATATTTTGGTCTAGTTTCTAACTCCTATCCCTTCACTGATGAGAGCAAATCAGCTTGAAATCAGCTGATCTGAGGGTGGAGCAAAATGAAAGAGACAGTGAATATTGACTCTGACGTTTATGTAAACAAATACGCTTGTTTGGAGGTCTTGGTAAAGCTCCATCTATTGATCATTAATACAAGCGATAGCAGGTTTTTACGTATATAAAACTTGTTTTGTTTTTCATATATATATATATCTCTAAATTCTATAATTATTGTAAATGTGAGACTGTTCTCTGACATAAAAGTTAGGTTTTGTTGCATTTTTTTTTTTTTTTTCTATAGAAGGTTGATATTAATTGATGATATTTCTTAAAAATCACACTACTTTTATTGCAGATAATGGGCGACTTTAATATTTTAATTGATAGTAGTACTAAATTTTTATTTAATGAGAATGAACTTACATTTCAAAATTATAATATACTCAAAATTTATAATATATATATATTTAAGAGTATTATATACTTGACTGTTATTTTGTTGCTTACAATTAAATTTTATTGCTCTATCTATATTGGAATTAGCACATTATATTTTCCTAATAATAATTTTTGCTTTAAATTTTTAAAAAAATCTTCAGGCTATTAATTAAATAGTTTTTTTTTATTAGATATTTAATATTAAAAATATTTCATGGCTTATATATATTTTGAAAAGAGTTTTTCTGAAAATCAAAATCATTATTTCTCAAAAATGTTATAGAAGTGTAATTAATAATATAATCAAAAAATTAAATTAATATAGAATCTAATATTTAAATTTTATTATAAAATGATTATTATTACGTTCTCATCATGATGATAGATAGAATAATTAGGCAATAAGTAATTACAGTGATCATCATTGTAATACTTTGCCAGCTTGTTAACATTTCTAAATACCTACATAATATATTTGAATTTTTTTTTTATATCATTACCACTCATTATTATAAAAAATGTAGATAAAAATAATGCATTATTTCAGAAAATAAAACAGTCTTTTAAAAGTCAAAACTCTCTTTTAATAGCGCTTGCGTATACCCATGTGCGTGCACACACATATATAGACTAATATGTCTAATAAATATTTGTAACCAATCAAATTTCAGATTTATAGTATCCTCCTTTTTTGCAGGTTATTTATTGAGAAGTGTTAATCAGTGTAAAATTTTTCAGACTTTCCACTTTTCTCTGCACATATATTTCATGAAACCATCTTTATTTATTGGATTGCACAATAGAAATATATGTAGTGTAACAGATTTTAAATTTATAAATGTACTTATCAACTTGTTTTAAGTGTGAATAATTGTGAAATAAAGGAGTATAAAGTAAAAGAATATGCTGATAAATTTGAAATTAGATTTATTAAATATATTCTACTTTTCCTGGAATAATTGTTACATATGTAAGTTCATCTCTTAGTATTAATTACTATTTTGTAAGATGTCTTAATACGGAATGAAATGTTCCAACATTGTGTGAAATCTGTACTATTTTTACATTGAAGAACAGACTATACTCTCATCTGTGTCTTTTAAGTCTCTAGTTCACTCTTTCATAAAATATGTATATAGTGAGAAAATATGCTTTAGAATTTTTAAACTGATGAATGATTATAATATAATAAAAAATATTGTTTATCTTTTAAAAGTTAAAGTGCATTGTGGCTTATACTTATTTATTCCATATATTTCTTGTGGTATATATATATATATATATATATATATATATGGATATATATATATATATATATATATATATATACATATATATATATATATATAATGTAATGAATGATCCATTAATTCTACTGTAACTGTAATTTTTTTCATAAGAGGGAAAGCAAAAAAACTCATTCTTATTGCTTAATTTAAATTCTTAGGAATTACCTATACTATCTTCATTTTCTTTATTACAGTTTACAAAGAAATCTGAATAACTTGATCCTAATCACTGTATCATCTTCATATTACACAACTTGTATTATAAATATAATTTATTTATCTTACTAAAATTATAATCTATAATCCCCACTCGTCTTTCATTTACTATAAATTCCTCTCACATATTTATTTCCTTATCCTCCTATGCATCTTTATGATTTATTGACTGACCAATCACATGATTATAATATACTATTAAAATATATTTATACTTTACATATGACTAAATCAGAATTTTATGAAATTTTTGAAGTGTTCACTAAAGATTAATTTAAACTGGAATAAATTTGATGCCAAGACATATAATATAAATAATAAGTCAAAAAAGATCTTTGTTTATTAAATAAACACATATGATAAATATATGACAAAATTATTTTTCACCTAAATAAGAATAAGTAAAATATATGTATACTTAAAAACAAAATTATAAATGATATTGCAGGACTATCTGTGATTTGATTCTTTTTTTAAATCACTGCCTTAATTCTTATGATATTTTAAATTCTACAAAAATTAAATAAATTTATTAATGATAAGAATAAATATTATTTTTCAATATATTAAATGCTTTTCTAATTTTCGATATGTTGTCAATGTACATGATAATGTTTGTAGGATGATGTTTGGTGATTCAAAATAAACATTAATCATTAATCATATAATCAAACAAAGGAATATTATGGCAGATAAAATAATTGTTAATAATTTAAACTTTATTAGACTAAATAAATAAGTACTGTTTTAGCATAATTTAAACTTCTTAATTTATCATTGATAACTCTTAGATTATTTATTATAACTTCAAATTCTTAGTAACTGAATGCTAGACAACTGTATATATCACATATCTATAAAGTGGACTGTGCTCATTTACAAAAAAAAACCCAACTGCAATCAACTGAAATAATCTTGACTATTTTGTACTGGAATGATTTATTTATATGCCAAGTTAATTAAATTCTCAGTCTAAATAATAAATATATAATTGAATTGGGCTAGATCATGCCTTAATAGCCTAAGAAATTTCAGTCTATATCCTCATTTTGGCTCATTGAATGATTTATGAAAATTTCAAAATTTATAACTGCACTAGATTTCAATCCATCAAAAATAAAATAGAAAATATATTTAATGCAATACATTTTTTATTAATGTATTGCATTAAAAAACTATAGTGTTTTTTTTTAATTATTTAGCATGTATTAAATAATAAAATAAATATTTAAATTAAATGTTGAAATATAAGAATTTTATTTTCATTTATTATTTAAAATTATGCTTTTTATATAATAAGCTTACTATGAATAAACTCTGAAAACTAATGTAGCTTTGGTAGTTTTTCATAAAAAATATATTACTCTTGATTTTGTAGCTTCTACATGATAGTATTTTTTACTTTATTTTAGTATGTATAGCACATTAAAATATTTTAATTTCTAATATATTTTTTTATAGTTAGCAATTCTTGATATTGTGGAATCTGTTACTTTGGAAACATTTTATTTTACAGTTTTTTTTCCATAGCTACTGATAAATAAAAGTATACATTAGGACTAATTTCAGAATAATTTGAAAACTTTCAAAAGAGATTTCTTTTTATTTACCCATACATCCTTTGTTTCATTGACATAAAGCTTATTTTACACATGGAGCAATGAAGATTCTAAAGCAATTTCACAAAAACTTATAATACCATCAGTTCAGATTTATTAAACAGATATAAATATACTGTTTTATTGACTAACTTTCTTCACACTCTTTTAAAGTAAATCTTCATCAACAGCTAAACCTACACCAAAGAAAAATCAATTCCTTTCTTTTTTATAAGTTTTTTTCTTAAGTGGGAGTATGAAGGTAAAAAACAAAAACACCTGGAGATTTTCATGCAATTAACAAAATTAATGAAGTTTACAAACAAAATAATTCCAAATTAAATTTATTTTAAACTATATTTTTGGTATATTAATTTTTTATAAACATATTATAAGTGAGGGGTTTAATTTGTTTCCTTTATACAGTTTTCAACTTTTAAAATAATAGATTTCATAAATTGAATTTCAATAATTTGTTACATATATATCAGATTAACAAATGTAAGAATTAATAACTACAAAAAACAGTTATAAAAAATTAATTTTTTTAACTTATAACTAAAACAGTTATTATGACAAAAATGTATATTTTTATATTTTGTCTGTGGTTATATAATATATCCATGCACATTCATCCACCATATTTTTACATATATAATTCATTTTTGTTATATTTGTATATAATAAATCTAATTTTCCTTGGAATTTTCTTCTTATTTGGGTCGCCTAACCCTCCTGTCATATATCTCTTTTATTTCAATATTCCATTGCAAAATAAAGTATCATAAGAACTCAAATTCTGGGTAATTAAAAAAAAAACGTTTTAGCCTATAACTAAAACTATATGAATAAATGCTTACTGACCATAACTGATGACCAATTGAAATAACTATCTGAAAAAAATAATGTTTAAAAAAAATCCAAGCTTCATTTGAATTTGAATCTTAGATCATGGGAATGACACATATATAACCTATGTGTGAATGAAGTTATTTCTATATACTTTGAAAAGGACACACATTAGTGTTCAAAATATATAATAGAATACAGAATGTGTGAGCATGCTGCTTCCCATTGATCATTTAAAAATGTTATGAAATACAAAAAAAAAAAAGACAGTTGTGTGGCATGTAAATGTGTTTAGTGTGATAACCCAAACTATACCACATTTCTAGGAACATTTTTATTTTTATTTTTAAACATCACTTGTCCTCTAGACATGGCTACTAAATTGTAACATACACATACTTTTACACTTCTTACATCCAGTCTAAATAACATAGTGGAAACATTTGAATACTTTCAGTTTAGAAAAATATAGGTTCAAAATGTTAATCAATTACAGCACTTATATACATAATACAAGTATTAAATCTAATATAAAAAGTTAAAATAGTGTTTTAATAACTAAATGTTTAATTAACAATATTTAATTAATAGACAACTTTGCCATATATATATATATATATATATATATATATATATATATATATATATATATATATATATATATATATATATATATATATATATATATATGATACATGCACATATATTTGTTTGACTTTAATGTTTCTATTAACTGATTAATCAAGATTTTAATCAGGTAATTTCAAAAATATTAAATATTTTATATAATATTTGAAATTATCAAGAATAATTAAAAATTAAGTAAAATTATTTAAAAAAATAGAATTATTATATTTTTCTTAGCGCAGGAGTCTTTATAGCAGAGTACTTTAAAAAATAACATTTTTTCCTGTTATTATTTTAGACATATTTATTATAACTGTTTGTCATTGTTTAACTCAATATTTTTCTAGGTTACTTCTATCTCTACATAATGATAGCAGTAAGTTTTATCTCTAATACAATAAATATTTCAATTTTCTGCTGACTTAAATAAAATCTCTGAAAAAATGCAACGAGAATCATGGAAATAAAATAAAATTTAAAAAATTTTGCTTCTCAATATTTTAAGCAAAAAAAACGTGATTTTTTATGCATTTTAAATACAAAAAAAAAAGATTTTTCTTTACAAAATATCTACAATTACCAAGATTTTCCTATGAAAAATTGGAATATAGTTCATCTATTTACCATAATGAAATGTTAAGATACATCTTATTCAGATAACTTTTGATTTACACATTGAATTAACTTTATTAAAAGATTGTTACTGTTTTGAATCAAAATGACATTCTTAAAAGTTCTTAAAATTAATATTTTATAGATACATATAAATATATAAAAATATGGACGACTTTCAAATATTAAAAAAAATGTCTTCTAACATTAAATCACAATACATTCTAATTTTAAAATTCAAATAGCATCAATTTTCTCTATTCATTTATCTACTTTTAGCAACCTACGATTTGAACATCAAATGTGTTTACATACTCTATTTTATTTTCTACAAGTAAAAGACTTTCTGTTTGATCCACAAATGCCAAAAACCAAAGCCTGATGTTGCATATATATTGCAATAAATGAATATTTAATATTGTTTGTCAAATAAATTTAAACAATAGTTATAAAATTTATAAAAATGAAATAATAATAATAATAATAATAATAATAATAATAATAATAATAATAATAATAATAATAATAATAATAATAATAATAATAATAATCATCATCATCATCTAATGGTTTATTGCTTAAAAGTTCACAAAATTTGAGCATTGGAATAATTGAGCTGTGATTCATGGACCTTAAGCTTTAGAATTCATCACTCCACTACTGTTCTAAACTATGCAAACGTTAAGCATGACATACTAATATGCCAAGAAAATAGGTTATATATATATATACATAACTGAATTCTGTCATGTCATCTACTTCACATATGCCAAAATGATAATCATTGAAGAGATTTCACATTAAGTAAGAACTTTTTTTAATCGTCATATGATCCTATAGGATAAGGATATGCATCACTAATATTTTCCAATTACTGGTGCAAAAATTGTAATTTATCAGTTTTATATTTCTATTAGATTAGATTTTTATTGAAAGCAAAAAGAATAGACATATTAAAAAAATAAAATTCTAATAAATAAAAAAAAAAAAAAAGTGATGGAAGGGAGGAGGTTCTGTTTAGACTAGAAAAGGACATGTTGTTTATAATGTGCTTAAAAAACTAAATATAAAAGAATGCTAACTAAGATATAGTAAAAAAACAACTTTTAAATATCCACTAAAAGGTAAAGACATCTGTAATAGCTCTTAATAAAGAAATAATGTAAGAGAAGGGATTACTAATTTCCAACTGTCTGACTATAAAGGGGTTTCTATTCATTTTTTTCTCACTCATTAAAAAATAACTAGATATCCAATATTGTCTAATTAGAATAGTTAGCTATGAATCATCTATTTAAAAAAAGCCCAATTGAAATCTGAAAGAAACTTAGAAGTTTATCCTGTCTGGATACAAACCTGGATCATGGAAATATGAGAAAGATGTGCAATCACTATATCATGAGGCTTATAATATAATGATACTATTACAAGATTGATTACAAATAGAGTACAGGAAGTGATGAGGGAAACTATATGAAGATATAGTTGAATAGATAATTTATTTTAGAAGTACAGTAGGGTTGTAGGAAATGAAGAAATTTCAGAAGATCAGTGATCATTAGTAGTAGACAGATAACGAGAATAAACGATGAATTACCGAGCACTATTATTACACTATTTGTATAGCATGTACTTTGTAAAAATAAAATTCCTCAGGTGCTTCACACAAAATAAGAGATCAGTATTCAAGATGACTTTTATGAAGCTAGGAGAAAATAAAAAGTTTTAATTCAGAATAATAACAACAGCGCTTAATAGAAATATAGTAATATTATTACATTAATGTTTGTTATACATAATGTTTAAAAGGGAAATATAATACATTGACTTATAACCTTTTATAAAAATAGCTGTCAACTTTTATATTTTGATCATTTTTATCCTGATATACTAAAGAGTCCGTAATGTGATTGTTTAAATATTTGTAGGTGTCAATTCTTTTAAAAGATTGACAATTGCATAAAACTTTTTCAGTGACATTTTTCTATACGTTTTCTTAATAGTATTGACTGAATAAATATTATTTTCTATATTCGATTTCATGTCACAAAGTAATTCTTTTTTTTTTTTTTTCAAAAAAGAAGAAATACTATTTTTCGTTATTGATCAAAACTTTTATTTTTTTCAGAAACTTCGTAATTCTCTGATGCAAACTTCTGATAACAAAGCAAATCTGAAATCTAACCTACAACAGAATTCTCTTTTTTCTTTCTTGTCTATTTAGTACATCTTAATAAATTGCAAACATTTTAATTTTAAATAGATTTTTATATATAACATATCCCATTTAAATTTTTTAAGGTTTTAAAATATGAATCATTTTATTCTAAAAACAATACTCACTTGATTATCAGGTTAGCTTTTCTTAGCAAGTGTTTATTTAATCTTTTTTAAATCACTTTTATGTCAGTTTATATATAATAAAACAAAACTGGAGGTGTAATCTTATAAAATTTAAATATATTTAAAACTTCTATTTTATCACACATTCTTTAAACATATAAATAAGAATATCTGAACAAAGCAAATGATCCCTGAGATGCATTTCTTTAATTAAATTTAAAGTTTATATTTAGCTAAAACTAATATGTAATTTCTAGCCTAGAATATAGTTAAATATGTGAATTCAGGAAATGTGTCACTTGTAGATTAAATTGTAGTCATTTTTATTATAAAATTTTCTATATTAATATTAATTATCTGAAAGGCCTGTCAAGAGCAACCAATAATATTACATTAGATAAACTGTTTATAAAATCTATATTTGTGTTAATATAAATAAATACACACGTAAACTATAAGATATATAAATACTATTTCTACTAACACATAGTTGAACGTTAAATAAACTGTTCAGAGAAAAAACAAACAGATATTAAAGAAAATAAATTATTTTAGTTATATATGAATAGTTTGGAGTTCTCTAAGAATAAAAAAAATGTATGAAATATAAAATGTATAATAAATCTAATAAGATTTTATTGTTATTTGGTGAAATGACAGGATTTTAAAATACCAGGGAGAAAAGCAAAAACAGAAAAAAGAATTTAGCCTAGATGTGATTTATATGCGAGGGAAAGGATTGAACATTTATTTTTGAATATAATTTGCTGAGAAGGGAGCAGAATAATGTGTATAAAGAATGGGAGCGACTTAAAGAAAAAGGAAATGAAATAGGTAGAGATTTTATAATTTTTTTAGTTTGAGTCTTTAGACCAAAACGGAATATACATATGAAAAAATAAATTTAATACAATCATTTTTGTTAATTAAAATAGGATAAGAAAAAAAACAATTTCCATATTAAGAGGTAAGTATATGAGTTTAATGTCATATGTTTTTATCAAGAGAGAATATTTAAATTAATTAATATATTTTTTGGTCATGTAGCACAGAAATTTTCTACTTCATGTAAGAAAAGCCATTTTACATAGCTGATTCATATATATATATATGAACACATACAATCTTAAACTGATTATACTTTAATAGCCATTTATATAATTAATACTGATAAAAGTAAATTTTAAATATTAACTTGTTTTATTTTGTTATGTATAATGTTATATATAAGGTGAAATATTATTAAATATTTACCCGAGCAAATGCATCTGTATTTTTCATAGAAGAGTAAGGAAGGAGAAGTTTTCACTCATCAAATTAATCCAGTATGCAGGTGATAAAAATTGAGCAATTCTTTTTTTTTTTTTTAATTTAAAAAATATAAAAGAAACTTCTAAATGTTTTATCTTAGTTATTTTATTTTCAGTTACTATGAGTTAAATATGCATCTATTGATAAATAATTAGTTAGCTAATTTAGTTATTTAAAACTAACTAGTCAAGATTTCTAAACTTGTTTTTAAATTCTCACTCAGTTAACTGACTACATTTTTCAACTTTCACCAACGATTCAAAATCCATGTAGTAATCAAGGTAGACAGATATACTAACTACTACATATAAAACTCATGCTCAGACGTGATGCTTGATAAACATTTCGTATAGTTGTAATAATTATATTTATAAAGCGCATACTTAATACTTAAGGTAATATTTATTAACACAAGGTATGCAGAGGTCCCTACTGTCGTTTTTTCAGGCGCATATTTCGTATAGTTATAATTTTTGTTTATATTTTTGTGTGGGTGTGTGATCTGATAAGTGATTCAATTGGTCTTATGCTAATAATAATATGTTGTGATCACAACGCTTTTTATTTAGTATAATAATCATGTCCACTTTAATATAAGAAAAAAATATATCACATTTAATGAGGGAAAGTTTACTTGGAGAAAATTTCATTTCTTGGAAATGATTAATTGTCAAAGATGGGGGGGGGGGGGATTTTTGTGCTTTTTGTTAGATTTTTTTTTTAGCCAGCAAAGGAAGGGATATTGGGCCTCAGATGGATTTTGTAAGTACACTTTGAAAATATAAAGTAATTTTTTTTTTATACATATATAAGTGTCTGAGTTAATAATATATTAACTTTATTATCAAGTATTATGGATGACATTAATAAAATGTTAGGAGGGACTAGCATGTCTGACCTGATGAATGAGCTTATAGAAATGAGAAATGTGTTAAAAGAAATGAACGCTAAGCTAGTTGCCCAATCTATATATTTAAAGGATAAGCTCAATGCCATATTTGATTCTTAAAGCTTAGACTGATACTAACTCTAAGGAATTAGAAATCAAACTCATTGAAGAATTAAAAGTTGAGTTAGGAAGCAGATTAGATTGTAATTTCAACAAAGTAATTGATAGTTTGAGTTTAAGAAAATCCAAAATGAAAGAGATAGTGATAGACCCTCTCCAGACAATGATATATCTTATTTATGTCCTGTTGGCAAAATTAGTGGCTTCTGTGTAGAGGCCAAAATTTTAGAAGCTAAATGGTTCTATTACCATGAGATATCTGACTACGAATGTAGAAACTATGGTAACAGAGAGAGTTTTAAAATAATTGAAGACCCAAGATTATTATCTGAGATTATGTATGGACAGATTTTTACCATGATGAATTTAAAGTCTGTTGACTGGTTTTATTTAAATGATAGTCATAAATATAACAATTTTTGTTTTGATGAAAGAAATTTTAAGGCTGGTGGAGATTTAGGGCTATTATGCAAGGTAGACTTTTATAAAGAATTTGTAAGCAATGCATATTGTAAGGATTTAAGTATAAAGAGCTGCTATATCAAGATATACAACCATGGGAAACTATTTTGGAAGAAGGGTATTATAAGATTTAGCTTTTCACATTCTATAGCTATTGATGGCAGGGCAGATGTAAAGTGTTTAATTTATAGCAGTCTAGATAATCAAGAATATTTGGCTCATGGTCGAGGAGGCAGTAGGAATTTCATTTGGTATGAAAAATCTATGTTTTTAAATTAATTAGGGAAGGAGTGAGTTGGTAGGAACTTATACCATTTATTTGATCTTAATGGTTTGTTTTATAAATATCCAGTAAGAATGAAATTTGAAATAGCAATCTTTATAGTGGTGGTCTTCATCCTCTCAAGAATTATTTGCTTATATTAGCTAATAGAAAGGGTTTTTATAATTCTGAAGGACCGATACCTATTGCATTATTCTGAATTAAAAAAATTTAATTTGTTTAATTTGGTTTATTGTTCCATACAAGCTGGTTAAAATAAAATTTGCCTGTACATAAATAAGCTTAGTTAAAATAGAGTGGCTATATTTGTTAATACGCGTAATGTTTCTTGTTTTGAGGAATATTTTTGTATATATATATATGATTTTGATAAGTAATAAGAAAGTATTTTAATATAAAGTTAATGTTTATTAAATGATTGTATCATAAAATATTTGTCCCTTATAAATCAGAAAGAAATAGAGAAAGTAATGTAATTAAGATTAATATTTAAAATTAACGCACTTGTGGTAGTGAGATGTTTTAATCTTCAACCATCTCTTACGAGGCTCCTCATCGACATCTGACGTCACTCTAACTCTGCTATTTCTTATGACTTAGAAATATTCTTTGACAGGTATTCATTAGGTTTTAAAAGATATCTGTAAGATGGTAGCCCTCTTACTGTATTATTTTACAAGTAAAAAGCAAAAAAACCGCATTTAAACCTAAACAAAGAAGAACATTTTATTCTAGTTTAATCTTAGAGTTGCAGTCAAAGAAGAGCTCTCACTTCAAAAATAGGAATCTATTCTGATTGGCTTTGAAAGAACAAATGAAACTGTTTGATCTATTAAGAAAGTTATTAAGACAAAATCTGAGATTTTCATTTGAGTGCAATTTTAAGTATTAAAAAAAATATAAATTTGTAGAAATTAATACTTTAGTATTTTCAAAGAATATATGTGTTAATATATATAAAAAACTAATAAATTTAATTTTAGATAAAATAATATCAAAAAGTTTAATTATTTAGCCCTTAAACGCAATTATATTATTGGTTTATGAGGTAAAAATCAAATCTTTTAATTGGCCAGACTCATAAACTGAAAGACAACACCACTATTGTTTAGACATATCACTCTATAATATTGCCAATTCAACTGAGATACGTTTATAAAAAGTAAATTACTAATTTTTCGGTTATGAAAGAGAACTGAACGTTCTCTTCAAAAATAAATTGCTAATTTACTTTATTATAAATATATAGTTGAATTTAATATTATAGGCGAATATGTTTAAACAATAGGCTTTGTCTTCAGTTTGTGAAAATTAAAAGCTTTGTTTTCAATTTTACATTATCAATAATATAATTAGCTTTTTAAGGCTTAATCCAGTTAATTAATATCTTTACTTTAAATATCTTCTAATATTTTTCGACTAAATAATTTTGTTTTTTTAGTATATTTTTTAAGGAAAGACTATGTTTAGTTAGCCTTCACTTTTATATTTTTTAAATACTTAAGGATTACTGATGTCAAAATGAAAATCTCAGCTTTTATCTTTATTTTCCTTAGATCAGGCAGTTAACTTTGATCTTTCAAGCCAATCAGGAATGCTTTTTTGTCTGAAAGCTCATGGTGACAGCCAATTTTCACTTTAAACGGTTCTTTGTTTAGATTTTAAGATGCGGAATCTTTTATTTACATTTACTTGTAAAGGTAATTCGGAAGAGAGTGCACCATCTTACAGAACTTTTAAAACCTAGTTTTAATATCTGTCAAACGAATATTGCTAGCATTAAAACTAGCAGAATTAGAGTGACATCAGATGTCGACGAGATGCCTCGTAAGAGGCGGTTGAAGAATTAAGTTATATTTTTATTATTTTTCGTTAATATTAAAGTTAGTTATTTTATAGTGAATGCAAAGCATTCAAAAATAACTGTTCAACGTGTGTATGAGGGTATGCAAAGCGGACAATGGAAAATTTTAGCTTCACGTGGTTTCTAGGAGATAATCATAGTAATTTCGGAGCATTATTAATTTTGCAGTAAGGAGGGGGTATTTACTCTTAAAGAAAAAAAAACTTAGTATTGATAATAAACTTTTGATCCAACTAGATCGTTTTCTTTTAATACAGTTTTTAAAAATGGCAGTAGTATTGAAGTTATTAGCCATGATAGTAGGCGAGATAAAAATAGTCTGCCAGGGTTTGTGAAGCCTCCGTTCCAGTTGTCTACATTATGACCAAGTTTACATCAGGACATAATGTTGAAATAAACCAAAAGCCTATCTAACAAAAAGGAAATCTATCTTTTTTGAATCTAAGCATTGAAAAAGTTACGTTTTAAAGATATCCGGAAGGAGAATGTTTCTGCACGGACCAATTAACAGTTTATCAACATTTCCAAGAATTTTTAAATCCACATTTAACCATCTAAACAAATTTCGGGAACAATAGACTTTTAATAAAAATAAACCTTCTTTTGATAATCTTCGCTTTCTTATTTTATCAACAATTATCATCTGAGAAACTCACTGAAAACCGGATTGAAAATGAACTTTGAATTTAGGACTTTAGATTAAAAAAGAGAAAAGAAATAAAGGCATTATTTCCATCAATAATCATTTATTATGAATTGTTGTTATGCATTTTTTTTCTCTCTTAGATCTTCCAAAGAAACATTCATTTAAAACAACAATGTGCAATATTTAAAAATAAATTTTTTGCTTTATATGTAATGTATGTTATTTTTAGTGTGAATGGTTATATTTATTAAGATTTATGTAATGATTATTAAAATTGATTATTGTTATGAACTTTAAATCTTATAAATATGTCTAGCCAAGATAAAAAGAATTGTGTTGATATATAGTGAGTCATTAAGGATATAAGTACTAGAAGTAAGGCGCTGGTAAACTTAGTTTGTTATCCGAATAATTTGAATAGTAGCCTTCTATATCATACACGGTAATATGTATAATTTTTATTTGTATAAGAAGAGATGGTGAATTTCTCTTATTACAAACTTGTTTTATCTGAGAGATGCAAATTCCCCTCATTGTATAGCTATTTCATTTTTTATGTAAGGGATGATAAAAATCTTCTAATTGTATGATAAATGAGAAAGTCCTTTTGCCACTTTATTAAATATGCCATTACTTGTGATTCTAAATTAGTTTGTTTAGAAGCTTCCTATATGGCATTTTGTATCAGTAAATAAGTTCGATATATTATTAAAAGGAACTTTTACTTGCGAATTACGCATAGAAACTATTCTAAATTAGTTATAACTGAAACACACAGGCTTATTATATACCTCGGTTTATGTATGTAATATATAGGATATATGAGCACAGACTTTCACACGACCCACCACTCTCCACACTTTATTAGCAAATAAATATAATATTCTCTTATATTACTCTAATTAAGATGTTTTTTCTTTCAGCCTAAAACAGTACTGAATATAAATCGCACTATTTCACTTTGGATTTTTAAAAATTTTTTCTTTAATACTTTGAAAAGCTGTAGTAACTTCATAAATACGTTTGTTATTAATGATAATATGAAATCATTTAAATATCAATGAAATATATATGTATATATTTAATTAAATTTGGTTTTCGTGTATTTTTTTTTGTAAGATTGCCACTTATCATTAATTTATCGTCACACGCATTAGATTCGGTATGGCATTTTGATATTTACACCAAGACATTAAATGCTCATATATTTAATATTTTCTTTTGCTTAACCACATTAAATTGCTACTAGATATTATAACATTGTAATATAAAAAGAAAAAGTATGATGTTTACATTAAAAGAAACTTTAAGATTAATTGTTTATTTATTCTAAATATATCTAGAGATCAATAAAATTCCCCTTTGATTTCGAAGTATATTTATTTGGAATGCGCATACATGTGTAATAGAAGAGTCTTAGATATAAAATAAGTTTTATCTTTTATAAGTTTAACTAATTAAAAGTATGAAAGGTTTATTATTATTGATCTATTATTTATAATTATAGTTTTTGGCTTGATCAGTTCGTAAAGAATATTAAATAAAAAAAAGACATCTTCACTTCCCATTATCTTTATACATTCTTGGCACCCAAATATGTGGAATATTTTAGAAAACAGCTTCCAGCATTATTTATTATATATATATATAAGCGAAATAGTGCCTAAAGCTAATCTGGGATAATGATGTAATTAGTTTCCAACCAGTAACCACCTAAATATTCACAGTAAATATAGCAACCAATATTTCTAACTGCTGTCAAGGCAACCTTCACACCTTTTAATAGCAAGAATGGAAATCCATTCTTACTAATGATCCATTGAATATATATGGACACTTAAAGATTGCAACTTGACTACAGAGTATGAAATATTGTTACAGTGAAGTTTAAATAAACCTCTTTAAACACTATTTCTTTAGGCACTATTTCGCTTATTATTTCTAAATAATACATGGGCAATTTAAAAGTATTGCATTAAGTAATGTTTTAGATGACTATTTATTAGTCTGCATTATAGTGACATGTTTATTTCTTGTTTAAAGAGGTTTATTTAAACTTCATTGTAACAATATTTCATACTCTGTAGTCAAGTTGCAATCTTTAAGTGTCCATATATATTCAATGGACCATTAGTAAGAATGGATTTCCATTCTTGCTATTAAAAGATGTGAAGGTTGCCTTGACAGCAGTTAGAAATATTGGTTGCTATATTTACTGTTAATGTTTATATATATATATATATATATATATATATATATATATATATATATATATATATAGAACTTATACACAAATGAATCCCCTTATATATATATATTGTAACGAACTATAATATGCTATGGCAGCTGCTATAATTTGTAATTAATATAAATGCATATTACTATAATAGCTACTGCCAGTTTGTAACTATAAAGAAATATAATTAATACCATAGCCCGTTTGCAACTATCACAAACATTAATTTCGTCACGCCAATAATGAGATAAATAAATTATCTCATTTCTAAACACCCAAAATAAAAAGGAAAATAATCACTGGCATCATTTAAGATTTGAAATATTTTCGATATTGGGAAATCATTTTAACTAACAAAATATACTAGCCGTTATAACTAGTTCAATATATATTAGCCATAGCAACTGAACAAAATTACAGTGAAAGCAATGGAGTGTGCATTAAGCTTATCTCCAATAATAGGTTCTTTCAACAAAGAATTCTTCCCGTTCCTCTTTCCACATATAAAAGACCATTCATGGTCACACACATACACTGGCGCTATTTATAACAACTTTAAAAAAATAGAGAAAGTTAATATTATCTAGTTGGAAAAGGGACTTGATCACTTTTATTCAGTTGAGCTAAGTACATGCATTTTCTCCGGGCACCATTAGATTGTTTTTAAACCTAGATAAATATCATATGTCCATAGTGTACCGGTTCAAACCCATTCAGTAATATTCTTTACTACACATGCACTGGGATGAATAAAAATGACATTCTTATATTTTATCCGTGTCAATAAGACTATAAGATCCCAATACTATAAAATTTATATATCCAACACTCTTATAGATATTACCAGCTCAGTTTAAGTATATTGATGTACAGATGCATGTATGCTCTTACTAATATCTTACAAACAAACATTGTGAAGACCATTATTTACCTATATGGCCATTAAACCTATTTATTTAATTTAATTATTCATCATAATATAATGATAATGATGATGATGATTCCAGCCGCAGCTTTTGTAATGAACTCATAACAACAAATTTATCTTTTATAAGCATATAGGCACCTTCCTAAAATCATATTATGTTTAAACTGGGATTTAAATTATAATACTCACTAGCGCAGATGATTGATCATAATGAATCTTATTGCTTAAAATATAACCTTCTATATACGTTTATGGTTATTTACTTAAAATACTATAATAGTTAAAATTATAGCTCAATCATCAACATTTACCAGTGATGATGAATGATCATCATGAATCTCACCACATGATATTTAACTTTTTATAAACCCCTTTTTACTAAACATATTAATTACATTTAATATTGGATTTAATTATTACTATTTATTTAGTGATGATGGTGATCATAACTAATCTTATATCATAGAATTTAGATTCTGATAAATCTATAATTAATTACCTGTACAGTATTATGCATAAATAGTGATTTAACCAGTCATATCCGCAGTTGATGAGAATGGTCAAAACTCATGGGCACAACATAAAATTTTAGCTTTTTACTATTAACCTATAATTACTCAAAACTTGGTTATATGTCAAGCGTAATCCTAAACATAATTATATGTAAATTACTATCCAACACTTAACATTTACTTAACATTTACAAGTGATGATGATTAATGATAATCAAAACAAAATTAAGAAAAAAAATTAACAATACTAATAATAATAACTCGGAAACTAAATATGGTATAATTATATTTATTCACACTCTTCCTTTTTAAACAAATCAAATTGTTAATTATATAATTGACAGCAATTATTATGTTAATTAAAATAAAACATGTTAATACTATATGCATAATCAACTAAATTTATATATCTGCTCATGTTACTACATATTTTGAAATAAGCTGACTTAAAAGAACATAAAAAAAAACATTCTATTGAATGCTTATTCAAGATTTTCCCTACCTACTATATATGACATAGAGGGAAATTTCATTCATGCAATATGTGTTTTTACTTTCATACATGTATAAAACCCTGCTCTTTAATTTTCTTCTTTAAATATAACTATTAATCAATAAGACTTTAGTCTAACCTATTTTTGACTTGTGGATATAAGCAGTCATACATGCACACACACTGTGATATGTCAACCTATATATTATGTTAAATGTGTCCCTTTATATTATGTATTGATACATAAATCACACATAAAAAAATTATTAAAATATTGAGCACAAATAAATTATATCAAATTTCATATATAAAGAGATAAAAAAATAAAAAAACATTATAAAGCATATATTGATAGGTTGCTCAATTATCACACTGAATAAACAACAATAATAAAAAGACATTTTATTATTACAATATATCAAATTTAATGAATTTTAAATTGTGTGTGTGTAATGTTATGTAGTATTGATAATAATATAATCAATAAACAAACCCTTAATGTTTATGTATCAAAAGGAAAAAAAATGCTTGACTATAGAAAGAGCATCAAAGTTTACTTTTAATAAGTAAACAAAAAAATTTGTTAATCAAATTTTAAAGTTACCCGATCCATTTTCAGTTCTTATTAATGTCCCAGCCTCAAATATCAGACCGCTCTCTTATTTATAGTTTTCACTGGTTGGTTTGGCTTGTTCCTACCATTTTAAAAATTATTGCAGGCACTTTTGATAAATATGAAGAAAATGTTAAAAAAACTGATTTGTAGACTAGTTGAGGTTGGTTATATGGCTTTTATACATCTTCTTTCTTCTCTTCTTTTCTCTTCTCCCTCCCTTCAAAGATGATGTTTCTTTAATAGGCCAGGAGACAAAAAAGAAGCCTCTCAGATAGAATATGTGGTTGGTTTTAAACTCACCCATTCTTTGGGTATTAAGGACTTGTATATGAGTCCACAGATAGACTAGTGAATTAACCCATGATGTGAGGTCTCAGAGAATCAAAATAGCAAGATTAGCACTGCATCTTTATTGTCTTATAAATAGCAAAATATATAAATACCATTTTCGATTATTTTCACCAACTTCCTTTAACCTTTTAACCGCTAATTATATTATTGGTTGTATGAGGTAAAAATCAAATCTTTTAATTGGCCAACTCACAAACTGAAGACAAAGCCTATTGTTCAAACATATTTGCCTATAATATTAAATTCAACTCAGATACGTTTATAAAAAGTATATTACTAATTTTTCAGGTTATGAAGAGAATGAAAGTTCTTTCAAAAATAAATTGCTATTTATTTATTCTAAAATATTCAATTTCGGCAACATAAAAGCTATAATATAAACAAAAAGGTCGACTTTTATGTTATAGAAAAGTAAATATTTCTTTTAAATATTTCTTTAATATTTTTACTAAAATCTTCAATATTTTTCGAAAATAATTTTGTTTTTTTAGTTTTTTTTTTTAAAAACTAGTTTAATTTCTGAAATTATATTTTTTTAATACTTAAAATTGCATTCGAAATGAAAATCTCAGCGTTTTTCTTTATTTTCTTTGATCAGGTGGTTTCTTTGTTTTTTCCAGCCAATCAGAATGTCTTTTTCGGCTGAGATCTCACTAATAACCAATTACAACCGATGTTCTTTCTTTGTTTAGGTTTAAATGTGTTTTTTTTTATTTTTTACTTGTAAAATAAGTCGGAAGAGGGCACCATCTTACAGAACTTTTAAAAACCTATTCAAAACCTATCAAACGAATTTTTTAGCATAAGAACTGGCAGAGTTAGAGTGACGTCAGATGTCTGCGAGGAGCCTCGTAAAAACAGTCTTTTGGTTAAGAGATTTAATTTTGATTAACTTAGCTGTGAGATTATTTATATAGCCACAGATCTTCTTTTAACCTTTTAACTGAGAGTTACGGAGATGCCACGTCTTTTGAAAAATTTTTGTCTTTATGCGACGCGATGTGATGCGTTTAATGTTTGCATGCGCCATCTCTTGGTCAATTTTGGTCACAATTTCTTCATTTTAGACTTATTTGATAGGAAATTCATGCTTTCAATTTTAGTTTTAAAAACATCCGCATATAGCGTTATACTTTTTCAAAAAAATCAATAATTTTGACAGCCTACTTGTTACACCCCTCTGTCTTTGTTCTCTGATTGGATACTACCAAATCTTCTAGGCATGTTTCTAAATGACAGATTGACAAACGAGCAACACTAACAAAGACAATTCACGTTATACACATTCGTAATGATTTTGTTGTAATAATTACATTTATTGCAATTTTTTATGTTCACAAATAATAAAATATAGTTCTCTATCAAAACATAAAGTTTGACTCGGAAAATTTTAAATATTAGAAGAAAAATACATTTGGAGAAATATCCGTAACAAAAAATAATTATTGCTACATAACGTAATCAGGAAATTCCTAAGGTGAGTTTCTAAATGAAGATTCAGACACGACAACGAAGCTGTGTACGTTCGTAATTGAAGTAAATAATAACATCTATCGTAATTTTTTACATTCATAAATAAGATTTGATGTTACTTTATGGAAATATAAAGTTTGATTTGGAAAATTTTAAATTTTTCAAGAGAAATAAGCAAACTGGAAATAAAAAGAGAATTACTCGACCGCTGTTAATCTGAATAACGGCACAATCATTGGTTGAGTTATAATTCTTTTGTTTTACTGCTACCTATTTTTTACACATTTTCCTTATATTTTTCAACAGTTATTAACATTATTTTTATTTTTTCGTTACATTTAACCAATTTGAATCTAAAATTATTCAATTTTTAGAAGCTGAATTAAAAAAATTCTGTGTATTTTAGATTAATATTTTAACAAAAGAACTGATTGCAAATGACACAGACCAATCACATTGTTCTCAGATTTAAGTAGAGGGCCAATAACTAAAAGAATCAGTTTAAGTAGAGGGCCAATAGCTAAAATCATCAGTGAAAAGGTTAAGCTGTTTTAAAGCAAAAGTCTCATTTTTTTTTTAATTTTTCAAAAAGAAAAAAAAAATCAATAGCTCATTCTGAGATCACAAGAAACAGAAAAAGACTGCCCCTATCAATATTGTGCCTCTCTTTACATCTCCATATTTTTGATTAAAAGTCCCCTCCTACAAAAATAACTGTCATTTTGAGACAGAAACCAGAGCCCCCAAAAATTGATGGTCCAAAGTAATTAATCAGAAAATTAATAATTATCTTATCTACTCTGTCAAAGCATTTCTCTCCCCTTTGACTTTTCTAAAATCCAGATAACAAAGTCAACAAAGTTTACAATCTATGATCAACAGAGATGTCTAAATATTTCATGTTTGCACAGCCATTCTTTTCTTTCACACATGTGCATTTCATCTATTAATCTATTGACCTTTTACATCATCCTGTCCAGTTTGTTTTACTTTAGAAAAATTAAAGCTAAATAACTGAATGCTTTATTTAATAATAATAGACCAATATATTGAATATTATTTCTTGTAACCTTCTCTCTTCATTACTGCTTATTAATAACTATTGTCTATTAACTATATACAACACTCACATACAAATATATATAAACAATTTTTTTCAAATTTATATATATATATATATATATATATATATATATATATATATAAATTGTGAAAAAAATTGTTTATATATATTTATATATATATATATATATATATATAAGGATTTCCATTCTTGCTATTAAAAGGTGTGAAGGTTGCCTTGACAGCAGTTAGAGATATTGGTTGCTATATTTACTGTGAATGTTTAGGTGGTTACTGGTTGGAAACTAATTATATATATATATATATATATATATATATATATATATATATATATATAATGGGACTCAGATTGAACACCATTTACAATGTAGAGGGTGCAATTTTTATTCTCAATCATTAGATAAATATGATATAGCTAATAAAAGAAACCCATCTAAGAATACAGGCTATGGATCCATTAATATTCTATTGAAACATTGTTAAAAGAAAAAAACATTTTTTAACTTTCCAATTGGTAACATTATTCATAATATCAACATAAATTCATAATCAAATAAATATCCAAATTGTTTATGGTGTCAAATTAACTTCATAAGTTCTCTAAGTCTATGATTAACAATTAATAAAAGTGTAATTAATTGTAGATGTGACTGAAATAATTGCAAATAAGAGAGGAGAAGATAGTCCCACCTTAAAAGCTTGATTATGATCATGTAGTGGAAATTCCTTTAAGATAAAATTGCATTCTTCTCCTTAAATCAAATTTAAGATCTTTCACATAATTTCAAATTATTATTGTACTTCTTTTCCTAGTAATTAACTTTCCCTAGTAACTAAAATATATTTAGCAGTTTGAATGTTTTAGCTTATGTTTTAGAGTCTGATGTTATTAACTTCTACTTGCAATATATTTAGTACTATTAGATAAATAATAAACATTATAGTACTTTTGTCTGAGAATTGACAATTAAAAATATATAAATATGATGATTCTAAACCTTCTCCAGTTATTGTTTTAGTCTTGTTGTACTCAATGAGTAAGTAATTAAAGTTAATAATATGGGTGAAGTCAAGTTTGAATCTAAAAAAAATACTTTCTCTAGTTGAACCTCAAGTATTTGGGAACAGTCTTATGGTACAAACACACACTAAAATAAAATCAAAAAACAGGCTGAAATGACCTTTTAAAACAAAAGTTATTTTAGAAAGCAATTAATACAATGTTTGAAATAAAGAAATTAAAAAAATGATGAAAATAATCCCATAGTTACAACTTCCAGGCTTATTGAATAATACTATTCATATAATAAATAACACAGTTCATAATAATAATAATAATAATAATAATAATAATAATAATAATAATAATAATAATAATAATAATAATAATAATAATAATAATAATAATAATTTAGCAAAATCTACTTTATTCTTTTCTTAACATATGTAGACAAATTAAAAAAACACATATAGATTAAAAGTATTAAAATATATTATTTTAGTTGAGATTCAAGCATAAAATACACACCCATATATATTTATTATCTAATTATTGGATACACAATCTGTTTCCTTTTATATTAAAACACAAACATCAGGAATAATATTCTCACTGTATATATCATCATCATCATAATTATCATTATTATTATAATAATGTAAAGCTAAAAATGTAATCATATTTGCAAATCAAATTATAGAATTATTTTATACAAGAAAATAGTTTAAAAGAGATTTTTTTTTCTTAATGTTGAAATGGAGTGCTACTATTTTTGGTTTTTATTCTTAATTAGCCAATGTTTTTTTAAAATGTCCATTGATCTCCAATGAATCCACAATACACATTTTTATTACAATAAATAATTTTAATAATTTCATTACCATATTAAAATATGCAACAATATTTAAATTTCTAATTGTGAAGATTACTTTATTATTTTATTATTTGTTGTAAATTCAATATAAGTTCTATTGGTTTATTCTATTTTTTTTATTATTGCAGACTCACATTACATTGATTTGGACATTTTATTTTGAATATGAGGTGTACTGGCATATATATATATATATATATATATATATATATATATATATATATATATATATATATATATATATATATATATATATATATATATATATATATATATATATATATATATATATATTAGATGAGTTCAGTAAAATATAACATTTATTTTCTTTATAAGATTATTATGAAATTCATCATCTAAATTACATACTTATATGTATTGTTATTATTATCTTATTTTGAAGTATGTATTTTTTTAGTGTGTTTGGAAGAATATTTAAGACATTTACTTTTACAAAAATAATAATGAATTTTATTTTTACAATAGAGTTGATTTCTTAGAATTCTATTCATTTAGTATGGCAAATTATCTTACAACATAACACAATTAGCATATAAAAAAATATGCTTTAAAGTAATAATATTTCTCAGAATTTTACATTATTAAAGATAGTTTTTAGACATATTTTCATCAAGAGAAAAAATCTCTTTCCTTGCTTTCTGAAGAATAAAAACTGGCAATCATATTTTTCAGCTAATTAGATATGAAAGCATTGAAAGTTAATTTTTTGGTATTAAAGATAAATAAAAATATTTGTTACAAAAAAATTAAACATTTTTTGTAAAAGCTTATTTTTCTTATAAAGAATTTATTAAAATTAAGAAATAGCATGATTAATATTCTTTCATTATTATAATAACGATTACAATTTTATGTTGTAGTTTTTAAAAATTCTTTAAAGGCTTTAAAATAGTTTTATTGAACAGCATGTGAATTTATGAATACTTAGGAAAAAAAAAACTTTTTTCACAGTATTTTTTTAACAATAAAATCAAAAAGGATAAATAAATTAATGAAAATAGAGAATTAAAAAAATTGTTTACTTTATTTTATACTTTTTTCTCTCTTTTACAACCCTTTATAACTTATAACACACATTTAAATATTAAAATTATGTTTAATCTATCTGAAAATTCTCTTATTATCATGTAAAGAGAAAATTTTTTAAATAATTACCCATTATTCTAAAAAAAAAAATATCTTGAAAGATTAAATATTATTTCCCCACACACTTAATTAATTCTAACTTTAAGAGCTTGTAATATTATTACTGCTGCATTATCCATTTATTTAAAATACAACAATATAACTATATGACTACAGTGTAAATAGATATACTTTTTATTGGTATTTTATGATACTTCTATAATACATTAATATTACAATGGTCTTATTCAACACATTCATGTAATATATTTTCCACATGATTATAAATTAAATAAAAAAATTACTACTTTTTAAAACAGAATCCTTATTGACAAAAAATTCATAAAATATAACTCTTTCACAGAGGAAAAACACAAAAATATACTCAGGTAATTTAAATATATGATAGTATTTTCATTATTATTATATTAATTATTTGTTTACAGATATTATGGCATAAGTTCTAATCACTCTATGTCATCAATATCTTTAAAAAAATTTTTAAAAAATACATTTTTTGCTTTAATATAAATAATTGTTCAAAGATAAATAAAATGAATTTGTCATCTGCAATTTGAATATGCAAATGCATATTTGTAATCTACAATTAGGATTTATATAAGAAATAGTTAGAAATCAAGTGAAACAAAAGACAACATTTAACATTGTGACAGTTCAAAGAAAAATCTTAATACAAGAACTATATTGAAAGTGATTATATTGCAAGTCCTGTGTGATTAAGCACAGCAATAAAATTGATAGACTTTCAAGCTGAAAACCATGGAACAAAACTCAATCATTTTCTTGCTTCTGGTAATTGTATAGCATATGTCTTTCCTAGATAATCATTCATTTATTGGTCACTGCTCTTTTCAATCAATAATAGAATGATGAACTTTCAGGAGTCAGCAACCTTTTAGTGGTGTGATGCCAACCTATGTTATAATGTTATTCCACATGCCAACATGATTTTACTAATCTTATTATATTATATACTATCAAAATTGGTTCAGTTAAAATGGGCTTCAAAGTTATAAATAATATCATAGTATATAATATATACTACTATATAATATATACTTTTAAAGTCCATTATAACTGGATCTTATATTATTGGTCATTCACTATTTTAAATACTTAGAATCATGTGGAAAGTACCTTTTTTATATTTGTAATTTTTAACATGCTTTTTAACAATTATATTACAAATTATAAATTACAACTTTTTTACCTATATAAAATATATAATTTAAATAAGAAAAAAATAATCTAAATTCTAATATGATAGCCATTTTTTATTATTAAAATAAATTAATGTGAACCATGTCTTTGTATCTCTTCGCTCAATTGCTAAATGTCAGGTATGGAATTGATCACTTTTAGCTTTATGATGCTTCTGAATGTTCAGGGTGTTAGGCTACTTCTTTGTGAACTCAAAATATTTTTCATATGTAAAAAAAATATTCACATAAGTAAGTTGAACCAAATGCCAAAAGCAGAGCACAAGCAGTTTTTTTCAAAGAATTAAATCTTTCAAGTAATGATATCCAACAATTGGGAATGACAGCCAATTTTTTTAGACAGTTCCCTTCAAGAGTTTTCCACAATTCTACAAATTTAGTTTTCCACAATTCTGATGACACTAATTCGATTAATTCTATTTCAAAACTATCAATATTCATCCACTTAAAAAGAGATAAATCAAATGGAGTCATTTTTAAATTAATCAAGTCAGGTTTGATGAGGAAAGATAATATGGGTGTGTGTATTTGGAAGTCTTCGCATCATTTGGAAAATTCTTCTCTGAGAGCTTCGATGTATTTTTGAAGTTCATCTTTATTAATATTAAATTGATTTGCATGGACCTTTACATTTGGAAAGTACTTGTAAGTGTTAGTGGTAATATCATGTCAAAATATATCCAATTTTGATGCAAATACTTTCCAATATTCAAAAAGTTCTAGTATTGTTTGACTCTTATCTTGAAAATGCAAGTATAATTCATTCAGGTGTTGAGTTATATCAGTCAGAAACATCAATTTTCATAACAAATCTTCATCATTTATTTCCAGATAAGGTTCTTTTTCATCAAGAAACATCTTTATTTCTTTCAGACATGATAAAACCTGTTCAAGACTTTACCTTAACTAATCCAATGAACATTAGTGTATAGAGGAATGTCTATACATGCACTATTCATTTCTTGCAAAAGGGATTTAAATTGACTATGTGTTAATGAAGAACGAGAAACTATGAAATTAATTATTTTAATGACAGTGCCCATTACAGAATTCAAGCATTGTGATGAGATTTTTCCAACTAAATTTTCCTGGTGTATAATATAGTGGAAACTCAATATTCATTGTTTAATATGGCTTTCAAGAAGTTTAACAAATCTCTTTTCTTTTTGGACCATTGCATGGCTGGCATCAGTAGTAACGCTAAATATTTTATTTATGGTAACTTTCTGATTTTCAAAATAATTGAAAATGCAGTGAAAATATCATGTCCCTTTTTTGTACCAGTAAGATGAATCAAGCAACATAATTCTTCATAAATGTGATTGTTGTCACAATATCGTGCAACTATTGCTAGGCATGCCACATCATTTACATCAGTACTTTCATCAACAGCAATACTGAATGCAACAGATTGTTGTAAACTGGTTTTCTGTTTTGTTGTTACATCTTTGGCCATGTCAGTTATTCTTCTTTGAATTGATCTTGCAGAAGCTGGTATTTCTCAAATTTGATACAGTATCATTTGTTTATTTGGTAGATCACTGAATAAGATTTCAGCACTTTTCAAAAACGTTTCTTTAATGAATTGTTCATCTGTGAAAGGTTTGCCTGTTGAAGCCACACAATGAGTAATTGTATAACTACATTTGGTGGCTTTATTTTGGGTTCCAATTATTTGACTAAAATAAGTAGTTTGGTTTTAAAATGCAGAAACAGCTCTTTTTATAGCTTTACTTTTCTCACCTGAGTTTTTAAATATGAACACATGTTTAGTTTGATAATGTCTTTGTACACTTGAGGTACAGCACACAATACTTTTACAGCATAATGTACACACAGCATATCCATATTCATTTGTCCAAGAGTCTTGAAAAGATGAATATCATGGCTTTTGTGGGACATTTTGGGAATCTCTCAGTCAATATGCCATGAGAATCTCTTTTTTGAAAGAAGCGCCACCAATGAGCGTCGATTATTTACAATTCAACTACCGAAAATAGCTTTCTAGAATTGATAATGTAATAAGCTTTTATTTGGATTATGATCTCATTTTTTAATATTATCTGAAGTAAAAGGTGAATATTCTTAAATAATAATTTTATTTAGGCTAAACAAGGTTACATTGTATCAAAACATACATAGATCACTATGCATTATAATTGCGTATTAGATAAATCTTGTATAGTTCATATGGTTTGAAGCTGATTAATGTAGAGATATGTAGAATTTATTTCGCTTGCAAACAAAAATAACTTTTAAATGAAGTCAAGTCTATTATTTTCTGATAAATAATGATTTAATCGTAAATTCAATGTTAAATGTAAAAACAAAACAAAAAAAGACACTGTAATTAAAATATATTTTTTTACTATTTCCATTTATTCCGAGTGCCATCGATAATCGTTGACTTGCCAAGCATGGCACAGGTGCCGGGATTAATTTTTATTTGTTACTTCTGATAGTTAAATGAGAAGGGATACATATTTACGGAGTTTTCAAAAAAAGAAAAAATGTACATTAAAAAAAAGAAAAAAAATGCAAAATTGAAATGGAAATGAAAGCTATAAATGATGATACAGGTTTAACATATTTTAAAATAGTAATGTTCTTAATAGATTCAGTACAGAAAATGGTCATTGATTAATATATATATATATATATATATATATAATAATTGTTATCTCTCTAGTTTTGCATTAATATATATATATATATATATATTAATGCAAAACTAGAGAGATAACAATTATTAAGAAAAACAGTATTAACAGTTGATATTACTAACCTTCAGAAATTCCAATGAATTTAAAGTAGAACTTACAAAACGTTTTAAAATATTAATAGATTTTGAAGTTAGTTCAGACTTGAATGAAATAAGTAATACTCAAATACAAAAATAGATGATACAAAATAATAAGTCACCAACAAATTTTCAAATGAGACAAAACAATATATGAAATCATAAGGAATATAAAAATTTTAAAATGAGATTCACTAGGAAGGATTGAATATAAAATGGTAAAAGAGTAAATATTGACATAAGAAAATATAATTGTAAATTAGCATGGAAACGTTTAGGAAAAAATAAAAAATCTCATAATTGTAAAACCAAGATCTTCATTTTGGATAGAAAAATTGTTTCTACAATAAAAAGAAAATATGGGAATTATTATTAAAAAGTAAAATAAGATCATGAAAAGTATGGAAGAGTTCTACAATGAATTATATAGTAATAAAAATAAAAAACAAAATATCTTTTAAAATTATTACATCTTATTTGCTGAGCATTTTAATGCATTTAAATCTGCAAAGAAGAGAAAAGCTTCAGGAAGTGATGAAATTATTAGTAAAATTTTAAAAGAAGCTTGAAAAGAAATAAATTTTTTTTGGCAAAGCTATATATTAAATGCCTAAATGATGAAGATATGACAAATAGTTGGAAGAATGCAGTAGTAATATTGACATTTAAGAAAGTGGTAAAAATATATTAAAATATATTAAACTGTCACTGCTATATCAGTTCTATCCAAAATCTTTACTAAGATAATCACAACTTGTCTACAGTTTGCTTTGAATTTTAACCCACCAAAAGAAATTGGATTTAAAAGAGATTTTAGCATAAAGAATTACATCCAAGTATTGAAAAAAGTTACAGAAAAGACCAATAAATATGAGTTGTTATTAATGCATTGAATTTGTAGAATATAAAAAGGCAATTGATTGTATAAGCATTTATATAATGATTAAAAAATTGGATTATCAAAACATAAACCCAAAATACTGCCATACTCTGAATAATATTTATGAAAATGCACAGCAATGATCAGATTGTATGGTGATATTAAGAATATTAACTTTGTGAATGGGGTATGAATTGCAATATCCAAAACTTATTGTAGCAGCTTTACAAGAAATATTTTGTGGATTAAAATGCGAGCTAAAGCAGTAAAAGTAAATGGAGCTTATTAAAGTCATCTAGCTTGGAAGATAATGTGGTTATTTTAGTAAACAATGCTTCAGAGTTTTCATAAAATCTTTCAGAGCTATCAGATGAAAGTAAGAAAATAGGATTAAAGATAAATACTAAAGAGTGCTATGAAATATTCAATGAATTTTTTCAGATCATAAATTAAAAAAGTTAGTATATTAATATGTTGGTCAGACTACTAAAATCAGTGTTCCCTCTAAGGTGTGCGTTTTAGCGCACAGTGCTTATAAAATTAGCGCATGAGTGCACAGTAAAATTAAAAAATAATTTTGTAAAATCAATTAAGTATTATTATTTCAAATGGTGCACAAATTATTTTGATTTAATAAAAAATGCACAGACAAAAAAAGTGCACTACATTAAGTAAAAATTTAAGGGAACATTGCTACCAACAAAAACATAATGAATAAAATTAATTATAGAATAAAAACTTGGATAGAATGCTTTGTGTAGAAATAAGTTAATATTAAAAGGAAATATACCTATGTATTTGTAAAGGAAGTTTTTTAATAGATGTGTTGTTTCGTCAATTGTTACTTACTGATTTAATACTTAACAGAAAGGTAATTCAGCGATTTCATATCACTCAACAAAGATGTATGTTAGGTGTAACAAGAAGAGATCAATAGTGAAATATATAAATGAGAGAACAAACAGGCAGCACTGACCTAGATGAACATTTGAAGTCTTAAACTGGAATGCTGATTATGGTTGCTATAATAAAGAATTAAACTTTACAGGAATGTCAGAAAAGATCATTCGTTCTCCCAAATTTTATATCGTTACTTGATATTTAATCACACGTGAAAAAAAAAAAAGGAATCAGTATACATTATTGTTACCAGAGGGAAAACGCCAATAGCAAAAAGTAATGGCAATAGTAAATGTTGCACCTTACCTAGTGTTAATGTAAGCTCCGTAATCAGTAAAAAACATCCTCAAACTTTTTGTTTTAAAACTGTTAATTCAGAAAAAAATAAGTTTTATAAAAAGACAGAAACGAATACCAATAAGTTTCTAAAAATGGGAGCAAAAAAAAAATATAAAAAATAATCACATCCAAAAAAATAACTCCTAACTAAAAGATTTTATATTGCAAATTACTTCTCTTTCATTACCGTTCCAAAATGTTACTTAGATGAAGAATTGGAACTGAAACAAAGTCTAACACTAGGCAATTATTGTTATTTTGTTTTTGCCACTGATGTAATTAAGCTCACTTCTTTTGGAAAACTAAATAAATACTGGCACAAAATATTTGCAAATACCCTTTCTCCCACTACATTATTTACCAGTATAATAGAAAACTATGATTTGGTCAATGAACATTCATTATTATTATGTCCATTACTATCTGACTATATCTAATAAAGCTGTAAAAACACAATATGATCAAAACAATTCAATCTACTGCCTTACTCAGCTAGATCATTCATAGGACTAGAATATTTTACTAAGAAGCAGTGACAAGAGGCTGAAAATATCAAATATATAAATATAAAAAAAAACTCTATTATATAACTAAAGAAACGAATTCACTTGTACATGACTTCATTATGCATATTGTCCCTGGTTTTACAGTTGAAGTTTTACAAAAACGTGTAGCAAACATAGATCAACTAATTAGAGTATTGAGGAATCTCACACCAAATTTACTTTTTGAGATGCCCCACAAATTCATGGAAAAATTATCATTAAGATGATAAAAGATTCACACACCAGGAGAACTTGCCATTGTATTGTTATGCATCACATTCCAATCATCATCAGCATTAGAGGCTCAATGTATATGTCCCAAATCTTTTGTAATCTGTATTAGAACCACAATGTATATTGCAGCAATTACTAATCCAATGCTTAGTGCCATTTTCCCTCCAATACCATTTCTTATTTTAATTTCATATGTCAAATATTTTTTTCTCAGATCATGCCATTAAGTATGCTTATCTATTAGATGAATATAACATCAAATTTCTCAGCATATTATTTAAAGATTTAAATAAGTTGGCATATCCATCCAGTCTTCTATGGATAACATAGGCAGTTGCTAAGACTCTAACCAAATTTCAGAATCTTTGTGCTTTTTAATCATAGTTGATATTTTTTAAAAAATTTATCACAGGATATAATTCCAACCAAAATGTTCTTAATGACTAATTCAAGCTAAATCTTGAATCCAGAAAAAAATGCTACATCTTTTTAAAACTGTTTATATTTTTCATCTCTATGTCTATTCATGTTGCTTAAATGTATAATAAACTTCAATTAATTACTTAAAAATTATATATAATACTTTCAACCCTATAATGTATCTGTAATTATCTATACACTAAGAACAATTTGTCTTGCATGGTATTTCAGAATATTTGATAATAAGAAATACAATGTCATCAAAAGAAATAACAAATAATGATTTGTCAAATTTTTACTCAGGAACATTATGACCAAAAATTAGCAATTAGGAATCAATTTCTGCTTTCTCATAGTTAAACTTTTATTTCTATTAATTCTACCTATCACATTTCACTTTTAAAAATAAGTATCTGAATTTTTTTTCAGTTTCGTCATCAAATTTGGATTACATGTCATTGAAGTTAAATAACTTAATGTACCATTATGATTGTAGCTTCATAAACTTTTTGCCTGTAAATGCATTTTAATAAAAATATATAAATATCTGTATATAGTTTGTTATTAAGTTATATATATATAATGTCCATTAATTAAAACAAAATTATTAAGTTATATATATATAATGTCCATTAATTAAAACAAAATTGTAATTATAATAAAAATAATAAATTTAATGGGAATAAATTATTAAAAACAATCTTTAAATCTGCAGAAATACTTTTGGTTAATTTCTTAAATCTGTATCAACTACCATTAAATGAAAAAAAAAAACCAAAGCAGAAGCAAACATCACCAATTCAAATCCCATGAATCCTATATTTTAATGTTAGCAGCTTGTCTACTTATTAAATGCATTTTATTCCTATTTATCATGAAAAACATGTAAATATAAATTTAAATTTGATTTTTGAAAGTGTAAAAATTCTTCATGAAGAGAGAAACCATAATAAAAGAAAAATTAAGAAGGCAATTTTTATAAATAGGAATAAAATGCATTTAATAAATAGACAAGCTGCTAATATTAAAATATGGAATTCATGGGATTTGAATTGATGATGTTTGCTTCCACTTTGTTTTTTTTTTTAAATTTAATGGCAGTTGAGACAGGTTTAAGAAATTAACCAAAAGTACTTCTGCAGATTTAAAGATTGTTTTTAATAGTTTATTATCGTTAAATTTATTATTTTTGTTCTACTATATATATATAAAAAATATATATATATATATATATATATATATATATATATATATATATATATATATATATAAGGGACTTGATCTCAGACTTTTAAGGTCTCTATGTGAAAAAAGATAAATTATCTCCAACATATGTATTTTGTGCTGATCCAGCACTCATCAATTGGTCCAGATCATCTCCCACACATATATACAATTAGTGCTCAGTTCATATTAAGATAGCAAATCTGCAAACTTTAATGGACCAGCTTCAATCTTCTCCATCCTCCAAGTCTTCAACCATCCATACCATTGAATAGGTGATGATGAAACACTCAAAGCCATTGTAGATGTCAACATGGGTATGACAATAATATTGACATCAACAAGGTTTTCAGTGTTCTACCATTAAATTTTCGATAACATGAATAACTAAAGAGTTGGAGAGTGGAGAAAATTGAAGCTTGTCCATTAAAGTTTGAAGATTTGCTATCTTAATATATGGTGAGCACTGATTATTTATATATATATATATGGAAAATGGCGATCTGGACCAATTAGATTGGAAATCATTTAACTTTTTTACATGTATGTGATCATGTGTATCAGTTATATAAGATGGAGGGCATAGCTGTATGGAACTTGAAAGACTGAGTTCGTTCATTCTAATTACATTAAGTTTAATATAGATAATTATATATATATATCAAACTGGATCCTAAGAGATTGTAAAAAATTTAGAAAGAGACAATATGTGAGATGGATGAAGGAAATGAAGTTTGCTGGTGTTTTGTAGAGAAGAGAGATTAAACTTGGAGAGATTTTCATCTTGCAGTGGATCAATAATAGTAAAAAATGATACAATTTTCAATATTTTTGATTTATACTTTAATAAAGCGAAATGGTGTTAATTATTTGTCAACAAAACATATTTTTTATTATATATATTATAATTTCAATTTTAATCAGCCAAATTTGTAGTCCTTAAAAGCTATATCACCGGCTATCGATTTTAATTAACTACTAAATGGCACTACATTAAATTAAGATAAAGTAGTTTACATTAATCTTAAATTTATTAGTCTTAATATCACTAAAATTTTTTTTATTTATTTATACTTTTTATTATTTTTATTTTCATATTTCTATTTTATTATTTTTTAAAAAAAGAATCTGCAAAAAAAGAGATAAAGTTGACTGATTGATTCTGTATAACGTGAATGCGTTTGCTGCTACAGTTGAACTAAGCAGCAGTGCTTAAACTTGCTAATTTAAAAATGCCAGTCAAAAATCTTTTCTCTCTAAAGACTTCAAAATTTGCAACAAAATAAATAATAAATATGCAGTAAATAAAAGCTTCATAAATATTTTGGTCACGAGTGAGTCAAATTTAATAAATCATGCATTCATGTAGAGTCAAGTACATATATATCCCCCAAACTGTATATACATCAATCAGTATTAATTATTATATAAATAAATTAATTATCGCAATTTTGGACGTTATTTCAATTGACAAATAATTTTATCAAAGGACTTTAATATAGCTAAGTGTGTTTTTAGTTACTAATCTTATATTGCTATAAAAGAAAACAATAATCCATATATGATTCCATATTTATTATTTGTAAATAATGACTATTTGTAAAGATGACATACTCAGAATATATTGGTTAATGCATTCATTGCTACGTTCAAAATCTGTGTTTAAATCGATAGCAGAAGATTTAGAATTTTTTTTTGAATATCTAATCAAATATCAGTAAAGGGATGGCTAATTATTTTTAATTAAAAAAATAAAGTAGCTAAAATTTATGTAGGTAATCTTTGTTAGTAGATCTGTCTTATAGAATTATTTTTTCACTTCCGATGGATTATATTTTTAAAGATGTAATACAGAAAATAGATAATGAGACAGATTTCTCTTTAACTTTTGTTTCACGGTACAAAACCATCAATTGAGAATATTTCTGTCGATTCATTTTTTGTTTTGCGAGACATTCTAACGCTTGTATTGATTAGCCTAAATAAAATTGTTATACTTACACACACACACACGCACATTCAAATACATATAAATTACAAATTCTTTTGAGCCATAAATATTTGGGACGATCATTTAATATACATATATAAATGGATAACTTGCAAATCATAAATATTAAAGTTTGTTGATAATGTGCGAGATTTGTAGAAGAATCACAAAAATGATGATTTTCAAAAGTGAGAATCACAAAGTGATGATTTACTTTTGTAAATCATCACTTTTGTTATTTTGTCTATAAATCTCACAATCCTCATGGATAATCATAGCGGTGAGGATGACTACCAGTTAGTCGAAAGCAGGCTCAGCATAAAATATTGATATATTTAACATTATTAAACAAGGTTTTCTTAGCATACATGTTGAATGTATTTATTTTTTGAATTGCATTTTCTGAGTCAAATTTAAAAAGATTGGAATTACAAGACTTATAACTATTATGACATATTTATTGAATGTGTTATCTTTTTTAATTATATATTTATATTTTTATACATACTTTATTTGAATTATTTTAGATTTTACCTAAACTTAAAACTGCAATAATTATAAATAATTTGCAATTATAATATATATATTTGGTACATATAATAAAAACGTATATTATATAAATGAAATTATTGAAATTTTAATGAGATTTTTTATTTTTTTTAAAAATTAAAGCTCAGCAAAAATTTAACTAAACAAACAACAAATTAAAAACTGGATAAGTAAAATGACCCTCCCAGCAATAGTATTTGTATTTGACTAAAACTTATGATTCAGTTTACTTAAGTAGTTTTTAATTGGTTCCTTGATTAGTAAAGTCTTTACTGAATTCTAATTAAAAAATACTTATAAAATGTCATTAAACTTTTAATACTTATATGTATAAAATCCATAAAAAAATTATATTTATAATTAGTTTTTTATGAGAGAAAATTGTTTACTTTTGGAAGTATTTGAAAACTCATAATCCATTAAACTTTTAAATATATAAAGTATTGCTGTCTAAACACCACTCAGAATTCCGTTTTTAGGAGTTCCAATTGTATCTCATAAGTACAACACTAATACAAATACTGCTTATGGATGAAATAATTCAAAATAACTATTTAGTTTTTAATTGTTGCGTACTTGGTAACAAATTGGCTAAGCTCTTACTAAAAAAAACATGTGGCAATATGATTGAACTTTTAATAACTATATACAAATATATGTATGTATAATCAGTAAAAGTTATTCAGTTGCGCTTTAGAGATGGATTAGATAAGTAATATTATTAAATTGCATGATTTAATTGAAACGTGAATCTTTAACTGTAATTTGATTGGCTATATTATAGTAGAATTTTATTAAAAAATATGTGGAAATCAATGTATATATATTATAATAATAATTCATAAGATTTACTAAAATTATTTTAACAAACTTGCAAACAATGCCTTCTCTTATATTACTGAAAATTGTCAGACCAATTATTTTTTATCTAACTTCCACACTATTCTAATGATAATAAATCATTCATTGTTACTTAATGAAGTGAAATTTTAAATTAATGAAAGTCTTCATAAAATCTTAATCAAATCAGCTTCCAATTTCAAATAATAATTAAAATGTAAGTTTTAATAATGTATAGGTTATTTAGTTTAATATATTTTGTGTGTAATGAAATATATTGTAACTATAATGTAAGAAATAAAATCCCAAGCTAGTGAGACCATGTGACAAGCAAAAGATTATTTTGCAATGCCACAATCAATTTCATAGTATCATTTTTATTAAACAAAGCTAAATCATCAGTTATATTGAGCTATCCCATACCCTTTAAACAACAATCATCATTATTGTAAAATGAAAAAAATATATACATTATATTTGATTTTTGTATATTAATAAATAAATAAATCCTAAATTATTAATCAATCTCAAATATTTTACTTTAATACAAAACAAAACAACTTTTTTATTATTATTGTTACAAGCAACTCTAAGTCCAGAAAAAAGAGAGGAAAAGACAACAAAAAAAAGGTAAAACTGCAGTTTCCAGGTCACAATAAAATTCGAATTTTGCTTCAAATTTTTCTCACCAGAGTGTTTCTTGTCGAATATTTAAATAAAAAAATAATTAAAATAATAATTAAAAAAATAATTAAAATAATAATAATATATCCTACCAACATTCGTAATTACTGTCCATTGTAGTTTTCACTTACAATAGCGATAAAATTAGCAAAGACTGCGTCAGTCGTGTAGAGAGTCCTGGAAGCAAATTCCTGCAGATATGATTCAAATAAAGTACTGTTGGTCCCGCACTGATGTTTCAGCTTGTGTTTAGCTTTCATCTACATATTTTCCACATTTTGTGTGTGGATATCAGAGTTGTGAGGATCTACAAAGTTCTCTTGGTGTATGACGACAGAGTGCATATACATACCATTATGGATTGGGCTTAAGTTGTTGTATGCACCCCATCCATCCGTAATGATGTGGATCCCTGGTAAAATATATTCTTGTATTTTTGCTTCAAGAGTTGCAGCTGATCGGTTAAGGACCTCCACCAAGAAACACTTTCCTGAATTTCTCTCTATTCCACCAAAGACCCAATGACCTTCTTGAATTGCTCCTCTGTGATATTTTCGAAGAAAATATTTTGTTTCATCAACTTCTATGATTTTAGGTGCTCCATTATCATCAAAACCACCCACCTGTGTTGGATGTCTGTGAAAATATGTTGCGCACTCTTCCCGGCAAAAATTTGCCCAGTCTACTATAGTGTGCTAACTTACACTTAGCTCGTGAACAAGAAAACACTGTGGCAAATTATGTGCCCAATAATATACTATAAGCATAATTGTCTTGAAGGATAGATGGGTTCTAAAAAAAAGAACCCTTTCTGATAGATACACGACAGTGACATAATCTGCATTGCCATCTGTGACCATCTCAACATTCTTGCTGTTTGATGAGAGAACACTGCACGCCGCAATGCTAGCATAGAGTACTATTTTTAAGCAGGCACCTCCTTGCTAACCACTTTATTGCTAACTCCAGAGTTCGACGTTCATTCATCAACAGAAACAATGTCCAATTTTCTATGCGAATATCTGCAGCATGTAACAGTTCATTTTCTGGTACTACAACTACATTACCATTTAAAGGATTCATTTTATGAATTACGCTGAAAATTTAAAAACTCTCTGAAAACCACATGTTACAATTTTGGAAAACTTGTAAAATGTGCGCCAAGACAATGTAACAATACCACACTAATTCGACAAGAAACACTGTGGTGAGAAAAATTTGGACAGTAGTTATGAATGTTGGTAGGATATATTGTTATTATTTTAATTATTTTTTTAATTATTATTTTAATTATTTTCTTATTTCAATATTCGACAAGAAACACTCTGGTGAGAAAAATTTGAAACAAAATTCGAATTTTATTGCAGTTTTACCAAAAAAAAAAAAAAAATTAAAAATGAATTTTAAGATGATTATATAAACTAATCCTTAAACCAGATATATTTTACCCTGGTCATTTTAGTCTGTTTAACTTAGATATTACTAATGATGTTTGAAAAATTGCTCTACATTATATTTTATCTTCACTTACCCCCTCCCCCATAAAAATATAACCACCACCAACAAATTTCTAAATAATACTTAAAATGTAAACAAGTTTTGTTTTTTAGCAAGCCTGTTAACTTCCATCCATCTTAGAGCCCAATCCAATGAAGATATGTTTTTCAGATTATTCTTTTAATTTTTCACTTAGCTTAAGAGTTGATTGTGAATTTTTTCAGTAAATTTGTTTATTGATAGATGATTCATGTAATAAATTTACCAGAATGATCTTTCTATTTAAAGCCATTTAGTAAAGTAATCTATTTTTAAATGCATCTTATTATGAAAATTGTGCTGCACTCTGATATCTAAATTCACTTTCCTATTTATAAAAATATCAAGATATAGAAACTGAACTTTATTCTTCTGTTAATAATCTAACCATCTAAAATAAAAGTTGTTGAGATTATTTTTTCAAAAACTCGCTAATAAAACTGTTTTTTTTTTTTACCATTATTAAAATAAATTATTTTTAAATTGAATTTAAAATATTAAGAATTGGCAAAAATAATATCAGACTTTGTACATTCTATGTTTAGTTGAAATGTTTTTGCTTTTAATTAATTAAAATTAAAATGTCCTTTATCAAACGCTATTTCATGTAGTCATATATAAATTATTTCAAAAACTATTGTCACAAAAATTTAAAAAAAAAATGAATTCAGTTGTTTAATTCGTAGAATAAAAAAATATTGTAATTGCAACATTTACAAATTGATTTTTACAGTTGAATTCAGTAATATACATTTATAAATATATTGACATAGAGAGTCGATAAAACGAAGCTGAGAATAATAAAATAAAGTTCTCTCTTTAGATAATAACTATAGAGAATAACTGTATGTCTTAGAAAGCTAATTTTCAGCTGGGTGAAAGTTAAGGAGCTGCACATGTGCGTAATTAAAACAATAAATATTTATTTTGATCCATATTCACCGGATATTTTAAAAAGCTATACACGAAGATATGCACCTATTATTCTTTAAATTCATTGCTAGAGTTAATAAATAAATTCATGCTTACAAATATTCATAAATATTACTATTCTTTAAAAGATAGGGTAAAAATTATTTAGAATATACTCCATTATACTCCTTTTTAGCAAATGCAATAGTTTAAATCAGGCATGTCAAACTCATTCAAACAATGGGCCACTTTATGCTACTGGTAAGATTCTCGCGGGCCACATCACACAAATTTTCTTAAAATTGTATTTTGAAAGTGAAAATGCAGGAATATAGATAGGGTAATTAAAGCATATTATGTAGTTTAGTGAATTCACTTCAATAATATACAATTGATATAGTATTGCTTTTATTTAAACATTTATTTTATCTGATTACATATTTATAAAACTACAATTTATTGTTTTTACTGGAAACTTGCCAGCGTTTTCCTCTTACTAGTTTTTCAATATCTGGATTCAAAGACTGAGAACAAGCAATTTTCATTATGGCAGATAGATGTTTATCAGTTAATCTTGATCTGTAAGCTGTTTTATTTAATTTCATGCATGAAAATAATTTCTCACATAAGTATGTACTTCCAAAAAAGCTTAAAATTTGTGCAGCAAATTTTTTAATTTCCGGGTATCTTTCACCTAAATAGGAATAAATTTTCGGAGTTCCTACTTCTCGATATTTGGTTTTTAAAATCGAATCATTCTGGAAATCAATTAATTCCAGTTGTATCGAAGTCGGAGCTTTTTCGACTTCAAAGGCAAATGGTCCCGTGAAAAGAGAAAAATTTCTTCGAACTCCTTGAAATCATCAAAACGTTTATCGAATTCGTCTTTTATTTTTTCAATTTTTGCAGAGTGATGTGAAAACGAGCAACTTTGATTTTGTGCTTTTAACTGCTCACATGTAGGAAAATACGTCAAAACGTTCTTTTGCAAATGATTTTTAAACAAATTCAGTTTTTGTACAAAGCTTGCAACTGCATCATACATATTCGTTATCAATTGATCTTTGCCTTGCAATGTAATATTAAGATTATTCAGATGGCCTGTAATATCTATTAAAAATGCTAGGTCTTGTACCCACAATGGATCTTTTATAATTGATATATTTTCGTTGTTTTCATCTTTCATTTCAAAAATAATATTATTTCCTCCAAAATCAGATAGAAGCTCTTTAAGACATTGTGGCAGGACAACCAACGAACTTCTGTGTAATAAGGAAGATCTTCGAATTCGGATTCTAAATCTTTAAGGAACGAAGTAAATTGGCGATGGTTAAGTGCTCTTGATCGAATAAAGTTGACTATCTTTGTAACTGTTTTAAGTACTTGATCCATTTTTAATAATTTTAAACAGAGAACTTGTTGGTGAATGAGGCAATGAAAAGCTTTGATTTTCGGTTTATCTGGATATTCGTCTTGTAATTTCCTTGCTAGTCGTGACGCAAAACCTTTAGTTTCACCTGTCATCGATTTAGCACCATCAGTTGTAACAGAAACAAGCTTGTCAACAGGCAAGTTAAGTTTTTCTAAAATGCTCCATACGGCATCAAAAATATCTTCACCAGTTGTTGTTCCGTGAAGAGGGATGAATTCCAACAATTCTTCGGTGATCCTCATGTTATTATCGCAACCACGAAAAAAACAGCAACTTGTGCAACATCTCTTATATCCGTACTTTCATCAATAGCAATTGAAAAGAACTGGATTTTGGTAGATATTTTCTGTAATTGCGAAGTGATGTCATCTGCCATTTCAGTAATTCTATCTGCCACCGTATTTCTTGATAATGAGATGTCTCGAAACGCTTGTACTTTTTCTGGACAGACAAATTCGGCAGCTTTTATTATACATTCCTTGATTAAAGAACCATCGGTGAATGCTTTTGAATGTTTTGCTAATAAATAGCTTATTTCATAACTAGCTCTTGTTACTGATTCATTACTTTTTATAAATTTTGTAAGCACTCCTTGCTGGCTACTTAATGAATTCTTCATTGTTTTTAATTTTTCTTCTCTTATTTTAGCTTCAAAACACGAAAATTGTTTTTCGTGATTAGTGCTATAATGTCGCTTAATATTGTATTCTTTAGCAACACTAATAGTTTCTTTGCAAATTAAGCACGTAATCTTATTGTTCACTTCCACACAAAAATAATTCAGTTCCCACCTTTCTTGAAATTTTCTTCCCTCGTCATCAATCTTTCGTTTTTTATTTAGCGTTGGAAGTGGCATTTTCTGTAATAAAAATAGAGCTTTAGATTTAAATTTTAAAAATTTAAAAATTGCAACTACGTTTATGCAAAATACGCTTCGTAAAAATTTAACGCTACTCTAGTATTTAAATGTAAAGAGAGCGCTGCTATCGATTCTCGCTCCTGGAATTATGCTCGATAAATGGAGGTAGCTATAAAAGGTACGGATTACGTTTTTTCTCTCTCTCTCAGTCCTGACTTCCCAGCACGGAGCAATTAAGATAGAGATGTGACAAAGAAGAAAGCTGTGCATAAGGCCATAGGTTAGAAATGGTCGAAGCCACTAAAGTTTCCCAAGGCCGAACATACACTGGTAAAATTGTAGAACTTTTAGTGTTTTCCAAACTGAAATGTAATCGTTACTAACTTATATGTAAAATATTATTGTTTCTCATGTTTGATTATAATTAAAATATTATATAACAAAATGCATGCTCGTTATTTCTTATGCTGTCTGACTAGTTTCAGAAAGATATAAACTCTTGGATATAGCAGTTTACTTATATTTTTTGAATGAGTTATAAAAGGAAACAACCCGCAAATTTTTAACACACCAATCCGGATAAAGAAACTAGCGCAACTGCCTTTTGTTACAATTCAAAGAAAAAACAATATCTGCAGATAGGATTGCTACGTTGGTGGCGCGAATAGCTGACTAATGTATTTATGTTCTCGGAAGCACAGCAGCACATTATTAACGTTGCCAGCTTTGGTATTCACATATCTCAAATGCTTCATCATCATAAAGGCATAAGCTATGCGTGTAACTGAGAATTATAAATTAGCTATGTATGTAGACAACAATTACTGTATATATTTTAGTTCATGTAATTAAATATAAGAGCTTTTTAAAAAAAATTAATTTATTGTTTGCAACATATCGTTCTGTTTTCATTTTATTACATAGCATCTTAGACGAGGGCCATGAAAAATCCTTTCGAGGGCCGCATGCGGCCCTGGGGCCGCCAGTTTGACATGCCTGGTTTAAATGATTGATTGAATAATTAGTAAAAGAAAACAAATCTATGACATCATATCCCAGATTCCTATAAATGAAATGATAAAAATTCTATATATCTGCATATCTAATGAAAGATCACTAAGGATATGCATGCAATATCTTTATATTATTGGATAATAGCATGAACTTAAATGGCACACACACACACATATATATATATATACACCCACCTCCTCTACAGGTATCTTTCATTGACATTAGCTCTACAAATAACCTCCTGAATGATTTGGCGCAATGACAGAATGGTAAATTTTAATGCGTAAGGTCTATGGATTGCACCTAGCTCTGTAATTTTTGGCACTCAAATTTATGAATTCTAAGCAGTAAAACTATTTTTCACATGATTGTGAACAATGTGATGCATTAATAATGATAAGAAATAAAAATGTAAAAACTTGTATTATAATAAACAGCATAGATTTATTATGACATTAATTAAAATAAAATTTTATATATGTAAATTAATAAAACAAACAAAGTAACTAAAAAAATACTTGTAATATTTGTAACTGTATAATTTTGCAATATATTTTTGTTTTAAATTCCTCATATGGAGAAAAAAAAAGTAAACAGATTATACGTGTTTTCAATTTTATGATAAAATTGACTGTACTCATATTTAATATATGATGGATCTCATATAACACATGTCATAAGAATAAAAAACAGTGTCAAATACAATATCGGATGAAATGTTTACATCAGTTTTCCATGCACACAACCATTTCCACAAATTATTAAATTTGCAAGATGCTATGCTAAGATAATATTAATGCTTTGTCATAATTGCCTAATTTTGTGCAAAAAGTTGTCTCATTACCATCTACTAAATTAATTACTATGCTAAATATAAGCAAAATAAAATGCTCCATTTTAAAAAAATATATTCTTCTTTCAAAAACATGGGGGCTGATTATTGCACAATATTATGAAAAATAAATATTTTTTATTGCAGCAACTTACACTATTTTCTCTAATGGGCCTATGAGTAAGTTTCCTTTTTATCTATAGACAGATCTGAAAGATATCTTAAAATATTTATAACACAGTGCACTGATTACAATGGCAGTGTTATAATCTACCAAAATTTTTTCAATCATTTGGATGTGCAATGTGATTGCATGTTGACATGAAAATCTAGTATCACTCTCAGATTAGCATAAATGAATAATGCCATCACATATGAATATCACACCCCTATCCTTACATATTTATTTAAAAATGCATACCATTCATTTACTTATCCAAAAGATCTATCTATTTCCCATACAATACATTTTTATATAATGTATGATATAATAGAAGTGTATCATGTTAAATCACTTAACTTTAGTTTGCATTTATAAATATTTTATAACAGTCTTTTCCTTTTTTTATTATAATTTTGTACTACTTATTAAATTATATCTAAATTTGAAATACTATATAACCATAGCTTAAAAAACAGGCAAAACTCTCTATACGTATTGCCACTCCTTGCAAGCCAGAGTAATCAATGGATGCCAGAAGATTTGTGCATAAAATCCCCATCTAGTGCCTATTCATTCAATATCTTCAGACTAGTTTCTGGCTTGTGGCCTTCATCAGTGAGGAGCCTTGGATCTGAGAGCACTGCACCTAATTCTTAGGAATCTAATGCAACATTCCAGAAGCCATCTTTTATCTCTACTTAACTACAAAACTATGAGACAAATTGAAAACATCATAATATTTTCAATCCAAGCTTACCAGATTATATAGTCATATAGGTCTGAACTCAGTTCAGTACCTATACATTTTGTTGTCTTTGGTTTTTTAATAACCATAGCCACCACTATCCTATTAGGCAGGATTGGTTTTAAGAAAACAAACATCACACGATCACCATTTCTTATGCTTGCTCTTAACTGTTATTAAAACAGGCAAAACTCTATACGTATTGCCACTAAGTGCAAGCCAGAGTAATCAATGGATGCCAGAAGGCTCATGCATAAAATCCCCATCTAGTGTCTATTCATCCAGTATCCTCAGACTACTCTGATTACTCTGGCTTGCACTGATTGGCAATACATATAGAGTTTTGCCTGTTTTAATAACAGTTAAGAGCAAGCATAAGAAATGGTGAACATGTGATGTTTGTTGACTTAAAACCAATCCTGCCTAATAGGATAGTGGTGGCTATGGTCATTAAAGAACCAAAGACACCAAAATGTATAGGTACTGAACTGAGTTCAGACCTATATGACTATATAAGCTGGTGAACTTTGATTGAAAATATTATAATGTTTTCAATTTAAGTTTCATAGTTTTGTAGTTAAGTAGAGATAAAAGGTGGCTGCTGGAGGGTTGAATTAGATCCTAAGATCTAGGTGCAATGCTCTCAGATCCAAGGTTCCTCACTGATGAAAGCCATAAAGCAGAAACTAGTCTGAGAATATTGGATGAGTAGGCACTAGATGGGGATTTTATGCACAAGCCTTCTGGCAGCCATTGATTACTCTGTCTTGCATTGAGTGGCAATACGTATAGAGAGTTTTGCCTGTTTTAATAACAGTTAAAAGCAAGCATAAGAAATGGTGATCATGTGATGTTTATTGGCTTACAACCATAGCTTCATAATAAAATGAAAGTAATTGGATTTGCTTACATTTATAAATAAATTAAATATAAAAAGCTATTAGCTTATGAATAACCATATAACAATACATATAGCATAGACTTAAAACTTTGACTATAGATAGTTTTTTTTATTAATTTATAAACTACAATAATTTATAAAATAATATTTATTTATAGTGAATATATTTTACAAATGAAATAACATAGCTTTTTTTTTTTTTGATAAACATAAAAAACTACCTTGTCAGATTAATTTGAATAAAGTTAATTAATCAAATTATAACTTTCTCCAAAGAGCTAGGTTTTTTTTTCATTAAGTTTGAAAAATTCTATGAAGATACAAAAATAAGTTTATAGTTTGAACTATGGAATGCAGGTTTGTTAATATGCTAAAATGAAATTGTTACAGCATTGCTTTTATCCTGTAATCACTTTCTGAAAACTTTATCTCTGTTCCACATATTAAGAAATCATTTAGAATGTTTTTGAGTAGAGATGGTGTTTTTCTTTTTCTTTATTTCTAAGCATTTTTCACCTTTACATTTTTCCAGTATTCAGATATTTGCAAAATCATTTTGAAACAAAATTATAAAAATAAAACAAATAATTAAATAATGATACAATACAATCTAAAACTTTGTTTATTAAATTTTATAAATAATATATAATTGTTTTAAATTTTATCTTTAAAATGTAAATAAGGTATTTATTTTAACCAAGATTAACTAATTATAAATTCAGTCATTATTTACAAAAGAATCACTATATCATTTTTATTAACTTACAATACTGAATTATAAGTATAGGGGATTTGAATTATTAAAAAAATCTTTATTATGTAAAATAATTGCAACGTAATATGTTGATATGAAACCAATTTATATTTATTCTATTCATTTTTACTTCTCATAAATGCTTCCCAAATTTGTTTAAAAATATAAATAGTTTATGTGGATAGGGTTGATGATTCCTTTGGTGGTGATGATTATTGTAAGTAATATAGTTACACGAAAGGAATAATAGATATAGAAAATAGTTTTCACAAAGATGAAATAAATTAAATTTTATTTGTACTTATTTTTTTTTACCTAATAAATTTAATTCCACTAGAGGGAGCAGGACTAGTTGGCTCTGTTCCTTTCATGAGCTGATAAAAGTATTAATTTTTTTTATCAAAATATTTGTTTTCTTTTGTTTAAAACCTCAGGGTTTTGTATCTTAAGCACTGTTCCTCCTTTCATGTGAAGGATGAATTTTATTGACTCAATTATCCAGGGAACTGAAAGAGATGCAAATTCTAATACAGAGAATCTGAAGAGAAATATGGAAGCAATTTGTAAATCTAAGAATGGTAAAAAATTTCCAAGGAAAGAAAGAATTATCTACAAAACAAATGATTTCCATGAATGAAAGTTTTGATAGAGCTATGGATCAACCTTCTAACAATCTAGTTCCCCAAGCTAGCAGTGATCCTCCAAAAATTTTGGACCCAGAAAGATTATAAGGGATGGAGAAATCTGTACAAGTAAGAATTCTAGTGTGAATAATGTGATAATACCATAAAGGGCTCAAGTTAACATTGAAAATTCAAACAAAAACATTAAAACTTACAGTAAAAATAAAGTTATGAGTGAAAATTCACTACCAATGGACAAATTGTTGTCTGAGGGAGCCAATCCATACTGTCTGTTACATAAGAAAGAGGGACTGAAGATAAGGATGCTTCCACCTTTATGTTCTTACAGTAAAAATAATTCTAATAACTTTTTAGCAAGAGTTAATCCTACTAATTTTAACAAAGATATAGACAATTTTAATGCTGTTTCTATTGATAACTCTAGTTGTTCCATTCCCTTTGCCCACAGAGGTTTGGTCAAAATAAAAAAGCTGGTAAGATATCATATGTTGAAATTTTGCAAAATTCTAATAATAAAAATGCCCCCACTTCTTGTTATGATTCACAAAATGTACATGATTTTTTCAACTTTCTTGAGGATAACTATATGGGGCCTGCTAATAATGGGATATCTAATATGGACTTACCTTTTACTAAGCCAAATCAAGTGGAATTAAAAAACATTATAGTTTTAATACTACTATTCCACCCCAATTGCACCAACCATTTCAAAATTATGTGAAAGATAAAGTCCTAATTTTTGCTGTCACCAATCAAAATAAGGACTTATTTACATTTCCAATCGATCAATTTTGTAGACAAATTGCAGAAAAAAAATTTATGGATTTATGTGTATAAAATATTAAATCATCCAAACAACTGTTATGTAATTGTGGAATTTTATGATCCTACCCAGAAGAAAATTTTCCAAGAGATGATCAAATTTGTCGATAACAAAATTTTATGTACAATTGACATAAATAGGCAGGTGGTGTGGTCTGGCCATATTCAAAATTGTTACATTAGTTTTAGTCAATCAGATCTTCAGAAGATCCTTAAACTTTATGGAATAATATCAAATTTTAAATATATCTTTGAGAAGAGGGTGAACATTCCTGTACTCACAAATTCCACTTTATTTTTAATCACCCTCAATAAATGGGTCTCTTCCACAGACATCTCACTGTTCACTGTGCAGAGTCAGGGCTCCTAATAATATCTTTTTGGGGCATTCTGCCACAGTGTTTCCACTGCAGGTTGAGGTCTCACCTTGTCAGGGGTTGTTGCTCAAGGATGTGTCTGAATTGTAAGCTTAGAAAGACTAGTATACATAATTGTACAACTGTGTCTGGATAAAGGAGGCAAGCTGTTATATCAAATCAAGAGGGAAGGATACTGTCATTACCAATTAATCCTGGGTTATCACAGCCTTCAGAACAAATGAATCATTCCATTCTACAGTCATTTGAAAAAACTCCTTGGTTATCTACTAATTCTGGCACAGAGTCTGATTCTGACATAATTTTGAAAGAGTCTGCAGTCACGCCTGCTGCAAAATATGAAAGGAAAGCTGGCAAACATAGAATGGATGCCAAAAGTTTTCTTCATGACTCAGGAAAGTCAGGAGGCTAGAAGATCAAGTAAGAGTTCATCGGATCCTGATTCACTGGACAGGAATGTAAAAGGAAAGAAGCATAAGGTCAATGATAATAAAGAAGGAGCATCTGTGCCCATGCACTTATCTGTTTCTGACAATATTGAGAAGTCCTATCAGGCATCTGAGTTAGTGAACAAGGAGGTCATGGACCAGGCACTGATTTTTGTCAAGATTCTTGAAGTGAGTGATGTACAAAAATGAGCACCTTCATGATGGGCTCTTAGAACATAAGGAGAGTGACAATGACAATTTGGAATTGGTGGAGGATGATTGAGAATCCTCAGGGCTTGAGGATGTGGATAAACCAAAATACAGAATATATTTTAACTGAGCTCAATATCTAATGTTGGATGATGATTACAAAGATAGATGGGGACAGAACAAGTCTGAAGTATTGTTGAGGCTTGTCATTACTCTGGATTTAGCAGTGGAGGATTTTGAATGTAAGTCTCAGTGTGACTATTTAAGAATCTTGATTGGAGATAAGGTATTTATTGAGGGTACTCCTCAGCCAAGATTTTAACCAGAGAAGACTGTTTGTCTACTGCATCACAAAGACGGCCCTTGACATTGTGCATTTCACTGTGGCCTGCCACCAATGACAGATGGACTGTGTTGTTTGGGGTGGGGGTGGAAGAGTGGCTGGAGAATGCCTTGATAGTTTTGACAGTTGGGATCCGGATTTGTGCCAATACTAACTTGATTCTCATTGTCCAAGTGTGACTATCATCCTTGTTGCTGCTTGTGTGATTCCATTGGATTTTGCATTATGATTTCTTTTCATATCTCTGATCATGTTGGGACCTGTATGTGAGTTTGGCCTGTTGATGGCCTTTTATGTTATGCTTACTTTATTTAATGTTGATTGCCATGTTTCTTATATATATATATATATATATATATATATATATAGAAAGGAAGACTTCAATATATATATATATATATATATTGAAGTCTTCCTGTATTTAAGCTATATTGAAAAATGTTTGAAATAATCTCTTTTCCATGTTCTGTTGCTCAGTGATATGATCTATGTATTTATTTGTTTTATTGGGCTGACCTCCACATGGTTGTAATGAATTATTACATTAAAATTTGTATATTACATTAATTATGTTCCTTTAGACCAGCAGTCTTCAACCTTTTCACATTTGCGGAATGGCAAAAATAAGAATAAGGTTTCGTGGACTGGCAAAAATAATGATAAGGTTTCACAGACTGGCAGTAGTCTATAGATAAATTTTCTTAAAGATGTAAACTGCTTAGCCTTAGATGAGCATAATTGTAATTACATGACAATGATTATGATAAATGTATCTGTATTTAATGTTAAATATACTAGTTGTGATATTTCCCACATTCAGGTGAATAACATTTTATTTTTGCATGTTTTAACTTTGAAATAATAAATGCAGCAATGCAAGCACCTTAATGAGGATGGTTGTTATTGTATGGTTTTCTGTAGCAGTATGACTGCACAAATTGAGAAAGAGTGTTCAGCATGTAAAGATAAGCAACACCATTTCTATACACAGTAACTAGTGTGTTGTTTTGGTCAGTTATAACAATTATGCTCATCTAAGGCTAAGCAGTTTACATCTTTAAGAAAATTTATCTATAGACTACTGCCAGTCTGTGAAATCTTATCATTATTTTCACTTTTTAAAATCAATATATATATATATATATATGGAGTTTGTATAATAAAAAACTTTTTTTTTAAATTTTGAATTTTTTTAGAAAAATAATAATATATATATATGGAGTTTGTATAATAAAAAACTTTTTTTTTAAATTTTGAATTTTTTTAGAAAAATAAAAAATTTAATTCTACCCCCTCCCCATAAACATCTGTGATAACTAGAAAAACAAATTAATTTATGTATGATTGATTAGATTTTGTTTTTGTTCTGTTTCTTTTTTTTTTAATTGGGTAAAAATGAGATAAAAAAAATTGTTTATATTAATTAAAAGTTTAAACTCTTATTATTTTCTTATTACAAACTTTCATGCCAGTCTAATGTGGACTGGCAAAAAACTTCTGTGGCTCGACACTAGTCTGTGGACCAAGGGTTGATGACCACTGCTTTGATTTTGTATCATTCTAATCTGTATATTCTTGTATTCTTAATCAGGCATTACCTGTAGCCATTGGGATAGAATATCCATGTTCCCAAACAAATTTTATAATTGATTGTTTACTTATGTATTGTGCTTTGATTGTAAATAAAGTTTATTTATTTTTGAAAGATAAATTTAACTTCCATCTAATATATATATATATATATATATGATCACTAGATGGAGATTTACCAATAGCTCCTAACAAGCTTTATTTACATAAACGCTGAGAGAGATAGAATTCAATATCTCTTTCGTTATCTCCAACGTCCAGACCATGGTTTCGAGTTAGTTGGCTCACCTCAGTGAAGGGTAGGGAGAGTAAAAACTAGATCTAAAAACTAACTCTACAATCAGCATTTATGAAACATGTTTCTATCAGTTTGAAAGCATGAATTTTTCAGATACGTAAATATCTTCAAATCCAGCTAAACAAACTAGTCAGCTATATGGGTCTGAAATCAGTTCAGTTTCACCATATAGTAAAAGCCTCTGCAATATATATCATTGCAAAAACCTTCAAGAGTACATTTATGATAAACAAAACAAGTTATAAATTTTGTAACTTGCTCTTAGTTTGCATTTTATGATCACTAGATGGAGCTTTACCAATAACTGCTAACAAGCTTTGTTTGAATGTTTATGTAAACAAAGCTTGTTAAGAGTTATTGGTAAAGCTCCATCTAGTGATCATAAAATGCAAGCCAAGAGCAAGTTATGAAATTTATAACTTGTTTTGTTTATCATATATATATATATTGATTTGAATTATTATGCCTTACCTATGTCTATTAATTTAACAACCATTCTTCTTGCTGAAGATATTTATGATAATCCTCTATATAATAATGTTAAACATAGTTGTCTCTTATTGCATACATTTTCAAAAACTATGGTTAGAGGATGTAATAATTATTTATAACAGCAACCCTCCAAGAAATTCATTCCATGCATTATATATAATTACTTGTGATATAATAGAAATAATTATTAGATCACATTTAAAAAAAATCTTACATAAGAAAGATGTGGTAAAATCAAAATTACTTTATTATTATCAATATTTCTAATACAATTAATATCATTCTAGAAAATTGTTGAAATTTGTTATTCTATTTAACATCAACAGCTAGAAGATCTTTTGTTGACTAACAGATCATGATGTAGACATTAATATTTGTGAGACTTTATCATGCTCTTTTTTATATAAGATTTTTTGGTATTGATTTTTTAGCTGATACAAACCACCTGATAACATTGTTGCTAGCCAAAACCACATTTTAATATGCTGTTTAACAGGCCTATTTGTGAATATAAAAAACAACCGTTTAATCTTTACTCGGCTAGTGTATTATGTCATGTGACATGTTTTTATACTCTTGCTGCAAATACTTGCATTTGTCAATGCTCTAGCATATCATTTAAGGGTGTCCAGAATTTAAAGTGCACCAAACTGTTTAAATATGCACTTAAAATTATTTCTCTTACACATTAACTGACGGAGTATTACTAACTACAATTTTTAACACCATGCACTTTTTTAAACAGAGTTCATAATCTGACAAGAAATTAGGGAAAGGGCAATTTCTGTTAGCTCATGCCAAAAGTCACAGTGTTTGTGGGAAAAAAACAGTTAATGAATCAAAGTTGTCTAATAAAATTGACAATAGAGGGGGCTGGTCATAATTTTACTAATCAGTGGTTTGCTTGAGGTATTGCTTCACTGAATTGATTTCTTCTCACACATTACATTTCAATTTATGCCATTATTTTTTATATAAGCTTTATTAAAATATAACTAATTTTTTTTACTTTCTTATATGAAAATATAAAAAAGAAATAAATTGAAGTGATGTAAACTCTTCAAATTTCCATTTACAAATTATGCAACTTCTGTCTATTATTACTTTGATATAAAATAGAGCATTTTATGCATGTTATATGATAAATAAAAAAATTATAAATTCAGATACTAAAGATACTTGTGTTGTAAAGCAGAAGCTAACAGATTGAACATAATTACATTCAGATAACTAAACTGAAATGTTTCTATACAATTGGAATCTATCCAAAAACTTTTAGCTTTCATATCCGCTATTGTCATCACTAAACTGATTAAACATGGGATGAATGGTTTATTTTTTTGTATCTGAAGTTGATATTTTATGCTTTGAAATAAATAATTAAATTATAAAATCTGATTGCAGTTCAAATTGAAAATTTATTGCTCAGTAGTTTGATTTTATTTCATACAATATAAATATCATCATCATCATCTTTATCAGTTCCAATTATTATTAATCCACTGCAGGATGAAAATATCTTTAGGTTTAATCCATGATCTCTCATTTCATATCATCCCAGCAAACTTTTTTAGCCATCCCACATATGGTTTCATTATAGGTCTCTTATAATCTATTTGGTTCCAATTTAAGATTTCAACTGTCTATCTATTATTATATTTTCTAGAAATATATCCATCCCAAATCAATTTTAGTTTTTTAATTTTTTTAATGGTGATGATAATATCTATACTGTATGATATATTGAAAATAAATGATTTAATAAAAATTAACCGCTAAAAAATATAGCATTATATATAAATAATGGAGACAAATCTAATTATTATAAAAGAAATCGGTTGCAATACCAGAGATGTAAATTTAAAATGTATTTTATTTGCTTATTAGATATAACATGATGTGTGCCTGTCTGTAAATATCTCATTAAAATTTAATATTTATTTCTAAATATTAGGATGTCAATATGAATTATGTTAAGGTAATATCAAACAATGGCAATTTGCCACCAATAATAATCAAATGCTATTATTTGACCTAATTACCACAACCAGTTTTTTAAGCAAAGAATTTTACATATACATCAAATTGTTTATCTATTATTTTTAAACAGATTACTGGTATTTTTTCTGTAAAACTATTATTTTTGTTAAATTCTATTTTTACAACTTTTATTATTGTTAAACAATTTTCCATTAAAAATAGAAACATCTGCACACATTAGTATTTCTTATAATCATATTTTAATACCATTGAGTTTTAAAAGATAATTGATTCATCTATCGAAAATTTTAAATATAGAAAATGGTTGAATACATAGTGGAAGAGCTTTGATTGACCTTGAAAGCGAAATAGTGTTTTACTTAACTATATACCAGATACTGTCAATAGGTTTTTATAAATAATTTCCATTTTATTTAATTTATAATATATATACAAATTACTTAATACCGAAATGAATCCATTTTGAGGGAATATTGCAAATGAGATGATAATTACTATATAGAGAGAATAACATTCAAACAATGCATTTAATTGTAAAGCGAATATACTAATTAGATTGACGAGGAAATAAATTAATAATAATAATACATATATACATTAAAGTTGTCACTAGCTGATGTATATTGCTAAGCAACAATTTAAAAATAAATTTTGGACATGTATAAACACACACACACACATATATGTAATAAAATAAAACTAGATTTAATTTGTCTAAATAAAGATTAAACTGGAGCTAGTTTATATTCATCATTTTCAATATCATTAATACTTTTATAAACTAGTTATAGTTTAATATTTATTTATATAATTAAAATTAGTATTGGCAATTTTATGAGATTAACTCGTTTTGCTTTATTATATATTGTGACCATCTGAATGGGCACAAAAAGTTGAGATGCTTTGTATCTGCATCGAATAGTTATATTATATTAAAAAAAAGAAATAGCCTTAGAATTTTAAAATTTTTTGCTGGAGATTGTTTGAAGCTTAGATATGGGTTGCTTATGCAGTTGATTGACCACTTTATAAGTATTCATTATTATTATTGTGGTTTGTGAAGTATTTAATGCCAGAGAGAGAGGTTGTTATTGTAGGAATTGGTATATTTGGGCAGGGAAATGCAAAGTTATTTTATGTTGGTGTAATATTTGGTTGAATTGTTTCGAAATCCTTTATTCATTAATACTTATCCTTTTGTCAACAATTAATAGCCATTTCAATTATATTTAGTTAGGATAGTTTAATATTTAGGTTGCAGTACATGTGCATGCATATATGTCTGTATTAGGTTTCATTTCATTTTCATCTTTTAATAACGCAAACAATAGTACATGTACAATAAAAACATTTAATTACAGTAATTATTTTAAATAATTTAACAAATATATATTTCTTTCCAATAATTAATAGATAGTTGAATCAATGAATTATTTTACAAATTAAATAAATTATTAATCATTTTTGTTTAATAGTTAATTAATATTCATTTTTCTTTCAAGTTTGTAAAAGCTATTTATTTTATTATTTTTTTTGTCTTGATTTAATTCTAAAAGTCAAAATGTTTTTTTTTTAGAAAAGATTTTTTTTTTGAATATGTAATTAGCTTAGACAGAAACGAAACATGGGAGTAACCTTGTGTGGAGAAATGACCTTTTTGGCTAAAGAGAGCTATTTAACAAAGATCTCCAGTGAAAAATTTGCATATTATGTAATGTAATTGTAACCAGAAATCTGTGGCTCATTATTGTGAAAATTAAAAACCAGTTGCTGAAGTCAAATTGATTTTAAAAAAGACTTTGGAGTAAAACTTCGAAAGGATCTTAAAAAATTTATTATGGGAAAAGTTAACTAGAATGGAATTCTAAATTTTAAAAAGGTATACAGTTTACTTTGCTCTCCTCGATTTAAACATTTTGAATTAACCTCTTCATAACTATTGCTCTTTTAAAAATGTATGTTGATAACATCCAGTCTACACTACTTCATTTAATTGTCATTTTAAATAAGAATAAATTGCATGAATATTATTGTTGTATCACTAACCAATGTGTGTATTTTAATATATCTGGGAAATGCATGCAGAACTATTTTACAGAATATATTTTAATTCTTCACTATTTTCTGTGTTGTGTTTTTGTGAGGATTAAACATAGAATTAAGAATACGCATATTTTGATAAATCATGCCATGTTCAAATTCATCATAAAGAGATAACAGTATTTATTTAGCTGGTATTTCTGGAAATAATATGTATTTTAAATGAATGAAATAAAATGTGAGTTACTTCAAATTAAGTATTTGCTTAAATCAAATGGAAGAATAGAAATGCGGGTAATTTTTATTCTCTTCGATAAAGATGGAATATAAAACAAAGTATTATTGATTGTGGAATTACTAAGGGACCATGGTATTTTAATTGACAATATTTAAGAATAAACCATGCGTATAATAGACTATAAAGTGTTAAATGCTATTCAAAAAAACTAAAAATAAGAATAATTGTGTAATTAATTTAGCACTACAATGGAGAATGTCTTATATTTTCAATATATATAAAGGAGAAATTAATTGCTTGAGTGTGTGATTTGGTACCTCAAATAGATATGCTATGAACACTGAAGGTGCTAGGTCAGATTTAAGTTGTGATTATATTTTTTAAGTTATCTTGCAGAAGTTTGTTTTATTTAAATTCAGTTTGGAATGTGTCCTATATTGTTTCATAAACGTGGAGCAGGGCTTTGCAAGTGAACTTTTATTTTAAGTTACAAAACAAATAACTTTTGTTTCTTTATTTTTTTTGTTGCAAGTCATTATTAACATATATTATTGATAATAGGCTTACATATTATTATATTTTATTGATAATTTGGATTATTTTGACCTTCAAGACCATCTCTGAAGCATATCCAAATGAGGAATACACTGGTAAAAATTGATTGTGTACAAATAGGTCTTATTGTACTTTTATGAAGGTAAAAGAAAGAAATATTTTTTTTAAATATATTATTAGAGAGGTGTATATTTATTTTGTATACTTTATTATCTCAAAGTGAGAATTTTGTTTTTTCAATCAACGAATGTATAATAGAAACAGTTTGCTAGATATGAGAGAAAGTTTGTTTGTAATAATTATAACCATTAAATTTTAAAAAGTAACCTAAAGTTTATTCTGAATTAAAAGTCATACCTTAATGCAATATTTAATTACCATGTTGCCTGCATATTGTGTAATTTAGAGTTAATTTTACATATACTTTTATTCATGGGTGTGTCTGTTTTGCACAATTATGACATTTGTTTGATAAAGTTCAGTTTGTGAATATTTTTATGTATAAATTTCGGATGCTGTCGTATTCTACTGAGTGGAATGGATTAGTATATTATCTGTATGTATTTATCTGCCAGCGTGTATTTATAATGTTTGATATTTAGAAGAGCTTTGAGAATGGAAAGAAATCTGATTGCATTATAATGCTTGTAGGGATAAAAGATTTTGCTTATTTAGTATATGTTTTTCCATGAGTAGAGCCTAGTTTATATTATATGCGTATGATTAAATTATATTTTTTTGAAGTTAAGCGATGTTTTCTTAGAGTCCTGGTGATGAGGAAGAAGTTACCACCATTAGTGTATTTAGAAGTAGATGAATTATTGTTGAAGTATGATTAAATGATGTTTAGAAAGTTATGTGACATTTTTCTTATATTCTTGGTGATGAGGAAAAGGTTCCTCACCAACAGTGTATTTAGAATCAAATGAATTATGGTAGAAGTGTTCAGTAAGAGTTTATCTGCTCCTCATGTAGATTTCCCTTATAATGTATAGTCTGTATAATCATGAAAATATAGCTCTATGTTAATTAATATGTGGCCAGATAAATTGTTAAATTAATTCTTGATGTAATATTAGTGTCTTATTTTATTGATAAATTACGACATTGTCCGAAATAAAGTAATTGTATATTTTCTTAATAAATGGAGAATTTGTAGAAAAGATTATTTTTTATCATTGTTGCTTGACACACGCACACTCACGCGTAATATAAATAATATCGCGTATATAAAGTATAGAGTTATTGAAATTAAAATGAGAAATAAATGTTTTGAAATACATTACATTCATTTAAATAGAAGTATAGTTATTGAGATTAAAACGGGAAATAAATATTTTAAACTACAGTGTATTTATTTAAAGAAAGGTTATAAATCATCAAATCATCAGAATGAACATGATTTTGTTGCTATGCATGAAAGGTATTTGTAATTGAAAGTGATTATTTAGTCAATTAGAGAAAGTTGCTTGGTTGAGAGCCAAATATAATTAATTTGATTTATTTTATTAATCAATGGTAATAGCCTCTCAAAAGTATTTTTTGTGCTAATAATATAACATGCTGTTTATTTAGTGTTATGTAGATGAAACATATAGGCATAGCATGTGTTCGAAGTCAGAATATTTAAGTTTTGTTGTTAATTTGCTTTGATAATAGGGATAATCCCAAACTGATGCTCATAGTTTATTTGATAATTTAAAAATCTGTAAGACAAGTAGTCCAATTGTAAATATCATGTTAAACCAAATTTATTTTAGTGTAATAAATGATTTGTTTTATTTATTTAAAATCTTAAAACTGTGTCTTGAGTTATTATTGTTTACATTCGTGTTTCCATTTCCACATCTCCACATTTCACACATCTATTATAAAATAGATATATTGTTTTATAACTATAATATCAAATTTGCTGGTGTCTGACAATATTGTTTTTTAATCCAAACATTATAAGGAACATTTGCCATTAGATAAAAGTATTGGAAAGGTTGCCAAGTTAATATATTTGTTAGATGATGATATGAAATTAAAATACCCTATTTCTGTCATTATCTTATTATTGAAACACAGTGGAACATTTTAGTCAATTGGTTTCATTACCATTTTATCATACTTTAGAATTACAACTTATGGACCAATGTAGTTTATTTAATTCAACTGTGTTTGTTAAATTCCCTGAGATCTTATTGTTTATTTCTTGATTGGCATTAATGTAGATGTTTAGATTGTGATATGCCAAGTCATAGAATTGTTTAGGAATATAATTACAGCAAGCTGATATATGTTATATTTGGATGAAGAAAGAAATTAAGTTTAAAGTATATTTTAATAGACTGTACCAATAAACATTATGATTCTTTATCATACAATTAATTAACAAAAGAATTTACTTTATGTTAAATGTTTTGTAATATTTCTTCTTTTATTCATTTATCATCATATATCTTATGAACTGCCTATAGCCTCCCACTGAGCTGAGCTGAACATAAATTTAAATATAGAGTCTCAATAATAGTTTTGTATTATATATCTTGTTATATTGTTCTATTCATTAATAGAACTGGCACCTGGGCATTTCACTCATGTAATGTATATGAGAAGTGTTGGGAGTGTAGGTTATAATATATATTTCTTTCCAATGATTAATGGATAGTTGAATCAATAAATTATTTTACAAATTAAATATATTATTAATCATTTTTATTTAATAGTTAATTAATATTCATTTTTCTTTCAAGTTTGTAAAAGCTATTTATTTTATTATTTTTTTTGTCTTGATTTAATTCTAAAAGTCAAAATGTTTTTTTTTAGAAAAGATTTTTTTTTGAATATGTAATTAGCTTAGATAGAAAAGAAGCATGGGAGTAACCATGTGAAGGGAAATGACCTTTTTAGCTAAAGAGCGCTATTTAACAAAGATCTCCAGTGAAAAATTTGCATATTATGTAATGTAATTGTAGCCAGAAAACAGTGGCTCAGTATTGTAAAAATTAAAAACCAGTGGCTGAAGTCAAATTGATTTTAAAAAAGACTTTGGAGTAAAACTTTGCAAGGATCTTAAGAAATTTATTATGGGAAAAGTTAACTAGAATGGAATTCTAAATTTTAAAAAGGTACACAGTTTACTTTGCTCTCCTCGATTTAAACATTTTGAATTAACCTCTTCATAACTATTGCTCTTTTAAAAGTGTATGTTGATAACATCCATTCTACACTACTTCATTTAATTGTCATTTTAAATAAGAATAAATTGCATGAATATTATTGTTGTATCACTAAACAATGTGTGTATTTTAATATATCTGGGAAACACATGCAGAGCCATTTTACAGAATATATTTTAATTCTTCACTATTTTCCATGTTGTGTTTTTGTGAGGATTAAACATAGAGTTAAGAATATGCATATTTTGATAAATCATGCCATGTTCAAATTCATCATAAAGAGATAACAGTATTTATTTATCTGGTATTTCTGGAAATAATACGTATTTTAAATGAATGAAATAAAATGTGAGTTACTTCAAATTAAGTATTTGCTTAAATTGAATGGAAGAATAGAAATGTGGGTAATTTTTATTCTCTTCGATAAAGATGGAATATAAAACAAAGTATTAATTGTGGAATTACTAAGGAACCATGGTATCTTAATTGACAATATTTAAGAATAAACCATGCATATAATAGACTATAAAGTGTTAAATGCTATTCAAGAAAACTAATAATAAGAATAATTGCGTATTTAATTTAGCACTACAACGGAGAATGTCTTATATTTTCAGTATAATAAAGGAGAAATTAATTGCTTGTGTGTGTGATTTGGTACCTCAAATAGATATGCTATGAACACTGAAGGTGCTGGGTCATATTTAAGTTATGATTATATTTTTTAAGTTATCCTGCAGAAGATTGTTTTATTTAAATTAAATTTGGAATGTGTCCTATGTTGTTTCATAAATGTGGAGCAGGGCTTTGCAAGTGAACTTTTATTTTAAGTTACAAAACAAATAACTTTTGTTTGTTTATTTTTTTTATTGCTTGTCATTATTAATGTATATTATTGATAATAGGCTTACTTATTATTATGTTTTATTGATAATTTGGGTTATTTTGATCTTCAAGACCATCTCTGAAGCATATCCAAATGAGGAATATGCTGGTAAAAATTGATTGTGTACAAATAGGTCTTATTGTTCTTTTACGAAGGTAAAAGAAAGAAATATTTTTTTAAAATATATTATTAGAGAGGTTTATATTTATTTTGTATACTTTATTATCTCAAAGTGAGAATTTTGTTCTTTTTTCAATCAATGAATGTATAATAGAAATAGTTTGCTAGATATGAAAGAAAGTTCGTTCGTAATAATTATAACCATTAAATTTTAAAAAGTAACCTAAAGTTTATTCTGAATTAAAAGTCATACCTTAATGCAATATTTAATTACTATGTTGCCTGCATATTGTGTAATTTAGAGTTAATTTTACATATACTTTTATTCGTGGGTGTGTGTCTGTTTTGCACAATTATGACATTTGTATGATAAAGTTCAGTTTGTGAATATTTTTATGTATAAATTTTGGATGCTGTCATATTCTACTGAGTGGAATGGATTAGTATGTTATCTGTATGTATTTATCTGCCAGCGTGTATTTATAATTTTCGATATTTAGAAGAGCTTTGAAAATGGAAACAAATCTGATTGCGTTATAATGCTTGTAGGGATAAAAGATTTTGCTTATTTAGTATATGTTTTTCCATGAGTAGAGCCTAGTTTATATTATATGCGTATGATTAAATGATATTTTTTTGAAGTTAAGCAATGTTTTCTTAGAGCCCTGGTGATGAGGAAGAAGTTCCCACCAGTAGTGTATTTAGAAGTAGATGAATTATTGTTGAAGTATGATTAAATGATGTTTAGGAAGTTATGTGACATTTTTCTTATATTCTTGGTGATGAGGAAAAGGTTCCCCACCAACAGTGTATTTAGAATCAGATGAATTATGGTAGAAGTGTTCAGTAAGAGTTTATCTGCTCCTCATGTAGATTTCCCTTATAATGTATAGTCTGTATAATCATGAAAATATAGCTCTGTGTTAATTAATATGTGGCCAGATAAATTGTTAAATTAATTCTTGATGTAATATTAGTGTCTTATTTTATTGATAAATTACGATATTGTCCGAAATAAAGTAATTGTATGATATTTTCTTAATGAATGGAGAATTTGTAGAAAAGATTATTTTCTATCATTGTTGCTTGACACACGCACACACACGCATAATATAAATAATATCGCATATATAAAGTATAGAGTTATTGAAATTAAAATGAGAAATAAATGTTTTGTAATACATTACATTCATTTAAATAGAAGTATAGTTATTGAGATTAAAACGGGAAATAAATATTTTAAACTACAGTGTATTTATTTAAATAAAGGTTATAAATCATCAAATCATCAGAATGAACATGATTTTGTTGCTATGCATGAAAGGTATTCGTAATTGAAAGTGATTATTTAGTCAATTAGAGAAAGTTGCTTGGTTGAGAGCCAAATATAATTAATTTGATTTATTTTATTAATCAATGGTAATATCCTCTCAAAAGTATTTTTTTTGTGTGTTAATAATATAACATGTTGTTTATTTAGTGTCATGTAGATGAAACATGTAGGCAAAGCATGTGTTCGAAGTCAGAATATTTAAGTTTTGTTGTTAATTTGCTTTGATAATAGGGATAATCCCAAACTGATGCTTAAAGTTTATTTGATAATTTAAAAAATCTGTAAGACAAATAGTCCAATTGTAAATATCATGTTAAACCAAATTTATTTTAGTGTAATAAATGATTTGTTTTATTTATTTAAAAATCTTAAAACTGTGTCTGGAGTTATTATTGTATACATTCGTGTTTTCTATTTCCACATCTCCACATTTCATAAATCTATTATAAAATAGATATATTATTTTATAACTATAATATCAAATTTGCTGGTGTCTGACAATATTGTTTTCTTAATCCAAACATTATAAGGAACATTTGCCACTGGATAAATGTATTAGAAAGGTTACCAAGTTAGTATATTTGTTAGATGATGATATGAAATTAAAATACCCTATTTCTGTCATTATCTTATCATTGAAACACAGTAGAATATTTTAGTCAATTTGTTTCATTACATTTTTATCATACTTTAGAATTATAACTTATGGGCCAATGTAGTTTATTTAATTCAACTGTGTTTGTTAAATTCTCTGAGATCTTATTGTTTATTTCTTGATTGACATTAAAGTAGATGTTTAGATTGTGATATGCCAAGTCATAGAATTGTTTAGTATTATAATTATAGCAAGCTGATATATGTTATATTTGGATGAAGGAAGAAATTAAGTTTAAAGTATATTTTAATAGACTGTACCGATAAACATGATTCTTTATCATACAATTAATTAACAAAGGAATTTACATTATATTAAATGTTTTGTAATATTTCTTCTTTTATTCATTTATCATCATATATCTTATGAACTGCCTATAGCCTCCCACTGAGCTGAGCTGAACATAAACTTAAATATAGAGTCTCAGTAATAGTTTTGTATTGTATATCTTGTTATATTTTCTATTCATTAATACAACTGGCACCTGGGCATTTCGCTCATGTAATGTATATGAGCAGTGTTTGCTTTATTATATATATTATATTTGATATAACTTATACACAAGTATAATGATATATACATGCCAATATTCAAATATTATAATTAATATATTATAGAGCTATATAAATTATTAAGTATGATGAATAAGAATACAAATAATTTCTTTTAATTTATTATTTAACTGAAATATAAACTATTATAAATAATAGCCAAATTTTGAGTTTTAAATTATTATAATAAAAGAATCAAATGACTGATTTTAAGGAAATAACACTCTTCGTCAGTTGTGCTAAACTATCTTAACCATAAATTAGAATAAATCTGAAGATTGTTAAGCAGATTCTACTTACGTTATTTGAAAAAGTAAAATTTGAAATTGAATTATTAAATATAATACTTAGTTTCAATATAAACTTCATTAACACTCCTTTAACACTTTAAGCAATTAATCTTTATTTATTTATAACAGTTTTGACTGTCCTAGAAGTTTTTTTCAGATCTTAAACTTTTCATACAAATGGAGAAAAGGTGGAGGTAGTATGAAAGGTTTAAGATCGGAAGAAGACTGCTAGGACAGTCGAAACTGTTATAAATAAATAAAGATTATTTGCTTAAAGTGTTAAAGGAGTGTTAATGAAGTTTATATTGAAATATAAAAAGAAGCAAAATATAGAGGGAGAAAGAAGTAGATAAGAGTTATAATGCTTAGTTAACAAACATGATACAATTATTTTCTGGAAAGGCAGAAATTATAATCCATTTAATTTTTTTAGTTAATTAATTTATTTCTTTTTACAAATGTTATCATTAACATTTATATTTGTAAAAAATGTTATGTATTTTAAGATAATAACAATAATTAATGTTTTGGATTTTAAACAATTAATAAACTAGTAAAATAAAAACATAATTCTATTTTTATGTATGTGAGGTTTATATAAAAAGAATTAATCAGGTTTCTACCTGATTAGTACTCATTAAAAACTTGCAAAAAATGAAATTAATTATAATTTTTGCATTTCTAGAATATAATTATATTTGTTCTAGTTAGCTATAAAAACACCACATTTAATAATTGTGAATATTTCATCTTTAGCATTTAAAATAAAGCAAATAAAATTTGCTTAATATAAATAAGATTCACCTTTATTATGGTTTGTGTTTTAGTGATGTTAAAGCTTTGCCCAGATGAAAGGGATTTCTTTGAAAGTGGTTCTGCAAGTCTTTATATTTTGCCTTAATATATGAATAAAAATGTGGCTATTATATGCAGCATTTTATTTTATAATGAGATAGTAGAGGAAATCTGAATTCTCTCATTCATACAAAAATATAAATAAAATTTAGCATCAAACAAATAAAAAATCACATATTTGACTAAAACATATAATAAATTGTTAAGTATCCAATACAATTTTCATCAATACGTTTTTTTAAAGGTATTGAAAAAAATTTTTTTTTCCTTAAAAAAACTTTTTTTTTTTTTTTTTTTTAAAATACTACCCAGTAATAATAATGTATAAAATCTATTGTAAATCATTTTTTAAATATGCATTTAGATAAAAATATTAAACAAATATTTTTTAAAAAATCAATCAGTTTGGAAAACTACACAATGGTCTACAGTTTGAAAAAAAAAAAGAATATTTTTTTATTTCTAATAAGAAAAGTTTTGATAGAATGTTGTCTTTACACCAATACCAACAACAATATCATAAGAATTTCTTGGGTTACTCACATGTTTCAAGAGCAATTATTTTCACCCTATTCTAAATCCATTTATTGTAAACTAGAGTAAGTGATTTACAGTAGATAGTTCTAAAATAAAATAAAGAAAAATTTGAGCATATATTAGTTTTATAGTAAAAAAGAATTCCAGACAACAACATTACATTCACTGAAGGGATAAGGAGTTAAAGATATTGCTGGTATTTGTTGGACAATAGAAAAGACCAGGAATATGCCAGGAGTATTCTAATATGTGTTTTATTGATTGCAGTAGCACTTTTGATTTAGCTACCAATGCTAAATTATAGAATATTGTTAAGATAATGGTTTAATTAATCATTTTATTTTTCTTATAAGAAATCATTACATAAAATTAAAAGTTATATTTTAAAAAAGGGTTGAAACATATTGGTTTTACATTAGCAAAAAAGTTAAGGTTGCATATTATTGCCCTGTTTGTTCATTTTGTATTCTAAATATGTAATGAGGGAAGACAGAATGAGTGAAAACATGCATATTCTGGTTAATAAAGAAATACAAGCCACTTTAGATATTCTGATGATATCCTAGTTATTGCTAAAAATAAAGCCCCAAGATTTTTATTAGGAAAGTTAAAAATAATAATAAAAATATAGAATTTCAGCTAATAAAAAGATAAGAATTAAGATGTAAGGTCAGAAGTTGCTTCAAATTGAAGGCATAGAAATTGTCGATAGTTTTTATCTATCTTCAATCTTTTAACAATAAGAAAAAATTTTAACACTGGAAATCAGAAATGCATAAGACTTTGTGTTTTCTGTGAGTCTTTATAGGAGTAAAATTGATTATTAAAATGATTAGGAAAAGTATTGATACTTTTGAACTGGTGATGATTTTTGAGAATTCCTTAAATAGCAAGTAAATATTTGGTCAGATTGTACCTGGAATGTAGGTAAAAAACAAATGGTCAGATTCAAATGATAATGTCTTGGTAAATCACGAATGCATTGTTTGAATGTTATTCTCTATATACAGTAGGTATCACTTTATTTGCATTATTTCCTCAAACTGGAGTCATTTCAGTATTAAGCAATTTGTATATATAAATAGAGATTATAAGTAAAATAAAATGGAAATTATTTACAAAAACCCATTGTCAGAATTTGGTTTAGTTAAGTAAAACACTATTTCACTTCCAATGTCAATTAAAGTTCTTCTATGATGTATTCAACTTTCTTCATTTAAACTTTTCAATAAATGAATCAAATTTATCCAGAACATTTTCATCTTTATTAGCATACCAAATCTAGCACTGAAGTCTTTAAAATATTACTTGATCTGATATTAAAAGCATTTTGTACATCCAGATAAAAATCTTTTTTACTATAATAAGAACTTGATAGCTAATATGCTTGACTATAACTAATCATACCAATCTATCTGATAAACTATCAATCTCTACAATGTTGTTGTTCTACTTTTTATTTATCATAAATTTCACTACACTAGTGTTTTTAATATTTGTCCATTTGCAGTAAAGTACATGCCCACTTTAAACTCAATTATATTTTCACATTTTTTTCTAACTTCACAAAGTCCAACCGTGTCCCATTTAATATTAGACAATTTATTTTCCAATTTGTACAAACTTCTTTCACTGAAAGATAATCTACAATTGTAGATAGCTTAATAAAAGGCCATCATTCAATGACAGCCTGTGTTTGAAATCAGGATTTTTTTTACCCACTCTACCTTTGGTAACCAATTGCAGTTCCCTGGGAATAGGATATAATTTTGTTTGTTCTGTTATAATTGAAAATATCTAATTTAAAAAAAGAGAGAAGTTATTCACACATCCTGCCTTGAAGAAAATTAAACTGATATTTTAGTCGGGCCACTGAGAAAAAGGACCATAGTATTTCTAGATTTTAGACTCGGAGTAAAATGCCAGTAAACTTACCATGCTGGCAAATGCTGTTGATGATCAGCTTTTCTATATTCATTTACTATTGGAATAATCACATAGTAATAGCAGCTGCACAGACAAAAACATGTTGAGTGGTCATTAGAATTTTGTCCTGCTTATTTCTGTTAAGGCCTTGAAGAGGAATCATAGGGGTTTCTTTTAGTTAACTGTATATCTCGAGATTGAAAAGTAACAATATTGTAATTATTATTATATCGTTTATTTTTTTTTTCAGTGAAATTAAATGCACACTTAATATTCATTAAATAGTATTATTAATCATCATAAAATATTAAAAAAATTATAAAAATGTGACAAAATGCTATAAAAAAATTTCTATAGTAGAAATTTATTATAAACTAATTTACAATGGAAGCAATATTGGTTAAAATTTTACCAAGTATTTTTAATTTTCTTTTTAGTATAGCGCAATTAAAGTGGGCAACAAACATTATTTGGGGTGACGTCTTGTTGGATTTATACTTAGAACAATTTAGACTTGATATTCTAGAGAAAATGATCAGAAAATGATGCCTCCAGTATAAATTGTTTCATTGTAATTAATTATACTGATAGGAAAACGTAAATATATGTAAAAGCTATGCTTATTTGAACAACCAAAAACATTTTTTTTATTAAAGTTTTTTAATTTATGATAATTTTTTTTATTACATTCATACTTTCAAATTCAACAATTTTATTTATTGCTTTAATTACGATTTCATAGATGCATATATCTAAATAATATATTTATAATATGACTGCAGAAAGGATTAATGACTTTGCAGCTTAAAATAAATATTTATGCATTTGTTGATATGTTAAATGAATAAAATATTTCTGACACACTAAAGCATAAACGGATTTAATATATAGCTTTATATGACAATCTTTTATATAAATATAATGAAAACAAAGGGAAAGGAACAATAAAAAATGAAAAATGCATAAATCAAAGTGAAACCTACAGTAACAAAAATGAAAAAGAGAAATTAGAATTTTAATAAAAAAAGACTTTTTTAAAAATAGAAAAAAATTAAAAAGATATATCATTTGATAAGGATTTGATTTGTTTGCTAACAATATTTAACGTCATATTAATTGTACGTTTAAATATTTTAACACAAACATACTTTCGCATACGCACACACGTAAATATATGCCCAAATATTGTCACACATGCTTATATATGCACATTCCCCCCAACAATATCTTGAGAAAATATAGTGCGATTAAGAAAGAATCAGTATTATTGGTGGCAGTATGTTATTGCTTTTTTTTTGACGCAATACAATTTAGCATTTGCATAAAAATTATAAGCAAATCTTAATAAATACATACATAAATCTAGAAGACCCCAAGAAAATAGATTGATTTTAGCTACAAAAATTCTTCCTAAAAGTTTAGATAAATTAGCAAATCATATGTGATGATAATGAAAAAAAATCATTAAATGATTAAAATTAATGCCAAATATATTTTTATGAGAAATTTAGAGAAGACCGTTTTTTGCCCCCCCGCCCCAATTGAATATATTATTAGTGATGAATAAAAAAATATTAATCCAGAAATGGTTTTATGTATTTATCTATTTTTCTTCTAACTTTTAGGATAATCTTAGACAATTTTATATGTTTCAAATGTTTAATCAAACTTAGTTATTTAAAATTGATGAACAGAAAGCTAAGAAAGTAAAATTTATGTAAGAATTATTTATATCTTTGTATACAAATGTAATTAAATCATAATAAAAAAAATAATGGCAAAATGAGATTAGAAACCCAAAATTTTAGAAATAGCTGACTTAAGATTATTATTTATTTATGCATTTTAAGTTGATATAATCTAATGACTTAAATGAAAAAATGCATTTACATAATGAAATATATATATTGTAACGGTATATATAATGCTACGTATGAAAGGATGAAATTAATATAATACAGTAGTATGTCTTAACTACACATGAAAAGATACACTTGCCTTAATCATAATAAAAGTGTAATAAAAAATACGATTGCCCTAGTTGGTACTACCAATTGTAATGGTATGCCATATATACATATAAAGAAAGGTCTTAACAATTGAAATGGCCCCAATCATTGGGAAAGTTAATTGTAATAGTACGTATAATGGCATCATATGAAGAAATGATATAGCTTCCATCATGAAAATTAATATAAATATGATACATATAATAAATGTAATAGTATGCATAATAACATACCATATACGTGTCAAGAGAAAAGAAATTGCCTTAAAAATGAATATAATAAAATATACTAATTCCAGCCATTGATTATGAGTTACAATAAATCAGGTTATAATGTCTAACTTGATTTGAACAAATTACTAATTTATAAATTTAAGATAATAAATGACCTATACTAAAAAAATATATTAATAATGGCTGAATGTATTCTAATCATTACTTATACTGTTACTGTGGCTAGCTGTACAAAATAAACCTAAATAATACAGAGCATTGACTAAAGCATATTACTGATTAATTCTCAGAGTTAATTTAACTAACAATTTGATTATATTAAATATAAATTGGAACAAAGGGAATTTTATTGAATCCAAAATATATATTCACAAGTAAGATTACATGTAATTTAATATTTCCATTATTGATGGCTTGTGAAACTAATCTACTAACACAAGATTATCATTTAGTTAAATGGATGAACTTGTCAAAATTAATAACTGATGTACTAAAAGAGAGAAAAAAAAATTAGATACTAATAAATTTCAAATAAAACTCAAAGTCATTCTTTTATATAAAACAAATGATATAAGCTTTATTCCAAGATTGTGATTTTATATTTTTATAATAGCACAAATATATATATATATCTGTGTGTGTGTGTGTGGAAAACATAAAACTTGTTTTTCAAATGTTCTATTTTTTAAAAATATAAATCAAATACAATATTTACTGACAATACAGATAACTTGCAGTTTATATTTTACATAGGAATTGTATAAAGCTGTTATGAAATTAAATCAATAGACAAATAAATAAATAAATTGTAGATATCTTATTAAATTAATAATTTAAATTATAGATGTATTTCTTTAAGGTTGGATCAACAAAAAAAATGATACAGAAGATGATATCAAGAGCTTCTTCCCACTATGCTATAAGGATTTATTCACTTTATTCTAAACCATGTCTTTTATGAAGAACATCAACTACTTGGGCTTTTTGTTTATAAAAATATTATCTCATTTGAGCCCTTCTGTATAAGAAACACGCACACACACACACACACACACATATATATATATATATATATATATATCAAGACAAATACAAATGTGAGGATATTAATGTATATCACTTCCATATTTACTACTATAAATTAATCCAATCATTTCAAAATACATCTAATATTAATACAATTAAAATAATTGAAGAATTAAGATAATTATTAAATAATAATATAATTTATAAATATGATTCTATAAAAATTTATATATTTATACAACTCATATGAAATTAAATGTAATTTATTGCTTTCCAATCTAAATTGATACATGACATCTATTATTTAATATATATGTATGTAAACACAAATCAAATATAAAAAAATATATTTATTTAGTATTACAATTGCTAATTTAACCTTGGCATTTAACAACATATTCGCCAATTTAGAATATAAAATGTCTTTAAAATAAATAAACAAATATATATATTAAAAAATTGACTTTCATTATTATTAAGATTTTAACATTCAAAAAGAAACTTATAGGTTAATTTTCAAATGTTACAATTATATACACTTTGATAAAGACATATTTTAAATGTTATAAAAAAAAAATAAACGTATAAAACAAAAAAAAAAAGACAAATTTTAATTACCATTTAATTTCTTTTAATATCTCTTTGTTTTCCAATCAACCAACTATTTCAGGTGTTTTCTTTTCTTTTATTCATCACAGAGTAGCTCGAAGTGACTTTAAAATATGTATACATATTGTTAATGAATTGATAGATTTTTTTCTTGTTGTTAGAACAATTGACTCCAATCGTTTTCTTGATATTCAATTATATAAATAATTAAATTGAACTATTACTCTAGATCATTAAAGAAATTTGAAGTTAAAACAAAATATATAAATAGCTATTTTCTGAAATCTATTTATGAATGCAGGTTTAATTTCAGGTTACATATTTTACTAGATTCCAATGGTGAAATAAGTTAGGCAAAGGAGAGGCAGAAATTGCCTCAAATAATAAAATTTGTACTTAGCAGATCATGTTTAGTGTTAAATCTTTATCCAGGAATTATTATAGAAAGATCTACAAGAAGAATTTGAGAATCAACAAAATAAAGCTATGACTTCTTCCTTCTTCTGTTTTATTAATTAATCATAATGGCAATTATGTCCTGGGTTTCCATAGTTATCTTTTGGCCTATTGTTATAAATTCACATGCAGATTGAAAAATCTTTAACACAGTTAATTGTTGATTTTAAAATATTTTTTTTAAATAACAAAACAAAAATAATTGTCAATAAAAAATACATATATTACATTGAAAAATTTATTTTTACAATCTACAAAATAAATAAATAAATAAACACTCGGAATAATAATATCATTATATCTTTTATAATTTTCAAAAATAAAAAAAATAAAAGTCCAATGTAATTATATTTAGCAATTTAAATACTAATGTTAATAATCATTTTTTATGCACACACTTGCGAATTTATATATATTCATTGCTATTAAAGTCTCATCATTGTAAAACAAAGCACATATCACAAAAATAAATAAACATGAACTAAATAACAATAAAACAATTAATAACAATAACAAACTATTTACAGATCCTTAAGTAAAACTAAATCAAAGATATTTTTTAAAACTATACTGGCACTTCAAAATGAAAGGGTCGATTTTCCATCTCTTACAATATATTTATGATTTTTGGACATCTCTGCAAAATTATTAAGTGGCTTCCATTATCCAGATGATGTTTGGTGGGATCCAGCTGAAAAGTTGGTGGAATGCTAATATTAACAATAAGCAAATATATAAATAGATACTGCAAAGTATATGTTCACATTTTTTCTTCTTAATCATCATTTTAATGGACACATATGTATATATATATATATAATTTTATTGTATGAATAATTTTTATTAAATATCTATTACAAACAAACTCATAATGTAATAACTTTAGTATAAAGAAAAAAGTGGAAAAGTGTACTGTTAGGAGTTTAATTAAAAAACACTAAAGAAAAAAAACCTCAGTGATAACATAATTTGTTTTAATTTGCTATATACATCATATATGATGCTATATGGAGAAAGTAATATAATTAAGACAATTTCCAAGTAGGTCTTTTACTGATTAATATATTCATCTGAGCTTAGATATCTTATAAATCAATTTATTCAAAATACAGCAAAACTCTCCATATAGTAGTGCCATCTTGTGCTAACAAGAGCAATCAATGAGATAGTGATCATGTGATGTTTAGTGGTTTAAATCAATTTATAAATGTTAAATATTTGATCTCTAGTATATTTTTTGCCATTTTAGATTAGACCAAGTAACTTAGAAGAATTCTTAAGTGTATTCCCCACTCGTTATAATTTTATATTATGTAAATACAAAACAGTGTGCTAATGTAGTTCTAATTATCTTTTTTTTTTTTTTATAAAACTCACAACTTTTTTTTATTTAATCTGTATTTTGCCTTTCATTTTTTTTTGTATGCAATTTACTCATCTCTGCTAATGTTGATGACTGTAAATATAAATTTATCAAGATTTCTGCTAATGAAAAGATAGTTTTATGACATTTGTGTTTATCACAAATCATTAAATTCTGCAACTTAATTTTTTTTTTTACGCACATTCATTTTTTTTTTTTTTTTTTTTTTTTTTTAGAATTTATTGAGTATGTTGTTAATTATGGCTGTTAAACACTCAGAAATTATTACTGTTTTACTATTAAAAATAAAAACTTGTGATAAAACTAGTTCTGACATTAGTTTATATAACTTTTCTAATGTTTTACTATATATATTATAAACTAATAATTTTTAACAGATGTAATTTCCACGCACATATACACACACATATATAACATATATATCAAAATCAATGATTTTTTTCTCATTTCTAGATAATTATAATATTCAGTTAAATGTTCAGGGTATTTTCTCTATGAATGTTCAGAAAATTTAGTTGAATATATATATAAACATTGAAATATAACTGGAATTTTTTCATGTATCAGTAGATATAACAAGACAACAAACCTTTAAAACTGAGTTTGACAAATACTTTGCTAATTACTACATCACATTGTTTCAGCTTGCATTGCTAGTTTTAATTTGTTGTTGCTTGGTCACATCATAATAAATTTTTAAATCTAAAATATTAAACATTTTATGTTTATATCCATAAGTTCTTGAAAATCTTTTAATTAAAAATGAAGTGTTATAACAGGTTTATCCATGTACCAAAGAAAAATATAATGAATTTGTTACAATTTTTATTTTAAACAACTACATCAAGGTGTAGAAATAGTGTGGCAGTTTCTACCATTATAATTTTGAGTTATATCTAACTTTTGATTAACTAGGTTAAGAACTTTGGTATTTTGTATACTATTTTCTGCATTTTGTTTTATGCTGCTTAAATATAAAAGTGAGTGGTTTGGAACATCATGTAATGTTTGAACAATAGAAGTAACCGCTTAAGTTTTAATTCAGAAATATTTAATCTTGAGTCCATTACTCATGTGATTTATTACATGTCCCTGAAATTAAAATTATGAAATTAATCTTAGTTTTAGTTTTATATTTCTGTTGATCATAAGTTAAAGAATCACAAACTTTTTGACTGTAAATATTATATCCATGTGTTATTTATCACTATGCATGTATATATCATAAAAGTCAAAGGTATTCAATATAGATAATAAAACATTAAAGATAATAAAAATGCTAATGGAATGAAATAATCAAATAGTTTATTGCTCAAGCAATCATATAATGTTCAATGACCAGAAGTCCTTCAATTATTTTTGTGTCTGGCATAAATATTAGCTATTTGTCAGATTTAATATATTTATCACCCAGTGGATGTGATCAAGTCAAACTGTCGGTATATCAATATTTAAATTTTTTAACATGGATGAACCTGCAAAATATATCTTATATATATATATATAGTAACAAACGGGGTTTGCATACAAACGTATGTAATATATTACTAATTGCGAGTGTTAATGTTGAGCGACTATATACGAAAAGATATATATGTAAATAGTCATTCGAACCCTGTTACAAAGAGTGTGAATGTTAGGTGGGTATGCTTATATAAATATATTTGTAATAAAACGTTAAAATACAAAAAATAAGAGAGGAATATAAGATATATTGTAATGATATAATAATAGAAAGGCAGAGATAATGGGATACTATTCATCTCTATACTATTCATGTTTCATAAGCATACAATCAACCTCAAGCAAGTGCTTAAAATATATATAAAATACTTTCAGTTCTATAATGCATCTATAGTTAATCACATACTAAAAACCATATAGCTTGCATGATGCCCCATATTATTTGATAATAAGAAATATATACTCAAAAGAAATAACAAGGAATGATTCAATTTATACTTATACTTTCTAAAAATTTTGACGAGAAATATCATAACTAAAACTAAGCAATCTATAATCTATTTCATTTGTGCACTCTCATAACTTCAAATTTTATTATCACTAATACTCATTATTAGCTTTCATTCCTGAAAATAAATATTTAGATTCTTCAATATATGAACAAGTATTGAAAAAAATCAGTTTAGTCATCATGGTTAGGCAATGTTAGAGTATAGATTTTGATACATATCTCATAAACAGCCATAAACAATTGCCATTATCATTTTTAATATAATTAACATCCTATGGGAACTCAGACTTAGAAACAACTTTAAATAAGATGTATAAATAAATCAGGCATACCCATAAAAATAGTATACTTTTCAAATTTGAATAATTTGTCATTGAAGTTAAACAATTTATTGTATTACCTGTATTATTATGTTTGTAGTTTCATCATACATTTGTATATGTAACTTAAATTTACCTTAAATGTGTTAATATTTGTATATAACTTGTTATCAATAAAGTTTTTTTTTAATAAAAAAAAGAATAATAGTTTTATTGCTTGAGTGTTCATAAGAAGTTTAAGCACCAGCTTTGTGAGTGATAGAACTAATCCAGGGATCTCCCAAATCCAAACCAGACACTCTATCACTGAGTCAAACCATGGACAGCATGAAAAAAGATTATTTGTTAACTGGTTATATTTATGAAATTTAATGGTATATTTTAATTTTTAATTTTTAACTCATTGTTACTTTCCCTAAATATTATCACCAGGTTTTAAAATTTTATGAAACAATATCATTTGTTTTATATGAGTAATATAGCAATATAATGATGAATGCTAGGCACACTCACATAAGCAATATTTCCAAAATTCAAGCTCAGATAAAATAGAAACTTCAAATAATCTACAGAATTATCACAGATGGACTACAGTAAACAAAAAAACACTAAAACTTTTAATCGCAAAATATAAATTTAATAACATAAAATTATGAAAAAGTATATGAAATATCTCAAATCATCTTAAAAGTTGCACACAAAATATATAAACAAATATCAAAACTAAATTTTAGAAATCAATAAAATAGTTGTATTGTTGGTTGTTAATATGAAGATTAATCCTAAAAAAATGAATAAGCTCTTTAGCTATGTATTTATAGGTATAAAACTTGAAATCTTTGGATTTATAAAATTTCATTTCAAATAACATAAGCCATTAGTGTTGTGACTAAAAGAGGGTCCATAAATATTTTAAGACTCAAAATGAAATAATAAATTATTTAGGAAATAGCATTATAAATTAACTAATTACACATCAATATTTTTTCTTTTGATTTTTATATTGATACATTTTTTAAATGAAACCTTAGAGTGAATAATATAACTATGAATATAAATAATGTTAAAATAATAGTAAGGAAATGTTTTGTTGTTTAGAGTTCATATGAAATTTGAATACTATATGTAACAGATCTGTGATCCACCATTTTTGAATTTCACTATTTTAACTCTCACTAAGCAGTGCAGAACATAAGTAAAATATGTACTAAGCAATTCAAATTATTTGAAGTAATTTTTGTAAGGGTTTTATATCAAAAATATCACTATTTATATTAATTTCCAAGTTATTATTTGTTACTAAACTATTAAACTTAGTATACTATTAAAATTAGAATATAAACCAAGAAGAGTGCAATTAAACTGATTTTAATATGTTTTCAAACAGTAAATTATTGTTATTTATGTAAAAGGTGAAATAAAATCCAAAAAAACTTGATGTGAGTTAGAATAAGCATAACAATCTATAAAGAAAAACTTTATAAGATGTAGTATAACTAACATATACAATTTATAGTCACCAATATATGAATATCAAAAAAATAGCACTACTTTTAGGTTGAAAAATGTTTATGACCTTAGAGAAAACTTCAAACAGTCAATTTTATATAAAATTATTTTAGCCATGTATTTTTTTGTTTATTATTTTAATAAATAATTTTTTACCATTAACAGGTAAGACTATTAATACTTTATTAAAGGATTTATACTCTGCAACTTGGCACAGCTTGTAACTGGCATTCATTTTTTAACATCTATATTCAATCTGCTGAGGTCATGGTCAACAAGCAGATAAGAAAATTTAATATTAAACATAAATTTGATAGAACTTCTAATTCTAAACCATAGATTGATATGCCTTACATCCATAATATACATCCAAAAATAATATCGATTATGCATAAGAACTTACAACACTGGTTAATAACTGAATCATTATTAAAACTACTATCATCATCAATTTACATAAGTTTGATTACTAAAAATACAATCTCAAAACAGTAGTATAACATTTTCTTACTACTTAATGTACAACATACAAATTAAATAGGTTTTAATTACGACATATAGAATTTTATGAGTTTGATCGTATTTTCCTTGTTTCCACCCATAATGAATATTTCATAATTAAAATTGATTCACATGTAAACTCTCTGAATTCTTGGATATTTTTTAAAGATAGGACATGTATAATTTTAATAAATAAAGTTTCAATATTTCATTACTTTTAACTTATTTAGTCCATGTCAAAGATCAAGAATGATTGTTCAAGCAAATAATTATGACAGTTATAAAATAATTTTCTGGTTAGCTATTATCTTCTTTCAGCAACTATATTATAATGTTAATAATATGATAACTCACATAGTGAGAATGTTATCTCTAATATCAGTTCAAAGTGGGTTATAGCTAATTTCTTATCATTCACACACTGGCACACAAAAAATATTAATATAGCATTTCACTCTGCATATATATAGCACAACTGTATATGTTAAAGTCATGAAAGTAAAATAATCACATTTCAGATTAATATATTTTGTAATCAATAAAGAATATTTCCAACTAGATTGACCTTTAAAATTGTTTTTTCCATTTTTATGGTTGATAATTTCAGTACATTTCAATTATAGACATTTTGAAAGACAGTCAGCAGTTAGATTTTTGGCTAGAAGACTTGAACAGATTTGTCTAATTTTTAACTTCTCATATTGCTATCAGCACATGATAATACCACAAATTTGAATTATATAAGAAAAGTTTTAATTACCTTCTTTCTTTATCCTTAAATCTTTTTTTCTTTTAAAAAGCAGCGTTTGTATTCATTATATGTTTAACAGCAGAAAAAAAAAGATTTTTTGCTCTTTAGATACTTGTTGTTTCTAACACAGTTTCAAAAAAAAAATCTGAATGTTCTCTCTCCACCCAATCATATTTCTCCTCATTTACATATTTCTGTTAAAATGAAAGACAAGAGAGAAAAATGTGTTTATCATATTTTATCAACTAATTCAAGTTAAATTAACTAAATCATTTTAACCAAATTAAATACTCCTTAGGATTATTTAAAGAGAAAAACAAATAATGATTTTTTTTATTTATCTTACTAAATTTGCTGTATTATGCTGTTGGTTTTTGCATGTTAAGGATAGATTGTCTAACTCAGTGATTGGAAAAGAGCAAAACTAAAATAGGAGAGAAAATAAATATATAATAAGCAAAGCAAAAATGAAACTATGCAATCTCATCATTAAGTCAATTTGAATACAAGTACTAAGTATATACAAAATGCTAACCATGATAATCAAGTCACCTAGAAAAAGATAGAGAAATTTTAAGTCAGTTCCATGAAACTATATATTTGTACCTAAATATAAGATTACAATATATATATCATCATCATCATCATCAACCATTATCAATCCACTGCAGGATGAAGGTCTCTCCAAGTTTAATCCATCTTCTCCAATTTTTAGCTTCTCTTCTCCACAACACCCCTGCACATTTTCTTATTTCATCCATCCATCTCACATGTGGTCTCTTTCTGGGTCTTTTACAATCTCTTGGAATCCAGTTTAAAATTTCAATTGTCCATCTATTATCATCTCTTCTAGCAATATGTCCAGCCCAACTCCATTTCAATCTTTTAATTTTTTCAATAAGGTCAGTAACACCTGTTTGTTGTCTTACCCATACATTGCGTTTTCGATCTCTTCTTGTTACTCCCAACATACATCTCTCCATACTCCTTTGAGTGGTCTGAAGTCTCTGTATTGCTCTTTTATTAAGTGTCCAAGTCTCAGATTCATAAGTAAGAACTGGTAAAACACATTTGTTAAAAACCATCCTTTTCAAACACATAGGCATATTTTCTTTTAGTATCAAGTTATTTCTACAAAAAGCACTCCAACCAAGTTTAATTCTATGATTAATTTCCTCCATTATGTTTCCATCTGTACTAATAATCTGACCAAGGTATTTGTAACTGTTAACTTCTTCTAATTCTTCATAATCAATCTTTATTTTCATATTTTGAACAAATCGATTAAACATTACTTTAGTCTTTTTAACATTTAGCTTTAGTCCTACTGTTCTACTTTCATCTGCTAACTCCTGCAACATTTCCTGCAGCTCTGAAGCATTATTTGCAAAAACAACTACATCATCTGTGAAATCTAAATGACTTAAATACTCTCCATTTACTTTCACTCCTTTAGTTTCCCATTTTAATCCACAAAATACTTCTTGCAGTACTGCTATAAAAAGTTTTGGAGATATGGAGTCACCTTGTCTTACACCTTTCTCAATGTTGATTTTTCCAGTATCATTATGTAATCTAATTGTTGCTGTTGCATTTTTATAAATATTCTTTAAAATATGACAATATCCTGGATCTATACCTTGATGATCCAATGCTTTAATCACTGAAGAAATGTGTATAGAATCGAATGCCTTTTCATAATCTACAAATCCAAAACATAATGACAACTCTATGACTTCTCTCAATACCTGGATATGATCTATTGTACTAAAACCACTTTTAAATCCAGCTTGTTCTTTTGGTTGGTGGAAATCCAAATCTCTGTGAGGTTTATTATCTTGGTAAAATTTTTATATAAAACTGATAAAAGGCTGATAGGTCTGTAATATATATATATATATATATATATATATATATATATATATATATATATATATATATATATATATATATATATATATATTCATATATATAAATATATACATATATTGTAAATAATATCATACTGTTAATTTTATGTGATTACTGAATGTTTATTTATTTGTATAATGTCAAAATGATAATTACTTTTTAAAATAATTATAACATATTAGAAATAAATGTAGAAAAAAAAATTATAAAGATTTTATATAATATATATGTATGTAAAGAATAGACACAAGTATCTTGCAGATTTATTATTTATAATATTACTCTTTAAAAATATTTTTTTTATTTTATAGTCATTAAGTGTGAGACTTTAAATAATTGCTTAGTTAAAAGAATAAAAATGCAAAGTTAGTGGATCGTAAGATTGTAAAAAAAATAAATAAATCGTTCTTTCTTCAATCAATTAAATCAAGAATGTTAGTTATCATAGTATTATTCCAATACATACCATAGTCACTAAGTATTCTTAAATTTCTATCTCTGTTAATATGCTTTATAAATATTTTTTTTTAATATTCCTTTATTTGATCTTCTATACATTCCAAAATTATAAGTGTCACATATTCACATTTCATCACATAATCTACATTTTCCATATAACTTCACATAACTATTATTTTATTAGTTTTCAATAATCTTATTCTAGTCTTAAATGATAGATTATTACCCCACTCATTATCATATACATTCTTAACTATAATATTGTACTTAATACAACATTTCAATTTTTGTATCTATTGACCTTTAATGTAATATCCAATTTTCACATTTGGTATTTCAAAATTTTCCACACATCCTCTTTCTAATTTATTAACATATACATAGTAAAATAGTTTAGTTTAATATATATTTGAGTTTTATAATCCAATTTTTTTTTTCACATTCAACTTATTCTTTATAATCATCATAAAGTAATTACTGTGAACAATATATTTGTTTTCAGTGCCTTTTAATTTCCTTCTGAATCTTTATCCTAACACATCAATATCTTCCATAAAATTTGATGTACTTTGTATTAGTTATAAGTAATAATATATATTTAATTATATATTATTTTTTTCTGTATTTTTTTAATTCATATCTTCTCAATATGCACATTTGTTTTACTCTTCATTTATGATTTTTCATTAATATCTTTGGTTACTCCAACTAAAACTAATTTTGTTTTCTCTCAAACTCTGTGCATTTAACTATAGTAATAATTATATTTTCATTTTCTAAAAAAGAAGAAAAGATAATATGTTTAAAATTTTTTTTCTCTAATCTCTTTTCCAGGAACCATGAATATCATATAACCACCATTGTTGATTTTCGATACATACTAAACTGTATTTTATACTAAAATTCGGGCCAATTTAAATAATTTATTTTTATAATATATATATCGTAGGTTTTTAAATACTTCATATATGTTTTTAAAATAGTTTATAAGAACAATTTATATATATATTCATCTCATACATCATTTATAGATAAATACTTGTGATTAATTTATTTTTTTTAAACATTTAAATCATTTCTCTTTGTTGCTATTTTATTATTATGCTTTTTTAGTTTTATTTTACACATCTTAAAAAGGATTTTAATAAATGTCGGCTTTTGTAAAAGAAAATATTTTTTCTAACAATGAATAATGATTTATATTTTATTGATTTAACTGAATTTTTCTGAAAGTAGCTTCTTATTTTATTTTTACTTGTTTGTGGTCAAAATTATTGGATTTGCACTTTATATATATATAACATCAAGAATATTTTTTTTATTTTATAAAATCAATAATTTAAAAAAAAACACCAAAATATCATTAATAATGTTGTAAATGAAAAAATGAATTATCTTTATTAATATAAACTAATAATTAAATCTCTGATTATTGATTGTGTGACAAAAATGTTCGTTTAAAGTCAGACAATTTGTAGTCAATACGATTTAAATATTGACTAAGGATAGAGGAGATATTTGAAAGTGTTGGTCTTGTATGATATGCATCTCGCGGCTCATTTACATATTTAAATGCAAAGTATAAAGTTATAGTCATATTTAATAATTTGCATTAAAAATTTTTTTGGGATTAAAATGTTATTATTTTTGTAAAAAAATACTTTTTAAAAGTATAATTTATTACTGTAATCAATAAACATCACATGACTACCTCCTCTTATCAGAAAAAATTTGTTCAAGAATTGTAACAGTTATGTACATCATTTAACAAGTAAAAGTAGATAATGAAATCAGAGTCATAGGATATGACATCTTTACATTGTCAAAGTCTGCAATATGTCACAATTGTATTTGTTTTATTCAGTTACTGCATTTTATCTGACCAATCCAGAATTACTTGAAACTTTTACCATTAGCTAATAATAGTTGATATCAATTTATCAATTAATAATTGGATTATTAAGTAAGTAGCTGGAGTTTTGTTTTACATTAGTAAATATCTACAGGCGTGTTTATGAAATATAAATACTTAGGTAAAACATTTCAATTAGCTTTTTTACATTAATGATATAAATTATTATATACTCTGTATAGATTTAATCTCAACTAAAGGAAATAATACCAATAAAAAGAATTTCATCATAGACTAAGCAATATATATTATTAGATTCCATTTGTGAACTCTCTGGTGTAGAATACTGTGACTCATGAAGTGAAACAAAATTCAATTAAAATTCTGATATATGTGTGTAAGTATTCAGTGTTTACTGAGATTTTCAATTTGGTATCACAGCAAAATAATTACAAAGTTTGTTTTTTGCAGATATTGTGTAATGGAGTCATATAAAAAGCAGATACAGTAATTAAGTGGATGAAGAAAGAATTTATAAATTAGCCTGACAGGAAATAACTTCAGAATTACCATTTACCATGTAATTTTAAATTTCAGTCATATACTATTACACCATCAGTGGACAAATATATTAATCAGAATTATCTAGATATTATGATTCATGATGTGCAAAAGTATTTGGAATATATAGTTCTCACTGACAATAGATGACTCAACATTATATCATGTTATTCTATCAATATTTAGAAAAAATGGTGTTTATTTACTAAATATGATATAGTGTCTTTGCCAATATTTTTGCTTATTATCTTGTTTATAAAATGAATATTTATTAACATTATTATTACTTATCAACTCCCTCTTCAATCCTTTGAGAATATACCTTTTACCTGGTGAAAAATATGTAAGCTTGTAAGAGCTTATATTTAGAGTGGGCACATTAGTCTTTCTATAATAAGGTAGTTACTTTTTTTAAAAAATTGTCATAAAATAAAACTGTTCTCAATATCCAATTTTCAAAAGAATTGGCAATAAATCTCCTAGAATGTTAATGTTCAGAATGTGTTGTTACATGGATTATAATGTAATAATGCAGAAGTCTATAATATGTTGCTTCATTTAATGTATAGTATATTTAACTTTTATTTACTTTTTTTGCCATTTAAAATATCACATATGGTTAATAATAATTTTAGTACTTTGAATGTCTGAATAAATGGTTGACTGTTACTGTTTTTTATTATTTTATTATTGTTAAAAAAAGTATACTGTTATACTCCTATACATTTTTTTCCATATTTTTATTTTGATAGTAAGGATTTAAGGTTTTTTCTTTTAATTTTAGTTTCTAACTAAGAATAATGACACATCTACAGATATGAAAGTTAATTGTGATTGACCAAAAAGAAAATTGTGCCAAGAGTACCTTTTAATGCCTTGTAAAATAAGAAAATGATTTATTATAAGCTAGGTACTATTTTCAAATAGATTTTTTTTGTCTCCACTTTTTCCTTACAATTTTCAGTCACTCATGATAGTATAGAATCCAATTGTTTTGAGCTCTTTAGGTCATTTGTTATCTTTGTATGCTTATTATTACAATTGTATTTGTGTTACATGTTTTTATTTTTTAATTATATACAAAGCAGTTCTTATTTTAATTTAAATTTTTTTTTTTTTACATCAAGCCCCCAAAAATTAAGAGAGTAATGATAAAAACAGATTTATTAAAATAATACTATTACTAATGAATTAGGCTGGAATTACGTATATGCCAAAAGTTTCAACTTAGCAAAGATTGTATAATGAAAAAATTATATGTAAAGATATCTCTGTTTACCATAGAAGTGGTAGAGACCTAAAAATGGTGTAAAAGTTGCATGAATCACATAATTTGGCTAAGTCATCATGCTGGGTCAATTATTCTTTAAAGAGTAAAAATTAACCTATTATCAGTAGTATGCTTTTTATGAAACTTGTTTCTTTCAGAAATAAAAATTAATAAATCACATGATTACATTTTAAAAGGAAGTGGTCCAATCATTGAAAGAAGATTTCTTGGTGTTGTATTTACTGTTAAGTTTAATTTATTATCTTCTATTCTTAGAATTTCTTGATGTATTAAGGAAAATCTAATAGAGTTAAAATTTGCCTTCCACAATGGTACCAATTCTCAATTTAATGAAATATTTCTTTTTGAAGGCTTTAATGCCCATTGATCCAAATAAGTAAACTGGGCCAAAATAAACTCAAATAATCTGCTTTTAGTGAATTTTTGCATAACCAGGGATTGAATATCACAAGCATATTTTAAAGCAGAAAACTACTGTAAAGAAATATGAATGTTTTCATGATTAAAACAATGGCATGTAAGAAATTACATTCTAATTAGGTGATTTCAAGAGAATTTTTTTCTACAGAAACACAAATGAAGAATGTTAAACAGGTCATAGATTAACATGCCTCACAAAAATGATATTTATTCATAGAAACATCTATTACTTACACTAAATTTTAACAGTTATTAAACACTACTATTGGTAATTTAAATTTTCAGGATTGTTGCTTCTTATGAGAACATTTGCTAAAAGAAAAAACATGAGTGGGATTCTGACAATGATTTTATTATTAAAAAAGCACGTAATATTTTCCTGCCTGGAAGAATAATAAATTTAATATTGATCTTCATAAGATTTAAAAGCACATATTATATGACTATCAATTTAAGATTTAAAAATGATTCATTGATTAAAACTACAAAGAGGATATATGCAACTACTGATCACTAATGTCCATTACCTTAGATATTTTTTGAAATATTGAAAGCAACATATGGCATTGTAAAGTAGTATTATATATTTTAAAATTCTTTAATTAATCTTATTATGAATAGATAAATATTTTGATAATTTTTTAAATAATAAAATATTTTGACCAATATTTTGACAGTCTTTTGAATAATAATACAATAATTGAACGAAGTTTTCAATGATATATTTATTTTATTTATTGATTTTTATGACAATAATGTTTGAAATAGTTTATAGATTGCTTAATAAATCAGGGATGACAATATAACACAGATTTGATGGAATTTGAATTTGAACGAAGTAAAAGTAAAAAACCTTTCTTTTCTTGGAGTTTGGACTCACAGTATGTTGAACATTGTCAATGCTTGCTGCTTCAAAGTATGATCTATAGAATATATATATATTTCATGTGTTAACGTATGGGCCGGGAAGAAAACCCACGAACCTAGGACAACTGCTTATAAGCCAGTTGTGCTGACAACTCGGCCACCAACGCTTGACATATATATTTATATTTTGAATGCAACATATAAAGTCTTTCACATAGAAATTCTTATTCACAAAAACACAAACTCTTAATTAACCACTGATTGAAAAAAAATCTTTAGTTTTTTTTAGCTTGGGTGGACATCATCTTAGTCTTTATATAAAAAGATGGATTTTGATATTGAGATATATAAGGACTCTCATCTAGTGCTACAGTTTTTAGCAAGTTAAAGAAATAGTATTTCCTCACAGTTAAATTTCTACTGAAATTAAATTAATTATTTTACTTAATTTAAACGTACAAAAATGAGATTTGAATATACTATTAAAATAAGATAACAGCCTTAAAGTCAATTAATTCATTGTATTCTCATAACGATGTGGATCATTATTTAGATTTTTTTTTTTTTTTACAGATTTTTAATGATGTTATCGATTTATATATTCCCAATAAATTCTCCTTAATGGCTTTTCTCTTTGGTTCTTCTACATTTTCATTAAGAGGAAATCTTATCATCGCAGACTCATTTTTGAAACAAATATTTTTTTTATATAATAATTTTATTAATTTTCAAAGATTACCTAACATGTTTAAATTTTTTTAATAATAATAAATTTAATATTTACTTTTAACATATGCTTTCTTTCTTTAATGATAACTACACTAAATTTCTTTTGATTTTAAAAAAATTGAATTCAAATATCTAATATTTTGTTCTATTAACTCTTTGACTAAATCAGTTATTTCCAATGATGTCAAACGACATTATTATAGATAAGAACTCCATTTAGAAATTTATTTTCATATCTTGCAAAGGCCAAATATTAACTTTTAGAAGTCATTTGAAAGCTTACATTTTTAATAATAATGTTAAGATTATCAAAAATATATGATATAGAATAAAGGGTTAATTGTAAAAATAAAATATTCAAATATGGAAGAATATGAACAAAAATCTCGCCAGAACCGACTCAAAATAGAAAGGTGGATTTTGCAACTAAACAGGTTAACAAATGCATTTTTTAAACTGAAGGCTTCTAGGTTGATAACATTACAGCTATTTTTTTTTATTTGCAAAGTTGTTATTTCTAAGATTAATTTCATTAACTGTATATATGCTTGCCTGAAATTGAAAACTACATTTATATTTATTAAATTATCATAAAAATTCAGAATTGACTATTTGACAGTTCTTTGATAGAATGTCTCAACCATAATAATTATTGCTTCCAGTTTTTTAACTTGTATATTTAAAAGTGAAATATATTATTAAAAAATATAAGTTGAAACACAAATATATTTTATTTGTAATAATTATAATAAAAATATTTTGTAAAAAATAATTACAAATAATTATATCATCATCATCATCATCATCATCATCATCATCATCAACCATTATCAATCCACTGCAGGATGAAGGTCTCTCCAAGTTCAATCCATCTTTTCCTATATTTAGCTTCTCTTTTCCATACCACCCATGCACACTTTCTTATTTCATCCTTTCATCTCACACATGGTCTCTTTCTGGGTTTTTTACAGTCTCTTGGAATCCAGTTTAAAATTTCAATTGTCCATCTATTATTATCTCTTCTAAAAATATGTCCAACCCAACTCCACTTCAGTCATTTAATTTTTTCAATGAGGTCAGTAACACCTGTTTGTTCTCTTACCCATACATTGCATTTTCGATCTCTTCTTATTACTCCCAACATGCATCTCTCCATACTTCTTTGAGTGGTCTGAAGTCTCTGTATTGCTCTTCTATTAAGTGTCAAAGTCTCAGATCCATAAGTACGAACTGGTAAAACACATTTGTTAAAAACCTTCCTTTTCAAACACATAGGCATATTTCCTTTTAGTATCAAGTTATTTCTACCAAAAGCACTCCAACCAAGTTTAATTCTATGATTAATTTCATCCATTATATTTCCATCTGTATTAATAATCTGACCAAGGTATTTGTAACTGTTAACTTTTTCTAACTCATCATAATCAATCTTTATTTTCATTATTTTGAAAAAATCTATTAAACATTACTTTAGTCTTTTTAACATTTATCTTTAGTCCTACTTTCCTACTTTCATCTGATAACTTCTGCAACATTTTCTGTAGCTCTAAAGTATTATTTGCAAAAAACAACTACATCATCTGCAAAATCTAAATGACTTAAATAATATCCATTTACTTTCACTTCTTTAGCTTCATTTTAATCCACAAATACTTCTTGCAGCACTGCTGTAAAAAGTTTTGGAGATATGGAGTCCCTCTGTCTTACACCCTTTTCAATGTTAATTTTCCTACTATTATTATGTAATCTAATTGTTGCTGTTGCATTTTTATAAATATTCTTTAAAATATGACAATATTCTGGATCTACACTTTGATGATCCAATGCTTTAATCACTGAAGAAATGTTTATAGAATCAAATGCCTTTTCATAGTCTACAAATCCTAAGCATAATGGAAACTTATATTCATTTGTCTTTTCTATAATTTCTTTCAATACCTGGATATGATCTATTGTACTAAAACCACTTTTAAATCCAGCTTGTTCTCTTGGTTGGTGGAAATCCAGTGTTTTCTCTAGACAAGTTGTAATTATCTTAGTAAAAATTTTGTACAAAACTGATAAAAGGTTGATAGGTCTGTAATTTCTAATATCTTCTTTATCACCTTTTTTAAATATTAATATTAATACTGCATTCTTCCAATCAACTGGTACATATTTATCATTTAGATATTTGGTATATAGCTTTGCTAAAAAATTTTCTATTTCTTTACCTGCATCTTTTAATATATCGATTATAATTCCATCATTACCTGGAGCCTTCCCTTTCTTCATAAATTTAATTGCATGTTTCACTTCCTTATTCAAAATTCTGGGCAATTCGGAAAATATAATAGATATAGGAGGCATTTGTTCTTTATTACTATATAATTCTTGATAGAAGTCTTTTACACATTTCATGATGTCATCTCTCTTTTTAGTAATAATACCCTCTTTTTTTCTTATTGCAGATATAAATTTCCTACCAATACCAAAATGTTGTTTTACACTCTTTATACTTTTATTTTCTTCTATAGCTTTCCTTGCTAGTTCACAATTATACTTTCTTATATCATTTCCAACTCTTTTCCGCACGTTTTTACAAAATTCGAGATATTCAATCTTTTTTAAAGCATCATTGTTGTATATCCTCATATTCCTTCTTTTCTTCATAAATTCTCTAGTCTCAGTAGAAATTTTATTGGTCTATTGCTGCTTTTTTCTACCAGCTATATTTGTTGCAGTTTTTAAAAGTATATCACTTATTTTCCTATTAATGTCATTCAAATCTGAATCATGTTCAAAATCTACTAATACTTGAAACCGATTTGTAAGTTCTAATTTAAATTCATTAGAATGTTTCTGAAGATTAGGAATATCAACTGCAAATATTGTTTTCTTTAATAATTTTTGTCTCTCTAGTTTTGCATTAACATGTATCTTACATCTTACTAATTTATGATCACTTTCTGTGTTAAATTTATTAAGAACATTACAATCTTGAAATATGTATTTTCTGTTAGTCAAAATATAATCTAATTCTGCTGTACCTTAATTTGGATGCTTCCATGTCCATTTCCTTTTAACATTTTTTTCAAAAAAAGAATTCATAATATAAAGTTGTTTTTTTTCTGCCAACTCCACAAGTCTATGTCCTCTCTCATTTCTATTACCATAATCAAAATTACCTACAACATTTTCATCTTTCATTTGTTTACCAATTCTAGCATTAAAGTCTCCCATAACAATTTTAAAATTCAAAAGCCTTTTGTACATACATATAAAAATCTTCTATAACTTCATCACTATGAGAACTTGTTGGGGCATAAACCTGAATTATCTGCATTTGGTATCTGGTATTAAGTTGTAAAACTAATTTTGCCACTCTGTCTGATACACCATCAATCTATACACTGTTATTCTTCCATTTTTTATTTATAATGAATCCTACTCCATTTGAACTTCCAATATTTGTGCCTCCACTATTTAAATCAATTGTTTCTTCACGTTTTCTTCTAACTTCACAAAGTCCAATAATGTCCCATCTAATATAAGACAGTTCTTCTTCTAACTCTTACAATCTTCCTTCACTTGAAAGTGATCTACAGTTGTAAGTACCTAAATTAAAAGTCATCATCAAATGGCAACATGAGTCCACAATCAGGGGATTCTTAGCACCCTTTATCTTTGGCCACCAACCAGTGCCTTGGTTGGTGGCTTTACAGCCTCCTGGGAATAAGGGCCATTATTTATTTTTGTCTGTCATGATTGTATATATTGGAAAAGATATTCTTAAACTTGGAGTAAAAAGCCAATAAACTCACCACACTGACTAATGCGTGTTGGTGAGCAACCCATCCATGTTCGTATACTATATGAATAATCACATAGTAATAATAGCTGTAATGACAAGAACATATGGAGTGGACATTAGAAATTTGCCCTGCTCACTTCCTTTAAGGCCTCCAAGAGGAATTAAAGCATCTCCTTTTAGTTAATAGCAAACTCCTTCCTGCAGGTGAAATAATTATATACACTATGAAATTATGTAATTTTTTCTTTATTGTTCAAAAGAATTGAATGGAAAGTTTTTAATACTGTATTCAAGAAATCAACCAATCAGCAATATTTAGTTTGTCAGGGTCTTTTTATTTTATACTTAATAGACTGCTCTTCTTGATTAATAGTCATAAAAAATCTGAAGATATCAGTAGTCCACAGAGCAGTTACTGTAAACTGTACATAACAATAAAAAGGCCAAAAAGCAATTTAAAGCTATAGCATAGTGGAATAACCACAGTATTTTCATAAGAAACTATAAAACCTGTTAAATTGAATGATTTTTAATTATGATATTTACTAAAAAATAAATTTTCATTAAAAGTTTTTACTGCTAGTGATTTGAATAGACTTTGGCAACTGAAATCTCATGTTGTAGATTGTTGTTCCTATGAAAGCTTACTGACAACCTACAGCTTAAATAAATAACAAAATATGCTGTAATTTAATATCATGTTTTGAAATAATAATTATAATACAAGCTGATGAAACAGAATTTGTATTTGAACATTTAATTTTCTATGAAGGGTCTAATGTTATATCTTATTTTATTATTGCATGCAAATTAAATATCTTTAAATATTACACTTTATTGGTCTTAGTAAAAAAATGTTTTAAAATGGAAGTATTATTTACTTTATTTTTGTCTACTTCAGACACACATGTATATAAACTTTGGTTATTTTATTTTATTTCAAGAATAAATTACTACTTTCATGGTTATTAAAAAAACAGATTTATGGGGGTGTGTGATTTTATTTTAGTTTACAAGCTGTTCCAACTCCAAAAATAATTTTAAATAATATATTTTATTTTTATGATCACTTTTAAGCACACAATATCCTGTGTAGTTTGTTGCATGGTAGGGTGGCAGACTCTAGATCTTGAGGGCTATAAGCATGGCTCATATCTATCACTTCCAGTACTCAAATTTTTTACAAACAGGAGCAATATATCATGCAATTACTTTACTTGTGCAAAGTATTAATAATAAAATGTAGATTGTTTAAATCTAAAATATTGCTGAAATAAGAACAACTAAAATCATTTTACTCCTAAAATGTTTATATATTGTAACAGGCACACATGCTGTTACATTATTTTAAAAAAATATTAAAGTATAAATGTTCGCAAATAAAAGTTATTAAATAAAAGTTAGAATTAAAACAAATTGAAAACTAAAAGTTTGCAAAAATATATTGTAACAGACGGGGTTCGAATACAAGAGATAAGGCAATAGTGCTAATTGAGAGTGTTGATATGGAGCGATTATATGTGAAAAGATATATATGTAAATAGTCATTCGAACCCTGTTACAAGGAGTGCGAAAATTATGTGTGGATGCATATGTAAATATAGTTGTATGTGCGAGTGTACAATATGCGTATGTATTAACAGTGATGGTTACAATCAATTATATATAGAGCTGTATAAATTGTAATTGATTATTCGTATATATTTTATCCGTTAAGTTTTTTTTTTAAAGTTTTAATAATATTGTCAGTAACACGTGTTTTTCTTTTGTTAATTAATCTCTTGAACATATGAGGACAGAAATAGAAATGAATCAATTGCTGTAGGCAGTTTAGTCAATAACTGGTGTCGAGAAGTCTGAAAACTGGTCAAGTGGGTATTTTTGAAGAACAATGGAAGAACTGGTCAGTGGCGTACGGATACACAGAGAAAATTTTACAAAGTTAAAAGTGAAAAACAAAAGAACTTTTCGTTGTGCTCGAAAGGAGAGATATAGATAGAAAAAAAAGAGACGCGGCTTGAACTACAGATTGTGTGGACGTGTAATTTTTTTCTTAAGAAGTCATTAATATTTTCCCACCCAAAATGTCGGGGTAATTCTATAGTGCGAGTTTCGTTAATCGGCCCAGTGGACACTTGTCGTGGAACTCACCTGAAGCGGACTTACGAACTGCGTTATTAAAATAAAGAAATTTTGTTTCATCAAGTGTAATGGTGATGAAAGATCTTTGAAAATTGGACCCTGTCATAAAGCGAGTGAATCACCTACTCCACCTCTGGGATAAGCTATTCGATATAGCCTATTGGAACTGTTTACCATCTGTTATCTCTACCAGACCAGTATTCTTGGAGAGTTATAAATGCGGACTTGTCTTTGATCACGTGAACTAAGGTAAATTGATGTGGCACAAAAATATATGTTCAGTGAATGTGTCTTAATAAAGAAACTAGTGTTACCTCAATATTAATTATTATAATAGGTCTCTTTTAAAATTAAATAAAATAACAACATTAAATAAACAGCTCTGATGTATAATTGCACTATTTTGATGCGTGTATGAATTATATATGTGTGTATCAGAATAAATGGGCTGTGTGCTTGAATATTGATATATTTATATGCATGTATAAATGGGAGTTATTGGTAATGGGTATAGTCGTAAATAAAATAAATTTTATGATAAGATCCAGGTTAGATTAATGGATTTATAACAAATAAACTATCGTACATAATAATAGACATATAAGACTCAGTTAGGTATTGTTTTAGCTTGTTCTCTAGTTAGACTATCATCCCCAAACCCTGAGATTGAGCTGGTTCGATGTGCTACCATAAATAGTTATACATACCAGAACTCTTATTTACGTTTTCGATGAGATAATTCTTATCCACGTGTAAGATTGGCGCGTGAGATGGAATCAAACCCTGCTCACAAATATCTTCATTCGAAGCTACGGGTTAAAGCCTACAATGGCAGTTTAAAAGATATCGGTGGTGTTATAATGGCATCCCAACTAACGGGGCTGCGAATGTTAGAAAATGGGCATTAGAAGGACATCCTAACGTAACGTAAAAGAGCTCACAAACGAGAGTGGATTTTTTTTTTTAAAAAAAAAAAAAAAAAAGGGAAAAATAAAAGGGATAGTTTTGTTATAAATCGGAAAGAGTTTGAACACATATTGGAAAGATAGTAGATGGGCATATTTTGCATGGTGAATGTACGGATAGAGAAGTTCTCGAGTGGTCAAGGGGGAAAATAGTGTTGATGTATGTCCTGTGATATATTATAAAGTCATGGGTTATAAAATAGAGGTTTAAGAATTTATCTAACATTGAGATATTATAAAACAATATCGTTCAATATGATAAGAAGGAGGGACAAAGGTCTATCAGGTGGGTCATGCAGTGGACCACTGGAAGCCGGGGTGACGAACCTGGCACATTTAACCTTAATAGTGATATATAAAAAAATGAAGCAAAAAAATAAGCCAAAAGTGGAACAGCAGAAGGCGAGTGAGAAGAAACTAAGCTTGATGCAGAAAATTTTAGATAAATTAGAAAGCATAGAACTCCGATTTCAGAAAATGGATGAGAGGTTCGGAATGAGATTCCAGAAGTTAGAACAGAGACTAGGGAAGGAAAGTGAAAGTACTCAAGGGGAAAAGGAATATGAGGGAAATGAAAGTGAAAGTATGGAAAAGACTGAGAAGTTGAACAATAAAGAAGTAGAAGAGAGTTTAGATGTATGAGAGGGGAGTGTGAAACAGAAGCGGAAGGCCGGTGAGGCAGAACTACTTAATGCACTAGACCTGAGCGCATATGACCATAGCGTGCTGTTGGAACGAGGAAAGGAAGTCCAAGATCAGCAAAGTGCTAAGGTTGGGATAGGACGATCTGATGGCGATGCAATGTACAGAAAAGGAGGCGATGATAGTTACGGACAGAGATGGAAGTACGCTCCAGAAGCGCGGCGTCCACCAGACAAACCAAATTACGATCAAGTAAAGGCCTCATACAATGCTCGGTCACTCAAGCCCTTTGCAAACCCAGAGAGGGATAAAGGATAGAAAAGAGTCGTTTAAGAAGCCGTTTAAATACACAGAAGGTATTTGAAGGCTATTGCACCAGGGGGGTATGTAACAGACGAGGTTCGAATACAAGAGATAAGGCAATAGTGCTAATTGAGAGTGTTGATATGGAGCGATTATATGCGAAAAGATATATATGTAAATAGTCATTCGAACCCTGTTACAAGGAGTGCGAAAGTTATGTGTGGATGCATATGTAAATATAGTTGTATGTGCGAGTGTACAATATGCGTATGTATTAACGGTGATGGTTACAATCAATTATATATAGAGCTGTATAAATTGTAATTGATTATTCGTATATATTTTATTTGTTAAGTTTTTTTTTTAAAGTTTTAATAATATTGTCGGTAACACGTGTTTTTCTTTTGGTAATTAATCTCTTGAACATATGAGGACAGAAATAGAACAGAATCAATTGCTGTAGGCAGTTTAGTCAATAACTGGCGTCGAGAAGTCTGAAAACTGGTCAAGTGGGTATTTTTGAAGAACAATGGAAGAACTGGTCAGTGGCGTATGGATACACAGAGAAAATTTTACAAAGTTAAAAGTGAAAAACAAAAGAACTTTTTGTTGTGCTTGAAAGGAGAGATATAGATAGAAAAAAAAGAGACGCGGCTTGAACTACAGATTGTGTGGACGTGTAATTTTTTTCTTAAGAAGTCATTAATATTTTCCCACCCAAAATGTCGGGGTAATTCTATAGTGCGAGTTTCGTTAATCGTCCCAGTGGACACTTGTCGTGGAACTCACCTGAAGCGGACTTACGAACTGTGTTGTTAAAATAAAGAAATTTTGTTTCATCAAGTGTAATGGTGACGAAAGATCTTTGAAAATTGGACCCTGTCATAAAGTGAGTGAATCACCTATTCCACCTCTGGGATAAGCTATTTGATATACCCTATTTGAACTGTTTACCATCCGTTATCTTTACCAGACCAGTATTCTTGGAGAGTTATAAATGCGGACTTGTCTTTGATCGCGTGAACTAAGGTAAATTGACATGGCACAAAAATATATGTTCAGTGAATGTGTCTTAATAAAGAAACTAGTGTTACCTCAATTTTAATTACTATAATAGGTCTCTTTTAAAATTAAATAAAATAACAACATTAAATAAACAGCTCTGATGTATAATTGCACTATTTTGATGCGTGTATGAATTATATATGTGTGTATCAGAATAAATGGGCTGTGCGCTTGAATATTGATATATTTATATGCGTGTATAAATGGGAGTTATTGGTAATGGGTATAGTCATAAATAAAATAAATTTTATGATAAGATCCGGGTTAGATTAATGGATTTATAACAAATAAACTATCGTACATAATAATAGACATATAAGACTCAGTTAGGTATTGTTTTAGTTTGTTCTCTAGTTAGACTATCGTCCCCAAACCCTGAGATTGAGCTGGTTCGGTGCGCTACCATAAATAGATATACATACCAGAACCCTTATTTACGTTTTCGATGAGATAATTCTTATCCACGTGTAAGATTGGCGCGTGAGATGGAATCAAACCATGCTCACAAATATCTTCATTCGAAGCTACGGGTTAAAGCCTACAATGGTGGTTTAAAAGATATCGGTGGTGTTATAATATATATAAATCACACAGATGGAAAAATATTAAAAGAAAACTTTATTGAAATATGTTTTTTTCTAATATAAAAAAAAACTTTATTAAAAAAAGTATTTTAAAACTAAATTTGAAGCAAAAGCTTAATGATTTAAAGATAAAAATTTATCTTTAAGAATGTACAATAATTAAATTATTTTCTATTGTGTTAAAACTCAAAATGGAAATGATTGTTGTTTTTAATTAATCTGAAGTAAATGAGCCCTTGGGGCAAATTTATAATTATAGGTCAGATAAGAGATATAAAAAATTTAAAAAAGATTGCTGTTACCTGCTTGTTGAAGGTAAACCATTATTTGGATCCTAATGAAAACCACTGGAACAGGAAACCATGATCAGTGAATCTGAAAGATTAATATAAAAAGAAAAAAATTCAAATTAAGAAGAAGGAGGGGAAAAGACACACTTTTTACCTTCTTAGTATTTCCAAATGAAGAGACTGTTGAAATGTCAATGGTACTATTGCAGACACCGAATCACATGGGTCCTACAATAAAATAGTTCCCGGATTGAACCAGCTAAGGCTACCTCTGATTGATAACTATGGCATGAACATCAGACCGGTTTCCCTGAAAGTATGAATAATGAAAGACTTTATGGGAATTGGCACATGGAACTGGGAGCTCCTTAATGTAATGTATAAACTATAAATCATGAACTCTAATTATTATAAATTTTTACTAAATGAACTTTAAATCATTTATTAAACAATTAAGGCCTAGCCAAGTTTAAATCATGAACTCTTATCTGACCAACATGGAAGGTTAAATCAATTATTAATATTTTAATTGTAATCATAAACCAGTCATTTCTATTAAATTTATTTCTTTTAATTAATAAGTATAATTGTTAGTTAAATTAAATGATGTTATATATATATATATATATATATATATATATATATATATATATATATATATATATATATATATATATATATATATATATATATATATATATATATAATCAAAACTACCCCAAATCTAAAATTAAACCAGACCAGCATAAAAACAATATTAAAACACAACCTAAGGTTTCACTGCTACAAGCAGACTTCTCAAGTGTAAAGAACTACAAAAAAACCACACATTATATATACTATTAAAAACTACCCACAAATCCATTCACTTCCCATCCACCCTTAATATTAAAAGAACTCTTAAATAAGTTAATTGCTTCAGAATAATAAATTTTCAATAATAAAGACTCTTTAATTCTTCTTTTGATTTCATTTCCCTCAAAGAAGACAACCTTAGCTTCATCAAAATCAATAGTGTGGCCTGTATCTTTTTCATGGACATACAAAGCAGAACTAAGATATCTATTTTTAACTCTACTTTTATGAACCTTTATTCTTTCATTTAAACTCAAACTACTCTGACCTATGTAAACCTTCTTACAAAATAAACAAGGAATAAAATATACCACACCAGGAATAGTCTTTCTATCAAAAACTTCTTTTGTATTATTTAATAAATTATTCAATGTAACACCCCTTTTCCAAGCAATTTTCTTATTTCCAAACAATTTACTATTTCTACACACAATTTTATAAGAAGACAATTTAAATGGCAAAGAAATAAAATCATATTTTTCTTTAACCTTTACATCCTTACAAATATTACTATTAAATAAAATACTTTTAACAAATTTATCAGAGTATCCAACACTCAAATAATCTTTAAAGTTGTAATTATAAATTTATTACTCACTATTTCATAATATTTACAAAACCTACAAATCTCATTTAAGTTTCCCTTGTTAAACATTACTCAATAATCTTTATAAAATTGATATTTCTGAAACCAAGCAACCGCACTAGAATTATTTAATTTAATATTCCTATGACAATAATTCCTTAAAGCAGCTACTTTATGAGATACAGACTGATAGCTATCAGGTTTAATTATAGATCTTAGATACAGACTGATAGCTATCAGGTTTAATTATAGATCTTAATTCTTTACTTTTAACTAAATGACTGCACAATAAACAATTAGTTTCTATATTTCTAATCACCAAAAGATCTAAAAATTTTAACTTACCAAAATCTAACCCCCCCTCCTTCTAACACAAATTTTATAGAAGGATCAAAACAATTAAACTCATTTACAAATTCCTTCAATTTATCATTCTCAACTACAAATAAACAATCATCAACATATCTGACAAATAATTTTACATATAAACAATTCTTTTTAATAATAATTTCCTCTTCCATAAAACTAATATAAACTGAACATACTAAAGGAGAAATAATATAACCTATTATCCACCCTTCCTTAATCTTATAAAAATTACCTCTATAAGTAAAATACATAGAATCTTCCAATAACAAAAGCAAATCTTTAATTACCTTAATTTTATTTTTTGATAAAGAACTTTTCTTAATCAATACAGACAAAAGAACATCAATACTGCTTAACCTATTAACAGACTAATACATATTTTCAATATCTAAACTTCCAAATACCCAATTACTTTCCATTTTAAAATTATTAATATTATCAAAAGCCTCAAAAGAAGAAGAAACTGTGTACTGACCAAAATCAACAAATTGTTTTAAAAAATTATTCAAGAATCTAGAAATACCCTCTACAACACTACCTGTAAAATCAAAAATAAATCTTAAAGGAAAACCATCTTTATGAGTTTTAATATTCACAAACATCTTAGCTGATGTAAAATCATTAGGATAGCATTTTAAATAATCAACTCTATTAAAAAATTTTAAATTAACCATTTTCTTCATAATATCTATCAATTTTCTTTTAATCAAATTACCTGGATCTTTATCTAACAACATATATTTACCATTATTTAATTCTCTATCCTTTTTCTCTTTGAATTCATCTCCTTTCATAATAACAAACCTACTAGCTTTGTCTTCTTCCGATCTGTTTATATGTAAAATTATTTGTCAGATATGTTGATGATTGTTTATTTGTAGTTGAGAATGATAAATTGAAGGAATTTGTAAATGAGTTTAATTGTTTTGATCCTTCTATAAAATTTGTGTTAGAAGGAGGGGGGTTAGATTTTGGTAAGTTAAAATTTTTAGATCTTTTGGTGATTAGAAATATAGAAACTAATTGTTTATTGTGCAGTCATTTAGTTAAAAGTAAAGAATTAAGATCTATAATTAAACCTGATAGCTATCAGTCTGTATCTCATAAAGTAGCTCCTTTAAGGAATTATTGTCATAGGAATATTAAATTAAATAATTCTAGTGGGGTAGCTTTGTTTCAGAAATATCAATTTTATAAAGATTATTTGAGTGTTGGATACTCTGATAAATTTGTTAAAAGTATTTTATTTAATAGTAATATTTGTAAGGATGTAAAGGTTAAAGAAAAATATGATTTTATTTCTTTGCCATTTAAATTGTCTTCTTATAAAATTGTGTGTAGAAATAGTAAATTGTTTGGAAATAAGAAAATTGCTTGGAAAAGGGGTGTTACATTGAATAATTTATTAAATAATACAAAAGAAGTTTTTGATAGAAAGACTATTCCTGGTGTGGTATATTTTATTCCTTGTTTATTTTGTAAGAAGGTTTACATAGGTCAGAGTAGTTTGAGTTTAAATGAAAGAATAAAGGTTCATAAAAGTAGAGTTAAAAATAGATATCTTAGTTCTGCTTTGTATGTCCATGAAAAAGATACAGGCCACACTATTGATTTTGATGAAGCTAAGGTTGTCTTCTTTGAGAGAAATGAAATCAAAAGAAGAATTAAAGAGTCTTTATTATTGAAAATTTATTATTCTGAAGCAATTAACTTATTTAAGAGTTCTTTTAATATTAAGGGTGGATGGGAAGTGAATGGATTTGTGGGTAGTTTTTAATAGTATATATAATGTGTGGTTTTTTTGTAGTTCTTTACACTTGAGAAGTCTGCTTGTAGCAGTGAAACCTTAGGTTGTGTTTTAATATTGTTTTTATGCTGGTCTGGTTTAATTTTAGATTTGGGGTAGTTTTGATTTTATATTGACTAGTTTAGCTTTATGCTTGTAATGTTTATATATATATATATATATATATGAGCACTCCTCCATTCTTAGCATCTACCAGTAAATATGACACCTCATGTTGAGTGTCTTAATGTATTTGCCAAAGCCTTCCCTATAAATTCATATTTGTGAATGTGATACCTCATGATGAGTGTCTTAAGAAACTCAATAAGAGTATAACCCTTTTATGCATTAAATTAATAATAATAGAACTAGAATAATTTGGGGTGATGGTTGTGCTGCATATATGTATACATGTATATGCTCATTTAATTTTAAAAAAATATTAAAGTTTAAAATTTAAAACTAGACATAAATAGCTGCATGGATTTGTAAGTTTTATGTGCATAATCTATGTAGCTTAATCTATGTAGAATATTTATGTCTATCAAAAGATTAAAATGTATAAATAAGAATCTCCATCTGTATGAACTAAACTTAAATTTAAATATAATAAATATACAAACTAAACTAAAGTAATAATGTTTATTCCTCCAATTCAATTTAATATATGTGTAATAATAAATATTTTTTGCATAATATTACTGGCAGTAGTTTATTTATTTTTTATCCTTTCATTCTTAAATGTATATTAAGAATTTAGATTATAAAGTTCAGCTACTCTGTGAGCCAGCACCCTGGGCTAATGGTCAATATATAATTATAATAAAATAAAGTTGGATCATTAACAATATTTATCTGCATACTATATAAATATTCCAAGTCCAAATAGCCTGGTGGCACCCTGTATAGCAGATATTGTAAGTACCATATCTTATCCAACAGTTATAATATATATATATATATATATATATATATATATATATATATATATAACTTATTTTTTATATAAAATATTTGATTGGAAGTAATGTATCTTTTGATATAGTATATCAATTTTTAGCAGCATACTTTTTCACTATTTTATATGGATTTATTGTAACTTAACTTTTAACCTTTTGACTGTTTGACTCGTTCTTAATCGAGGCAATTTTTAATACATATTCGTAAATTCGTTTTTAATCGAGAAAATTTGACATCGCTGTAAATTGCTTAGTTTTTGGACTACGTTTACGGTTTTAACGTCATTTTTAGAACGCAAAAGTTTTATAATATACTGCCATCTATTGAATTATTTTACAAGTAAAAAATCAATTAATTGATGATTTATGTCAAACAAAAACTAAGCACTGCCTTTTCACATCTTTTCTTGAATCTTATTGGCTGTTGAAATTTTGTAAACAAAAGAAAATGGAAAAGCTCGCCTTCTCATCATCTTTTCTTGAATCTTATTGGCTGTTAAAATTTTTATATGGCTGCCAAAAATTAAAAATCTGACGCTTTTGTTTTATTTTGAAAATGATAGCGAATGTTTTAGAGCATTTAAAAATATTTTTTGATGAAATACAAATAAAATACAAATTATTTTCATATAATATGTCAAAAATAAATATTATTTTACAAAAATAGTTACGATTTTAGCAAGAATTATTTATTTATTGCAAAGTCGGGAAAAAAAAATCATAACGTGAAATTATGATTGCCGTTTCTTTTCATGTCAACCGTAACAAATATTTTTAAAATTAAAAATCAAAATTTATTTTTGAACAAACTTTCGTTTATTTTTATAATGTGAGAAATTACTAATATACTTTTTAAAAACGAAACTAAAGTGAATATATTTAAAAAAACGGTCAATAACTTTTGAAAAATTGATACATTATTTTGTGCATCGGCTAATTAAAAGCTTTGAGTGATACCACCAGCAGCGAATGAACAATTGGACAGTTAAAGGGTTAAAGTCCAAGATGCCATCTTTAATTTTTTTTAAAATTACAACAAATATAATTTATAACATATCTTCTGCTTGAATACAGTAAATATAAAAACATATTCATTGTTAGAAACAGAAAATATGAAAAAATGTAATAATGCTGATAAAATAGTCATTACTTAAAAAAAAGAAAAAAGATTTTTAATATCTTTAAACATGTTTATTTTTACATTGGTTCACAAATTCTAAATTTTGAAAGTTAAATGTTAAAATGACTATTTCATAGATAGCTTTATCACATTTGTCATAAAATTCTGAAAAATTGATATATAACTTGTCTTGCCTGAGATAATTTTCATTTTTATAGCAGACTAAGATATTGTGCTTCCATGCAGGGTATTTTCTAGTTTTTCCATGCAGGAGATCTGTTAGAAATATTTGGTTTTAGTGAGAGAAAAAAACAGTAAGAACAGTGCATGAGATATTATGAAAAGAGAACATTAGTAAAATGTAATTTATAAAAAAATATAATAAACAACAAAATAAATTTTTTTATTATGATATCTGATTATGATGTATGAGAGTGAATGACTGAGGGTGCTTGAAAGTCTGTGTTCAAGAGATTATTACAAAATTTTAACAAATGAATACAACACTACTGTAATCATGCAAAAATCATAATATATCTTGCCTATTGCACTAAATATAGGTATATGATTGAGTCTAGATGTATATGTTTTTATATCATTGTAATGTAAATTGCCTAAAATTATATATCATATGTATTATTTTCTACACATATTTAATTATATACAAAAAAAATAAGTAATAAAAATAGGTAATAAAACTAATTGAATCCTCAAATAAAATCATAATATATCTTGCCTATTGCACTAAATTTACGTATATGATTGAGTCTGGATGTGTATGTTTTTATACCATTGCAATGTAAATTGCCTAAAATTCTATAGCATATTTGCTCACTGATTCCTGTCTAAATGTGATCATCTATTTCAAGTCATGAAGGCATTAGATGTGGTTACCATGGTTGTCCTTGCAAATAAAAAATAACTCCAGTCCTTTGTTTTTTGATGTTGCAGCTTCCAAATATTTTTTTTGACATTGTAGCTTCCAAATCTGAACTGCCATGAAAAAAGAGCTTCTAGAAAAAGAACACTTACAAATACAGACAATGCCATTTTCATATCTATATTATGTGATAAGAGAATGCAATTCAGCTCTAAAAAAGCTTTACAGTTAGTAAACCTAAAAAAAAAAAAATGAAAAAAAAAACATAATTAAAAATAGTACTTTAGAAAAAAAAAAATTATGAAAAATTCAAATTTCATCATAGAAAAAAATACACACATCTTTTTTAATCGTAATAAAATGGCTGAACTAATGGTCTAAGACCCATATGTGTACAATTTACAGATTCCATGCAAACTCACTTGAAACTCTAAACTTCTGAACAGAGACTTCTAGGGGCTGCTAGGGGTGCTGTGGACTAAAAGAGTAAGTAATAGAAGATGTCTGATGATAGTGCTTAATAAATTCCTATCCTATGCCATCCTATCTAATAACATCATACTATTTTCAAGATTATGGTTTTCATCAAAGAGCTTTGATAGAGTCATGAGTTATTTTATTATTTATATCAATTTTTAACAATCAAACATCATATGATCACCATTCTTTATGCTTCTTGCATCCATTGATTATTCTGACTTGCACTGAGTGGCACTACTGTATGGAGAGTTTTGCCTCTGATATATCAGTTTTTATTAACTACTTATGTATCCTGATATTATGTTTGAGCTATTTTTAATTTGTTTTTATTAAAGTTAAATTTCAAATAATGATTAATTAGTAAAATGACATTTAAATGGAATAAAGTTAAAAGCTACTTGTCTTATTCTACTCTTTAACAAATGTAAACTGTAACTTTTCTACAATATTTAAAACCGACATATTCATATATATCTAATTTATATCATTCTAGAGAGAAGTGATATAGTTTTACGTATATACTTGAAATTTTAATTTTTTTTATAAACTAATAGAATTGACTAGAAAATAAATAGTATATTATTAAAATAATAATAGTTTGCAATTTTTTAATAAATAATAATTATCGAAAATATTAGTTTAATAAAAAAATAATTATTAAATTTTTCATAATGTAATCCAAAATTAGAATACAATATATGGTCAATTAACATATGATTAGAAAGCTCATCTGCAGTTTTTGATTTAGTCAATTCCAAATGGAATATAAATACTGTATTTAAAAACTATTTTTCTGTGACATTTAAAGAGTTTTCATGTTTACCAATTCCTGGATTGATTTTAGTGATTGTTTTCAAGTGATATTTATGGGGGGGGGGGGGTTAATATTTTTTTTCTTTCAAATATTTACTGCTCAAATTTTGAGATGAGTCATATATAAATATAATTCTAAGATTCTCACGCAAAATTGAATTCGTAGTATTATTTTCGGCACCTTTCTTGTAATAATTATATATATAATACTCGTGACTAGTAATGATAAATTTTACTTATAAAAAGGTAGATCTATATATAGTCACACATTTAAATTTAAATGGTTACAACATAACCCAAAAGTTAAAAATATTATTTTAGATAGTTGATAATTTTAGATTTTTATTTTTTTTTGTATTATAAAAAAAAAAAATGTATTTAAAATTATAATTTATTTTACATTTTAATATATTTTACTTATTATTTTCATCTTTGAGTAAAGATAATTGTTAATACAATTAAACCAGCTCTACTAAATAAAACAAAAGCAAATTACTAAATAAAAAATTTGGTAAGGAGTTATTTTGCTTTTAAAAAACTCGCATTCATTGGACTATAAGGAATTAAATTAACTTTCAAATGGGATCAATATATTAATTTAGTCGTCTATCTTTTTTTTTTAAAGGCCTTATTCAAAAAATGCTTCCGTTTTAGAAAAAAGTCGTGTCAACCAATTCATATCAAATTCATTTGTTCAGATTTGAAAATAATAAAAAGACAGTTTATAAATCGTACTTTGTCTCTGTATAGTCTGAGAAATATTCGGCGTGCTTAGATAATTAACTTAGTTACAAACTATTATTTTCTTTAAAAAAGCTTATTTTATTCTTGAATGAAAAAAAAACATTTTGAGAAACATATATTTCGCATAATTAATTATTATTATTTACTTTTTATATAGTAAGTAAAACAGAAGTTGCAAATTCTATTTTTAAATTTAATTGATTATCAAATAAACAAAGCGTTTTTGGTAGGAATAATTTTGTCTATTTGAACTTCATAGATAAACATATGTTAATAAGATGAAAATTAAAATAAACGTTCTTTCTAAATACTTTTTATTAAACAAAATAAAAGACGTTAGATGTACTTTTAAAACTTTTAATTTACCACACACACTTTTAAACACGTATTATATATATTTTTAAACAGCGTTATTACTCGAGAGTTTATAAGAATTCCAGCAACGGAAATCAGAATCTATTCTAGATTCCCGTATTTTAGATTCCAGTACTTTACCACAATGCTAAACCGCACCGGGCAATACACGAATAAAAATATGTAAAAAAGGTAAATGATTCCCAAGATTGTCCAGATGTTACTATTTACGTATTTAAATTGTATGTGGTGAAAATAGCAGTTTTAAGTACATCTGATACATTAAGAATGGTAAAAAAAAGTTGATGCAGTTAAATTAAACCATTAAAATATTACATAACACTATCACATGGCTCCAGCTTACATATTGCTGCTACTCGCTGTAAGCCTGCCAGGATGATTGTGTTGGGAGAATTGTCGAGTGTTATAGTGGTAAGGAAAGAGATAGAAGAATAGATGCATTAATAAAGAATAAGAGTTGGAGAGATGGAGAACTAGTATGGAGAATAAAAAGAGTTTAAATATATATAGAAGTAAACGAAATATTGGGTGCGAGTTAATTTATGATAATAGCAAGGAAAGTAGTTTACTGTTTAAGGCTCGAACAGGATCTTTAGCAACAAGGGAATATATACATAAATGTGAAAATGTGGGTGATTTAGTCTGCAAGTTGTGTAAGGAAGGCATAGAAAATATTAGGCATGTGTTAATTGAATGTAAATGCCCCAAAGCAGAAAGGGTACAAATAATGAAGTTATGGAAGAATTAATATAAACAAAGTGATTATATAAAAAGTGGATTATTGATTTATGCTGGGTTTGGGAAAAGATAAGGAGGATTTAGGTATAAAGTCTATGGTGTTAACAAAGATTATGTTGTGGAAATGTGATGGAACAGGATAGAGATGAATTTGGGAAAACTTGGGGTGGGAAATAGAAAGGGAAGGTCAGGTGGCAATAGGTTTCTCTGAGCATAGTGGCTGAGAGATTCCTGACTCCATATAAGAAGTCACACTGCATCACATTAAATCACATCACTAAAGATTACAATATATGGCCTGGAAATGGTGAGAGCAAAATGTATGCTGCTATGGAATAGGATTAATGATATTATATGATCGTGTTTTGTACAAATAAATGTATTAATGTTTAATTATTTTTAAAGTTTATAAATGGTGTAAAATGAAGCAACAGTATCTAGTTTTATAGTTATAGTTGAAATTGCAGAAGACTACTTGCTAGGATTTCCAACTGCCTCGTATGTATTTGAGATTTATAAGAGCTTTCTATTATTGTTTTAGTTTTCAATTAAAAATAGCTAGATACTTATTTTCTGATCAATAATTAGAGTGATAAATGTACTGGCTATGGATCCAAAAGTTGTTTACATAGACAGAAATTTTGGTTTCAGGTCATGGGTATGACACGTTAATAATTATATGAGGCTTTTAAGCATACTGTGTATATGTATATATGTGTCTGAGAATGTTTATGTAAGAACACTTATGCCAATGATACAATTTTTATATCTTAAAAACATGTTATGGATGAATTATAAACAAAAAAATAAATATTGTACTAAGATTTCACCATAAAATTTTGAAATCATAGTCAAACATGATTTCACAATCTAAGATGATTTTATATGATATGACTGCAGTTGGAATAAATGTAGTTACAGTAGAATAATATTTTTGTAATATAACTTTCACTACACCACTTTCACACGAGTTTAGAGACTGATTTCTATCTATTTTTAACATCTTGTGGAGAGATGTAATCATAAACATAAACACATGACCAAAAATATGTGACAAATATCTATGATTCTCAAGATGCAAATTGTTTGCTGAATCAGCATTGATCAATTGGCACTGACCACAATCACTTATACATATTTGTATTATTATTCAGTATATATATATATATATATGTCATATTATTATTACTATTTGCGGGATATTCCGTGTAGTGAAAAAGCTAAATGCTGACGTTTCAGTACAATATCAAGTACCTTCCTCAGAGCGTCCTCTTTCTCAAATCATAAGAATGCATGTGAGATTTAAAATCGTTTTTATTGTTTTCTTTCTCCTCATATTTAAATTCTATTGGTTGAGAAGTTTTAAAATTTATTTTCTCTTCCAATGATATGTCAAATTTTCTGAACAATGATAAATGTATGTGTAGAGATTGTCTTCTTGACCAACTGATGAATGATGGTCCAGCATGAAATGTCATTCTTGGGAATCATAGATCTTTTTCACATGTCTTGGTCATGTGTTTATGATTATATCCTACCACAAGATGTTAAAAATGCATAGAAATCAGTCCCTATCTTGAGTGAGAGTGATGGAGTGAAAATTATTACTACAGAAATATTATTCATTATTGGATAATCTCTAGGTTAATGAATGACTGATAAAAATTATTAATAGTTGCAGAAGAATCTGCAAAAAATATTAATAAACTAGATTAACAATAAATGAAAAATGTATATGACTGAAGATACAACAGCATTTGCTAAAATAATGTTTTTAATATATTAATTGATTTGAAAACAATCTCTCTTATATGCTTCGCATCTTTTGTTCAATAAATAAGAAGTTAAATCTTGATAAATGCAAATGCTAAATTTAATACAAGTAAATTCTAGATTGAACTTCTCATTAGATATTAATACTATAAGCTGTATATATAAAACTTAAAAAAATAAAAATTAAACTGAACAAAATAAATCATTTTAATTTTTATTTATTTATTTAGAAGATGAAGCCATGAAATTTATATTTTTTATTGCTAAAATAAATAAAATAAAATGTAATTTATTCTGTTCAACTTTGTTTATTTAACGCTATAGAATTTTTTTTTTTTTTTACTATTACAAATGAAAGATGAAAATCAGAATACAAACGTATATATCTCACGAACTGATATATAACGTGAGAAAGAGACATTTATGTAGAATAATAAAATTTAATAGTATAATAACATTATGTTGTAATGTACTACCTACACATCAAAGTTCGTTGCAAAATTTGTAGTGTATAAAATTTATAATAATATTTAAATAAATGTAACAAAAAATAATTAAGAAAAAGGAAAGTATTATTATTCGCGTATAATCCTATGATTAGATTTGGTCATATATATATATTGGAATTTCCTAAGAACTTTTCTTTTTCATTTAGCTTTCTAAAGAATATTAATATACAGAATAAAATTACATATTTAAAAACATAAATAACAGCACTGTAATATTTGTAATAATGTCATACTATATTTGTTTGACCTAAAAGTACATTTTTTGACATATTTAATGTTTCTGATTCGCATTTCGGAAATCGAAAGCATAATACGACAGTGTTTTTCTGACGGTTTGTGATTATGATGTTCTAGAATACAGATAATAAGATAGTATGTATAGCAACCAGTTTACAAAGAATCCTATAGCCTAAAAAGATCTGAAGACTATAGTTTTTTATATGTATATATAAATTTAATCCCTGCATTATAATATCTACTATTGCTGTCAGAAGTTTATTAAAAAAGTAATCTTTTTGCTCCTTAAACTATAGACCCTGCATCTCCACAAAAAAAATAATGAAACTTTTCTATATAATAATTTCTGTAGGCTTTCTATATCATAATTTCAGCAGGCTTAGTGCTTTCAGAGTTTTGTTACTCCATAATCAGCTTATTATTAATTACAAAGTAAAGGTGAAATAAAAAAGAAATAAATGAAATATGGAGTATATGAGGACTTTCATTTTTCTTATGTTTGACCAATTAAAGTCTGAAACAATTTTCTTTTAAAGAAAATAAATATATTTTTTAGACTTACAAAAAAAATGTCATTGTAAATGTAGAAGCAAACTCTTTACACAGTAGTGAGAACCAGTACAAACCTTAGTAATCAATGGGTGCAAGAAGATTTGGTTTGTTTATAACATCCCTATCTAGTATCTACACATCCAATATCTCCAGACTACAGTTTGTGGTTTTTATCAGTGAGGAGCCTTGGATCTGACAGCACTGTATCTAAGTCTTAGGCACTAGGTAGGGATTTTATGCACAAAATCTTCTTGCATCCATTGACTACTAAGACTTGTACTGGAGGTATTATTGCATAGGATATGGTGATCATATGACATTGTAAATTTATGTAAAAATGCTTCTTTGAGTTTGTAGGTAATTTGAATTTTTTATTTGATAATCAGAAATGATAATTATTTTGAATAAAATTGTTGAAAAAAAAAGTAATATAATGCTAATCTCTATTAACAGGTAATCCAGTGTTATAAATCTATTATTTGAATAAGTTAGGAAAGAGAATTATATCAAAAAAATTGTGTTAATGCTCCACATATTTATTAAACAAGTATATCTATATACAATAAGTTGTTCTCAGCAAGCACTTCAACAATGCCCATGATCAAAATCACTTTTAACAAAATGTAGTTTTTTTTATAGTACAAACTATATATTATAAGGGTTTTAGATCAATTGAGTCTTACCATATCTGCCATGGTGCCACTAGGCCATTTGAACCTAGAAAATTTATAGAGTAGGCAGATATGTACTGTTAAGATCATGACTACCAGCCCTTGCCACTAGCTCATGGAGTAGCAGAGGTTTAAAACATATTTATTAAAATATATTTTTAAGAAAGATTAAAAAACAACAACTAGATCACTGCCAGTACTAATAACACAACAGATTTTATTAAAATTGAGGGATAAAATTTATATTTATATTTTAAAATTAATTTTTAAATTTAATCTACTATTTTAAATAGTCCGCACTGAAGGACATTTTAATAATATTTTACTTTAGCATGTTGAGTATAGATAGGTTACATAGATTTATCACTTAAAAAAAAACTTATCAAAACACTCATTCAATCTCAGACTAAAAGTTCATAGTCAAATCAATGCCTGCTTCCAGATATATAGTCGCAACCAATGCAAATATGAAGATGCTAGCATAAAATCATGCTGACAGGAATGTGCATCTGACAGCATGATATTATTTGAAAGACACCATCCTCATCCAGTACAGGAATATGCATCTGTCTGGTGAAGGAATTATGTATATAAATTAATTAAAGAGTGCTATGTATGGGGAAGAGTGGTCTTTCTGCCAACTTATAAATCTCTGTCCATAAAGATAGAAAGGGTCAATGGTGCAGGAAATACATCTGCGACCGTTGCAACAATATGACTGCCTCTTTGGGGTCATGCATTCAGTTGGGCATGTTGTCCTGTATGCTAAACACACTTCACATTACATTGATATAAACACCCATATATCCCTCCACAAGCATCGTTCTAACTATGAAACAAATAGCTGAAATTAACCCTTTAAAATAAACACAAACAAATTTAAACATAGTTATTAATTTTTATCTATGCAGCTATCTACACCAACTTTAATTTGATATATTTTAATTAACACATAACAAAAAAAAGAGATAAATGAAAATGATTGCTTAAACAGATGCATAAAATTTTTTTACTAATAATTGATTCTGAATTCTTTAGGTCAGATAATAGTTTTTATTTTTAGCTATTAATTGCAAATTCAGAAAAAGTTCCTATTAAACACAAGAGTTCATACTTTATGGATTGAGCAAATTTAGAGATCCATCTTCATGATCACTTTTGTAGATTGTTTGTCCTTCTTTGAAATGAAACCACTACTTGCCATGCATTTGGTCAAGAACTGTCATCTGGAGGTCTCAGCTGGTTGTCTGGAAATTAAATTTATTACAGACTTCTACATCGTGAAATCTGCAATATAGCTAGTTATAATGGTATATTAATAATCAGCTCTAAGATAACAAAATTTATAATCATCCTTTTCAATTCAAAAATTTGGGGTTTATTAGCCTCTTATCATCAAATCTTCAGATTCAACGAGCAAGATGTCACTAATCCTCTCATGTTTCATTTACAGTCTGTGCTGTCATTTTGTGCTTGCATTGGTCATTTAATTTTTTTTTATTCTCTTATCTGTCCATTTAATTATTAGACTGCCCCAAGGGCTAGTGTGCTTTAGAACAATCATTTAATTAATAAAACAATCATTTCCATTTTCTAAGATTATAGAAACCAATACTATTTCTATTTTCAAAATTATCAAATCTTTACATCTTTACTTTTTTTACAAAAAAAAAAATACTTTCAAATACTTTTAATAGTTTTTAAAGTTTCCCATCGGTGCGATATATATGTACGTTAAACAACTTTTAATTTTCAGTTTTTAAGTTAAGTTTCTTTTTTCTTTTTAATAAATCAATTTTTATTTATGATCTTTTTATTTTAATTTTAAAATAATGTAACGGCATATTATATACCGTTACATATCAGTAAACTTCCTCAAAAAACAAAAACATTAAAAAAAAAAGAACTTAGTGTTAGTAATGACATTTAACAAATTGATTATACTAAACATTTTTTTTTTTTAAAAAAGACAAAACTTTTGTTAGTAATTAAAAAGACAAAACTTTGGTTAGTAATTATAAGAAAAAAAAAATGCTGACTATTCTTTCCTTTCCACCCCAGCTGAGATTACACCTCCTCTCTCCAGTGTTCCCTTTTTCCTACATTTCATTATTAACTTAGGCAAGTCAAAGAAATGATTTTAGTTTTTTTTTTTTTTTTAAAACAAAATTATAATTTATATTAATTATTGGGTTTTATTCCTTACATTTATTTTTCTATATATGCACAATTTTTCTTACTGGCAGTACTTTTTTACAAGATATTCAAACCATAACTTTATATAATATAGATATTTCATTTAAAAAAAAAATTACTCAGGGTACTCGTGGTTTATTATACATCATGCCATGTTGGGAGTCCAATTGTAAGGGTCGCAGATCAATTGAATCTTACCGTATCTGCCATACAGGATGCCACTAGGCCATTTGAACCTAGAAAATTTATAGAGTAGGCAGATACACACTGTTAAGATCACGACCACCAGCCCTTGCCACTAGCTCATGGAGTAGCAGAGGTTTAAAACATATTTATTAAAATATATTTTTAAGAAAGATTAAAAAAAAACTAGACCACTGCCAGTACTAATAACACAACAGATTTTATCAATGCACATTTAAAATTGAGAAATAAAATTTATATTTAGATTTTAACATTAATTTTTAAATTTAAATTGCTATTTTAAATAGTCCACACAGAAGGACATTTTAACCAATGCCTGCTTTCAGATATATAGTTGTAACTAATGCAATATGAAGATGCTAGCATAAAATCATGCTCATAGGAATGTGCATCTGACAGCATGATATTATTTGAAGGACATGATCCATGTCCAGTACAGGAAGGTGCATCTGTCTGGTGAAGGAATCATGTATATAAATTAATTAAATAGTGCTACATATGGAAAAGAGTGGTCTTTCTCCTGACTTATAAATCCCTGTCTATAGAGCTAGAAGGGGTCAATGGCACAGGTAATACATCTGTGACCATTGCCAAGATATGATTGCCTCTTTGGGGTCATGCATTCAGTTGGGCACATTGCCCTGTATGCTAAACACACTTCACATAACATTGTTATAAACACCCATATATCCCTCCACAAGCATCGTCCTAACTATAAAACAAATAGCCTGAAATTAACCCTTTAAAATAAACATAAACGAATTTAGACATAGTTATTAATTTTTATCCATGTAGCTATCTACACCCAACTTTAATTTGATATATTTTAATTAACACATAACACAAAAAAAGAGAGAAATGGAAATGATTGCTTAAACAGATGCATAAATTTTTTTTACTAATAATTGATTCTGAATTCTTTAGGTCAGATAATAGTTCTTATTTTTAGCTATTAATTGCAAATTCAGGAAAAGTTCCTATTAGATAAACACAAGAGTTCATACTTTATGGATTGAGCAGATTTAGAGGTCTATCTTCATGATCACTTTCGTAGATTGTTTGTCCTTCTTTGAAATGAAACCGCTACTTGCCATGCATTTGCCCAAGAACTGTCATCTGGAGGCCTCAGCTGGTTGTCCAGAAATTAAATTTATTGCAGACTTCTACATTGTGAAATCTGCACTATAGCTAGTTATAACAGTATACTAATAATCAGCTCTAAGATAACAACAATTATAATCATCCTTTTCAATTCAAAAATTTAGGGTTTTATACTTGTATTAGCCTCTTATCATCAAATCTTCGAATTCAATGAGAAAGACGTCACTAATCCTCATGTGTTTCATTTACAGTCCGTGCTGTCATTTCGTGCTTGCATTGGTCATTTAATTTCTTTTTATTCTCTTATCTGACCATTTAGTGTGCTTTAGAACAATCATTTAATTAATAAAACAATTATTTCCATTTTCTAAGATTATAGAAATCAACATTATTTCTATTTTCAAAATTATCAAATCTTTACATCTTTACTTTTTTACAAAAAAAATACTTTCAAATACTTTTATTTTTAAAATAGTTTTTAAAGTTTCCCATCTGTGATATATATATATATATATATTGTAACGGAATATATGCCGTTACATTATTTTAAAATGAAAATAAAAAGATCGTAAATAAAATTTGATTTATTAAAAAGAAAAAAAAAACTTAAAAAACTGAAAATTAAAAGTTGTTTAATATATATAGATCGCATGATGGACAACTTTAAAAACTTTTAAAAAATAAAAATATTTGAAAGTAATTTTTTTTTGTAAAAAGTAAAGATATAAAGATTGATATTTTAAAAATAGAAATAATGTTGATTTCTATAGTCTTAGAAAATGGAAATGATTGTCTTATTAATTAAATGATTGTTCAAAAGCAAACTACCTCGTGAGGCATGTAAAATAAATTAAATGGTCAGATAAGAGAATACAAAGGAATTAAATGACCAATCCAAACACGAAAATGACAGCACGGACCATAACTGAAACACGAATGGATTAGTGACGTCTTGCTCATTGAATCTCAAGATCTAATGATAAGAGACTAATAAAAATATAAAAGCCAAATTATTATTATAATTGTTATCTGAGAGCTGACTATGAATAGATCGTTATAACTAGCTATATTGCAGATTTTCACGATGTGGAAGTCTGCAATAAATTTAATTTTCCGGACAACCAGCTGAGGCCTCTGGATGACAGCTCCTGACCAAATGCATGGCAAGTCGCAGTTTCATTTCAAAGAAGGACAAAATCTACTAAAGTGATCACGAAGATGGACTTCTCAATCTATTAAATCCGTAAAGTATAAACTATTGTGTCTATCTAATAAGAACTTTCCTAAAATTGCAAGTAATTAATAACTGAAAATAAGAACTCTTATCTGACTTAAAGAATGCAAATTCAATTATTGATATTTTTTTATGTAGATGTTTAAGCAATCATTTCCAGTTCATTTTTTTTTTTTTGTGTGTGTATTATGTTTTAACTAAAATGTATTAAATTTAAAGTTGTTTATAGACGCTTGCATGGATTCGTTTGCGGTTAATTATATTTTGGTTTTCATATTTTATCAAAATATATAGACATTCGATAAATAATGATACCTTACGGTGAGTATCTAAAATGTATTTATTCGGATGTCTTTTAAGTTATTGGTGACAACGCAAGTATCTTATGGTGAATACTATTGGGTTACTTATAAGTTTCCCTCTGCGATTGTCGGCATCAATAATTTTGTATTTTGATCATTTATGTTTATTTTGAAATGTTTTTGACCATGGAATCTATGTAAGCGATCTATACCCAACATTTTAAAGCAAATCTGTGCGATCTATTTAAAATAGTAATTTAAATTTAAAAAAAAAAATATATATTAATGTTAAAATCTAAAAATAAATTTAATCTTCAATTTTAAATGTGCGTTAATAAAAATCTATTTGTGTGTTAATTACTGGCAGTGGCTTCTTTTATTTTATTGTTCTAAATATTTAATATATACTTTGAGAATAGAAGTCTATTGAAACTTATAAATGTTTTAAAATCTCTGCTATTCCACTGAGCTAGTGACATGGGCTAACGACCGGAATCAAAATTTAAAAAAAAAAAAAAAAAAATTTTTTTTTTTTTTTTTGACTTACGTATCTGCCTACTTTATAAATTTTTCTAGGTTCAAATGCCTAGATGGCGCCCTGTAGTGCAGTTTACGTAAGTCTCCTTCCCCGATCGTTAAAATGGCGCCCAATTCCATTATAACGATCGGGGAAGGAGACTTACGTAAACTGCACTACAGGGCGCCATCTAGGCATTTGAACCTAGAAAAATTTATAAAGTAGGCAGATACGTAAGTCAAAAAAAAAAAAAAAATTTTTTTTTTTTTAAATTTTGATTCCGGTCGTTAGCCCATGTCACTAGCTCAGTGGAATAGCAGAGATTTTAAAACATTTATAAGTTTCAATAGACTTCTATTCTCAAAGTATATATTAAATATTTAGAACAATAAAATAAAAGAAGCCACTGCCAGTAATTAACACACAAATAGATTTTTATTAACGCACATTTAAAATTGAAGATTAAATTTATTTTTAGATTTTAACATTAATATTTTTTTTTTTTAAAAAAATTTAAATTACTATTTTAAATAGATCGCACAGATTTGCTTTAAAATGTTGGGTATAGATCGCTTACATAGATTCCATGGTCAAAAACATTTCAAAATAAACATAAATGATCAAAATACAAAATTATTGATGCCGACAATCGCAGAGGGAAACTTATAAGTAACCCAATAGTATTCACCATAAGATACTTGCGTTGTCACCAATAACTTAAAAGACATCCGAATAAATACATTTTAGATACTCACCGTAAGGTATCATTATTTATCGAATGTCTATATATTTTGATAAAATATGAAAACCAAAATATAATTAACCGCAAACGAATCCATGCAAGCGTCTATAAACAACTTAAATTTAATACATTTTAGTTAGAACATAATACACACACAAAAAAAATGAACTGGAAATGATTGCTTAAACATCTACATAAAAAAATAGCAATAATTGAATTTGCATTCTTTAAGTCAGATAAGAGTTATTTTCAGTTATTAATTACTTGCAATTTTAGGAAAGTTCTTATTAGATAGACACAATAGTTTATACTTTACGGATTTAATAGATTGAGAAGTCCATCTTCGTGATCACTTTCGTAGATTTTGTCCTTCTTTGAAATGAAACTGCGACTTGCCATGCATTTGGTCAGGAGCTGTCATCCAGAGGCCTCAGCTGGTTGTCCGGAAAATTAAATTTATTGCAGACTTCCACATCGTGAAAATCTGCAATATAGCTAGTTATAACGATCTATTCATAGTCAGCTCTCAGATAACAATTATAATAATAATTTGGCTTTTATATTTTTATTAGTCTCTTATCATTAGATCTTGAGATTCAACGAGCAAGACGTCACTAATCCATTCGTGTTTCAGTTATGGTCCGTGCTGTCATTTTCGTGTTTGGATTGGTCATTTAATTCCTTTGTATTCTCTTATCTGACCATTTAATTTATTTTACATGCCTCACGAGGTAGTTTGCTTTTGAACAATCATTTAATTAATAAGACAATCATTTCCATTTTCTAAGACTATAGAAATCAACATTATTTCTATTTTTAAAATATCAATCTTTATATCTTTACTTTTTACAAAAAAAAATTACTTTCAAATATTTTTATTTTTTAAAAGTTTTTAAAGTTGTCCATCATGCGATCTATATATATTAAACAACTTTTAATTTTCAGTTTTTTAAGTTTTTTTTTCTTTTTAATAAATCAAATTTTATTTACGATCTTTTTATTTTCATTTTAAAATAATGTAACGGCATATATTCCGTTACAATATATATACACGTTAAACAACTTTTGCTTTTCAGTTTTTAAGTTAAGTTTTTTTTTCTTTTGAATAAATCAATTTTTATTTATGATCTTTTTATTTTAATTTTCAAATAATGTAACGGCATATTATATACCGTTACAATATGAACTAAAGATAACTTAAAAGAAAAGTAATTTATGAACTCAGCACTTATAGGAATATGGTACCTTTCCAACTTATCTTAGCAATACTAAGTAACTCTGAATACTTATCTTGGTTGTTGATTAAAAAGTATAGATGACATCTAAAAAACGTCTGTATTTATTTTAAATTAAAAAAGAAAAAAAAGATTATGATGTGATGCTATCTTCCCATGTCTTTATGGGCTCCAAATTCATTAATTTCTCATTTTGTTTTGAAGAGCCTGGTAAATATTATTCTGCTACTAATAATAATGATCTTCCTCAGATTTATTTGACATTCAGTATAACATCTGAAAATGATTAGACCAAAACTTTAACTGGTATTTTTAACACCCTAAAAGATAAATAACACCTAGATCAAATACTTCATGTTTAATTTTTTAAAATTATTAATGAATTGAAAATGCTTTTAGTCAAATCATTTATAATTTGAATCATTATTCCATCTGTGGCTTGCAAGGTCTAATTGACAATTAAATGAAATAGATGATATAAATACAATTTATCCAAACTTTTTAGCAAACTTTATTTGTACATACACCTACGTTTCGACTGACCTGCAGTCTTCTTCAGAGCTATGATATAATGAACAAAAAACAACTATATAATAACACCATAAAATTTTTTTTTAAACAATAAAAAAACTAAAAACAACATAAAATATATATATTAAAAACCTGAAATAAATAATCAAACCCATATAAAACAATTAATATAAAATAAAATGTACTACATAAATAAAAAATAAATATAAATTATACATGTGTATTCTTAACTTTATACATATATACATTCAAGGACAACTATTAATCTAAATATTATCTATTTTATTATTATTAACAATCTACTAATTATCTGTATTCTTCATAAACTTAAACTTTATGATTAGTAATTAAAGTTCTTTTAATTTTAAATCATATTTATTATTTTCTTACTCATTCTTCTTTTAAAATTAATATTTTATATTTATTATTGCTGAATATTTAAAACCTATAAACTTTATAATCTTTACACTTACTAAGGTTATTCTGATCTTCTAAATAAAATAATGAAAAATCGTTTTTTTTTCAAAAAATTATCTTATACCCTAGCTCCCTCTATTACATATTATTTAAACTAAATATATATCCCCTACAACTCTTTATTTATATATTTTTTATTTTTTTTACACTTTAACTTTTATTATATAATACTCATAAATTTATATTATACTTCTTTATATGTTTTTATATATATAAACCCTACAACTTTATTTACATATATATTTTTTTATTTTATATATTTTAACTTTTATCATTATTTTTATATAATTCTTATAAAAAATTTTTATACTGTTTTATATGTAAATATTATGCTAAGTTTATTAATTTATTTATTTATTATTTTTTATTATTTAATATCTATAAATATACCTAAATTTATACTCCTATTTAACCTAACATTTTTATCACCCCCAACTTATTTATTAACAATTATCTCTTTACATATTTACCTCTATATATCTTATTTAATAACTATACCAATCTCATCCTAATCCCAGAATCTCTATTAAATTCTGGTTTTATCTTTCTTATTAATAGAGATTCTGGGATTAGGATGAGATTGGTATAGTTATTAAATAAGATATATAGAGGTAAATATGTAAAGAGATAATTGTTAATAAATAAGTTGGGGGTGATAAAAAATGTTAGGTTAAATAGGAGTATAAATTTAGGTATATTTATAGATATTAAATAATAAAAAATAATAATAAATAAATAAATTAATAAACTTAGCATAATATTTACATATAAAACAGTATAAAAATTTTTTATAAGAATTATATAAAAATAATGATAAAAGTTAAAATATATAAAATAAAAAAATATATATGTAAATAAAGTTGTAGGGTTTATATATATAAAAACATATAAAGAAGTATAATATAAATTTATGAGTATTATATAATAAAAGTTAAAGTGTAAAAAAAAAATAAAATAAATATATAAATAAAGAGTTGTAGGGGATATATATTTAGTTTAAATAATATGTAATAGAGGGAGCTAGGGTATAAGATAATTTTTTGAAAAAAAACGATTTTTCATTATTTTATTTAGAAGATCAGAATAACCTTAGTAAGTGTAAAGATTATAAAGTTTATAGGTTTTAAATATTCAGCAATAATAAATATAAAATATTAATTTTAAAAGAAGAATGAGTAAGAAAATAATAAATATGATTTAAAATTAAAAGAATTTTAGTTACTAATCATAAAGTTTAAGTTTATGAAGAATACAGATAATTAGTAGATTGTTAATAATAATAAAATAGATAATATTTAGATTAATAGTTGTCCTTGAATGTATATATGTATAAAGTTAAGAATACACATGTATAATTTATATTTATTTTTTATTTATGTAGTACATTTTATTTTATATTAATTGTTTTATATGGGTTTGATTATTTATTTCAGGTTTTTAATATATATATTTTATGTTGTTTTTAGTTTTTTTATTGTTTAAAAAAAATTTTTATGGTGTTATTATATAGTTGTTTTTTTATTTTGTTCATTATATCATAGCTCTGAAGAAGACTGCAGGTCAGTCGAAACGTAGGTGTATGTACAAATAAAGTTTGCTAAAAAGTGTTTGAAGTTTGGATAAATTGTATTTATATGATATTACGGCAAACATAAAGAAAAGTGTGATTTTGGTAATATTTACGAAATAGATATTTTTACAAACAAATTATAGACAGATGTAATGGCATTTTGTTTAGCATTTCAGGGAAAAAATGATTAAAGTGGTTTGTGTATCATAAGCTTTCGGACAAAAAGATTTTAAGGGATATAGAAGAGCTATTTAAAAAAAAGTTATTAACAATGGCAACAATGACTTATTAAAAAAAGATTGGAAATACTCATAATTAAAATGATAATCTACATATAAAACTACAAATAAATGTCCATTAGGAAATGGGATAAAATAGTTTATTTTGAATAAAGAATTTATCTTATATTGAATGTGAAGAAATGCTAGTCCTTTGATTATTTGAAGTATTACAGGCATTCTTACTCATAAGAAGATTAGTTTTTAATGTCTTCATTAAAATGCAGGCATATTTAAAGCTATTTCATTAGTTTAGTTCATTAAGATCCAAAAAGTAAATAAGAAAATATGTATATGCCTATTTTATTTACAAATCTTTGGTAAAGAGGCATTAGCTTTCCATCCCACAAATGCATAAATAAGGCAACTTTTGGTTTTTATTTATTTATTTATTTATTTACGACATTTAAATATAAAATGCTATTTTCAATTAAGTAAGTGTTTATAAGCTAGTGTATTTATAAACTAAATTTGATTCACTTTTGAATTATGTTGTAAAAACTACTTTTTCTCTATTTTGTTATATTAGTATCAGTATATAGAATAATGTAAGTTAATATTCTTAAGGATAAAAATCATAATCATTTTATTGTTAAATCCAATACTTTATAAACTAGGTTTTAAAAAGTGATAATAAATGAAAAAAACTTCTTGAGCTGAAATATATTTCTGTTATACTTTTATGCAATAAAACACAAAATGGCCCAATAGGAGAAAAACAGTCACATATATTCTCAAATTATAATCAGAATATTACATTAGGTGGACATATAGTGAGATATGCAGCAAGAATAAAGTGAAATCATCAAACATTAATCAGTAAATGAGTATTTAGGTATCTTTAGCTAAAGATTAATACAGGAATGGCAAATTTCTTAAACCATCACTATTGTTTCTATATTAGAAACTGTGGAAAAAAAATCTTTGCTTGGATATTTAGTAAAAAGTTGTTTTATCACATAAATTTAATTGAAAACATTCTAAGTACACACATAGCAAATATTGAATAAGCTGAAAAACACTCTAAGCTTCATGTTTGTTCACAATTTTTTCTTCGATTTTAAATACTTAGGATTTTCTGATTGGAAAGAAAACTCTCTTAGTGATAAAAACACCAGCCTGCATGTTCATGACTTGAATTTTCAAATTCAGATTAAACATACATTTTTTTATTTTAAAAGTGTTTTTTAGGTAATCATCACATTGCCAATTTAATACTGATCAATAAATAAGTATCTACATATATTTTATCTAGAAGATAAAATGAGAAACAAACCCAGAAAATTCTTATTATCCAGCATATTGTCTAGCCTGCATAATATTTGTCTTCTTCACAGTTCTTACTCTGAGAGTGATGCAATGAGATATTTGACAGCTATTTATGCTTTACTTATATAAAAATCTTTAAATAGTTTCAAAGGAGGCAATAAAGTAACCCTTAAAGTTAAGTTATCTTTTGAATTGCCAAATAATTTCTATGATAAGGGAAGTTATGCAATTAAATCTATGAAAAATGAAAAAAACTTGAGAAAATGATCAAATTACTATTGACACTTTAAATGAAACAGGTTAAAAAAATAGAAAAACTAGTGATATAGCTATATATTAAATTTCTAAATGATAAAGATATATCAGATGATTGGAAGAAAAATAAAAAAGAAGTTTTAAAAAGCACAGACCTTTTATACTTCTATTAGTTTATACTAAAACATTGGGCTAAAATGAACTAAAACAAACTATATTTAAAAAAGTTATAGCAAAATAGATGATATAAATTTTTAAGTTATACAAAGAACCAATTGGGATATGCTGTTACTATTTTTTGAATTTGTAGATTAGGAAAAATTACTTGAGATTATAAGAATTGTATGGTGATTAAAGTCTTGAAACATCAGGATAAAGACCAAGGATATTGTCAGATTCTGAAGAATATTAAAATGGGACAATACAATATTAAGAAGATTAATATTGATAAGCATGAATAATAGGATGCTTTTATATCTTCAAAAATTTTTAAAACAGTTTTACAAGAAATATATTGTGAATTAAATGGAACATTAAGGAAATAAAAAAATTATTTAGATTTTACAGATAATTTCATTCTTTAAATGAACTATATAGAGCCATAAACACTTAGAATTATAATGAATTAAAACAAGCAACATAAAATCATAAATTTTCCTAATAAGTTTTAAACATGCTTTGGATTAAAGAATTAATGATGACAAATTTTATGAAACTTTATTAATGTTGTGCATTTTATAATTTACTTTTTCATATATAATTACAGACAGAACGTTTTTGTCAGCAATTTTTGTTTGTTGACAATAACAAAACTAGTTATCTATGGCTTTTAAAAAAATAATTGATGAAATTGAAATAATATAAAATATCCAACCTTGATATCAATTGTTAATCACTGAAATATTGAAATTCTAATGTAGATTGTGTTGGAGAATAGCAAATCAAGTTTATTATCTGGTGGTTAAGTATTATTTAACACATTCAAATAGATGTATTAAAATATACTGTATAATGTACTTCTTATAAATGGTGTTGCCTGTGTTTAGCAAGAGAGTAAAACAAGAAAGAGAGATTATAAACTTCCATCACATGGCAATCGATTAGACTGGAAATGTATTTTCTTCATGTTTTTTTTTAAATAGAGAGATGCTAGAGAAGTTTTTATTCTCCAGTTATGTATTTAAAAGTTCTTTAACCAACCATACATCAGATAACAAAATAATATTTTATAACAAGATCTCTAACTTTTAGATGTTAGAATAAGTTTTTTAATGTGGTAAATTGCAAATAGTGACAAATGATAATCAAATGATTTTTTTTATCATAATACTCTAAAGCATAATAACTTTAACCTGCCTTAATACATTTTAAAATAAATTAAGTTGTTTATGATTGCATTTGTATTTAATGACAAGAATATATGCATTATTTTTTATTATAAGTATACAATAATTTAATTATTCATTTATTTATAAATAAATAAATTATTTTAATTGAATATACTAACTATTTTGAAATGGTGCTTTGAAATGATTGTGCATCTTAGAATAAAGTAATATATATATATATATATATATATATATATATATATATATATATATATATATATATATATATATATATATATATATATATATATATATATATATATATATATATGATTCACAAATAAATAAGATATTGCAGTTCAATAACTCACACCCTTCAAAATTTTATTAGAAATCATTCTTATTAACACAATTCTCAATATAATTTTTAATCCACGTTTTTATTACTTTTCCCTTTTTTAAAATGTAGAATATATAAATTGTATTAAATATTAAATACTATCTAACCCTATATTAGCTATATTAGCAATTAAAACTAAAATAGAAATTCATAGAAAATCACAATACTAGCCAAAACAACAAAATGTTACTAAAATTCTTATACAACCATAGATGAAAACATGGTTGTGTAAGAATTCTAGTAACATTTCGTTGTTTTTGTTAGTATTGTAGTGTTATATGAATTTCTATTTTATAAATTGTATTAGATTAAAGAAAAAGTTAAAATCATTTCTAAGTCAAATTATCCATGAATTTGTTTAATACAAAATATGTCCTGAAATTTAACAGTCTCTAACACATGTCTTTGTAGTCAAAAGTTGTGAATAATGGTAGGATTGAAGAAATTGATAATGTCTTGAGTAATTTCATTTCAGACTAAAATTTTTATAGATTGAAAGCATATAGATACCAAAAAAAAAAAATCATATAGTAAAATAATAAACAATACATTTTTGAATAAAAAATCCTACACACAAAAAAAGATTTAACATGATCTATTATTACTTTAGATGTTTAATTGAAAAAAAAAAATTTCTGACTTTTATTAATTCTACATGTTTTAGAATTAGTTTATCCCATTTCATTTTTAGGCAATAATAGTTTAATAAATCTGAACAAAATGGATAATTCTAGGTGTGATTTTTTTTTACTGAGGAGAAATAATGTACAGTCTGATTTTTGGAAGAGAGTAGATGATAAGCGTTCTAACATTAAAAACGACAATTTGCCATTATATTCTAATTTTATTGGTGTAGACTTCACAACTTTATCTATAAGAAGTTATTTAATTTGGGCTTAATTTAAAACATTTTAGTAAATGAATTATTTTGGTCATACAAACTTGGTTATTGGTTTTTTTTATCTTCTGAAAGTACAGATTTTTGAAAGTCTTATTTTATCTAAATTTGTTTTTTTCTTTTTTGAGAGTTTAGATTTTAAATCAAAAATATTTGTTATTATTAGTTTTATGAAGAATTTTTTTTCATTTTTATTTAATATTTTTTTTATTGGAAATCATTTGCATTTTTGATGAAAATTCACTAAAAATATTCATTCAATTTCAGACTATCTAATTTTGAACTGATCTTACATGAGGCATTTTACTGTCTTATACATTACAATAATACTTTATAAAATGAGAAATAATATTATTATTTACATATTTTATTTATAATTAATCTCATTACATGTATTAGTCCAATATTTATGCTTGTATAATAATTTAATTGTATAATCAACAAATAATTACATAAATAAATTCTTTTTAAAATCACTTTAATAATGCTATATTTTATTTTTATATTGAATTAATTTTACAGCTTTGACTGACCTGCAGTCTTCTTTAGAGCCTTTTCTATTTTTTCACATCAATAAAATATAGCATTGTTAAGTGCTTAGAAAAAAATGATTTATTTATTTGTTTTATAATATCAATCAATTCATAAAGGAGATATAAGGGAAAGAAGAATAAAATATTTCATAATTAACAAATTACAGAGCTATATTTTATAATATTATGAAGGAGGGCCTTATTAATTTATTATTAAATTAAGATTTAGCTGACATCATATTTGATGAATTAAGTAAAACCATAAAACAATACAATACTAGATAAAATTCAAAAGTTTTACCAAAATCCTTACATGACCATGGTTTCATCTACTACAAATAGATATTGTTGTATGGTTTTGCATTTTATTTATACTAGTATTCTGTTAGGCAGTTTTGGTTTTGATGAATTATGTATATTTCATTTCATACTTTAAAATAAAACAAGTAAAACATGCTTAATATAAATAAAATTCAAGACTATTTACACTTATGGTTAGTAATATTGGCTTTTTATAGCTGTTAAAAATTTTTCCCTTGAAATTGTTTTTTTTATTTACAATTCAGAATATGGTTGCTGTATAATATCTTACATCTTAATTAAATAATGGTTAATAGAGAATATTTAAATGCACACATTCCTATAAATGCACATTCACTTCTAAAATCAATTTATTCTTTTGTATTCTAACTTTTCAAACTTGAATTATGTTTCAATTAATAATAGATAGTTTTTTGTTCTAGTTTATAAATCTTTCTTCATGTAAAATTGAATTACAATGGTAAGTATTCAAATAAAGCATTTCCAAATTATAGCCTAGGTTCATAATCTATTCATTATTAGGTTTCAGTTTCTAGATAACAATGTAAAAGCCTCTAAAATATGAGGCTATAATTTATTAATGCAAGCCATAATTGTATATATAAATATTTTTCACATATCTGAATATGCATGGGCATTCTCATTTAAAAAAAAATCCAATTGATATTTCAAAAACTATCAGACATCTAATGAAAAAAAAAGTAAATACACATTGGCTAATGTATATTAGTTGTAACTACAAGAATATATGAAAGTATATTAGGAGTTTGTCTTCTGGATATTTTAAAAACATTATTGAGGAATCATGTCAAAGTGTCCTTTCAATGTATTGCCAAAAAATATCTCTAAAAAAACCCTGTGAAGTAGCAGATATTTTACATGATCCTTGCTAAATATTGGATGATAAAATATATGGATATACATTATGATTAAATAATTTAAGATTATCATCTAAAACTATCATTTCAACTATTAATATATTAGTGTGTAATGTTATAAAGAGGCATTTATGTTTACTTATGAAAAACTCTTTTAAATTATGATTTTATAAAGTATTTCATGTATTCCTTAAATTAATCAACTTAGATTGTCAAATTTAAATCTAGTAAGTATTTTCTCATCATCAGATTATATTAATTAAGGATTAGTAACATTTTTTTTATTTCAGAAAATACAATGTATTTTTTTGCAGAGAAAGTCAATTATTCAGAAATCATTTATAGAAGATCAACATTATTCAGTGTTCATTGATTATACTATGACTTCTGAATTTGAAAAAAATAGATCGCTATTTACAGAATCATAGTTATAATAGAACTTTAGGCTGAGATTTTTTTTATTTAACCAGCCTGTATCATTAAATACTATCCAGTGAATATACTATATTATTGATAAAGAGAGCAAAACTCTCCATACAGTATTGCCACCTGTGCTAAACAGAGTAATCAATGGATGCCAGAAGGCTTGTGCATAAAATCCCTATCTAATGCCTACTCATCCAATATCCCCAGACTAGTTTCTGGCTTGTGGCCTTCGTCAGTGAGGAGCCTTGGATCTGAGAGCACTGCATCTAGATCTTAGGATCTAATGCAACCCTCTAGCAACCACCTTTTATCTCTACTTAACTACAAAACTATGAGAATGAAATTGAAAACACAAAAAATATTTTCAATCTAAGCTCAATAGCTTATATAGTCATATGGGTCTGAACTCAGTTCAGCACCCATACATTTTGGTGTCTTTGGCTCTTTTACAACCATAGCCACCAGTATCCTATTAGGCAGGATTGGTGTTAAACCATTAAGCATCACATGATCACATTTCCTATACTAGCACATTAATTGTTGATAAACAGAGCAAAACTCTCCATACAGTATTGCCACCTGTGCTAAACAGAGTAATCAATGGATGCCAGAAGGCTTGTGCATAAAATCCCTATCTAATGCCTACTCATCCAATATCCCTAGACTAGTTTCTGGCTTGTGGCCTTTGTCAGTGAGGAGCCTTGGATCTGAGAGCACTGCATCTAGATCTTTGGATCTAATGCAACCCTCTAGCAAACACCTTTTATCTCTACTTAACTACAAAGCTATGAGAATGAAATTGAAAACATGATCAATCTAAGCTCAATAGCTTATATAGTCATATGGGTCTGAACTCAGTTCAGCACCCATACATTTTGGTGTCTTTGGCTCTTTTACAACCATAGCCACCAGTATCCTATTAGGCAGGATTGGTGTTAAACCATTAAGCATCACATGATCACATTTCCTATACTAGCACATTAATTGTTGATAAACAGAGCAAAACTCTCCATACAGTATTGCCACCTGTGCTAAACAGAGTAATCAATGGATGCCAGAAGGCTTGTGCATAAAATCCCTCAGATCCAAGGCTCCTCACTGACGAAGGCCACAAGCCAGAAACTAGTCTGGGGATATTGGATGAGTAGGCATTAGATAGGGATTTTATGCACAAGCCTTCTGTCATCCATTGATTACTCTGTTTAGCACAGGTGGCAATACTGTATGGAGAGTTTTGCTCTGTTTATCAACAATTAATGTGCTAGTATAGGAAATGTGATCATGTGATGCTTAATGGTTTAACACCAATCCTGCCTAATAGGATACTGGTGGCTATGGTTGTAAAAGAGCCAAAGACACCAAAATGTATGGGTGCTGAACTGAGTTCAGACCCATATGACTATATAAGCTATTGAGCTTAGATTGAAAATATTTTTTCTGTTTTCAATTTCATTCTCATAGTTTTGTAGTTAAGTAGAGATAAAAGGTGGTTGCTAGAGGGTTGCATTAGATCTTAAGATCTAGATGCAGTGCTCTCAGATCCAAGGCTCCTCACTGACGAAGGCCACAAGCCAGAAACTAGTCTGGGGATATTGGATGAGTAGGCATTAGATAGGGATTTTATACACAAGCCTTCTGGCATCCATTGATTACTCTGTTTAGCACAGGTGGCAATACTGTATGGAGAGTTTTGCTCTGTTTATCAACAATTAATGTGCTAGTATAGGAAATGTGATCATGTGATGCTTAATGGTTTAACACCAATCCTGCCTAATAGGATACTGGTGGCTATGGTTGTAAAAGAGCCAAAGAACCCAAAATGTATGGGTGCTGAACTGAGTTCAGACCCATATGACTATATAAGATATTGAACTTAGATTGAAAATATTTTTTGTGTTTTCAATTTCATTCTCATAGTTTTGTAGTTAAGTAGAGATAAAAGGTGGTTGCTAGAGGGTTGCATTAGATCCTAAGATCTAGATGCAGTGCTCTCAGATCCAAGGCTCCTCACTGACGAAGGCCACAAGCCAGAAACTAGTCTGGGGATATTGGATGAGTAGGCATTAGATAGGGATTTTATGCACAAGCCTTCTAGCATCCATCGATTACTCTGTTTAGCACAGGTGGCAATACTGTATGGAGAGTTTTGCTCTGTTTATCAACAATTAATGTGCTAGTATAGGAAATGTGATCATGTGGTGCTTAATGGTTTATACTATATTATTATTAACATGAAGAGAAAGATTTTATATTAATCTGGGCTAATCAAATGAGATCACTGTGGCACACTGATTCTTAAATAAAATATATTTATAATATAATGTTATCTTTAATACTGATTGTTAGATATTGTTCATGGCTTATCTTTACTTCTTACTCATTAAATTTATAGATAAAACAATTAGAATATGTCTAGTTATAAATCATAATGTTTGTTAATCAATTTACAACCGAGGAGACCAAAAAAAGATAATAAAAACCCAGTCTAATAATTGTAATGAAAGTGTTACGACGAACTTATAAGCAATTGCTTATGCTATAAATAAATAACGCATACATATATACAATCTTAAATTAACAATGTTAATCATATTTTTTTTCTTAGTTCTGGCTTTGGCTTTTTTCTTTTCCGGTGTTAGTATTTTATTTACATTTATAATAATTTACAATATGTAAAATTAAGAGCGTGCTAATAGCTCTAAACAAGCTTTTTTTTTTTTTTTATTTATGATAAATGCTACTACAAGAGAAGGCATTCAAATCATTTTTATCTTGGATTGTCCCCATCCCCAGACCGGTTTCAACCTATGGGTCTCTTCAGTGAGGAGTTGGGACATTAGATCTAAAAAACCAACTCAAGCAAAGCATTTATCTAAAAGATAATTGTTAGAAGAAGATCTGAAACTTTTAGACATCTACATGATTTTAAAGTCAGCTCTCCAACTGAAAAAATCATATGGGCCTGAACTTAATTCAGATACTCCATATATTAGTAGGCTTAGCTCTTTAATTTAGCTAAAGCCACAACAGCAAAATAATAATAGTAATAATAACAAGTATCAGATGTCACATGACTTATATATAGCTTGCAATTACAATTTTATATATTTGTAATTGCAAGATATATATAAGTCATGTGACATCTGACTTGTTATTATTACTATTATAATTTACAATGTAAAATTAACATCAAATATTTTTTGAAATACTCTGATTTGTATGTTTAGATTATAATTACTGAATGAAATTAATTTGACGAATTTATTGATTATATTATTCTGAATATTATCTAAAAAAATATATAAATACTGTGACTATGCATGAATTAAAATTATATTAAACAATGTTGAAAAGTACTCCTTTAATTATTTGAAATGCTGTTAAGTGATGAAGTATTAGTCCCGAATAAGAAAGTAATTCGATAAACAAACTTCGCTTGCGTAAAACTCATGACGCCGTGGACAAATTAACGTTCTTTAATAAATTTATTTTAAATGTCATTTGCAAAGAATAGCATCTCTAATTGCGCCAATAACATTAATAATAGATTTTGGAGTGAGTGGTGGCATTTAATATTTAATACATTCACGCAGACGCGTACTAACTTGAAAACAATATTACCTTAAATAAAATGTATGTTTGCGAAGTCGTAAGATTTTTTTTTATAATAATCTATGTTCGTTTCTCAAGCTTAATTTACTCCCTAACCCCCTTTTTTTTACATTATGGTATCTAGTTGGGATAAGTAATTAACTTTATGTCCAATTGATGCTCTCTCGACTTTGTTTTTTTAAATTTAGAAATAAATTTACTAATTTTATTCGTCTACTTTAATTTACATCTTGTTAACAAAAATTTTTTTTTAAATTCTTAAAGTAACATATAATCTATCGATTTATAGTTATTGCCTACAATAATCTTTATTGACAAATGTTTATTTTTTAAAATTCAGTTACATAAATATCGCAGTTTTTAAAGTGTGGTTTTTAATTTATTGTTTTCTTATTCATTAATTAGAATTGAAGTTTTCATAAAACTTATATATATAAGGTTTATTTATTTTGTATTCAAATCCCTTCTAATTACATTAAGTTCAGTATAGACAAAATACTTATATTTAAATATATTTTATATGAAATTATTTAGGAAGGCAATATTTTTTTTCTTTTCTTTAAACCACTAAACATCACATGGTCACTATTTCTTATGCTAGCACATTACTGTTATTAAAACAGTCAAAACTCTCCATACAGTAGTGCCACTCAGTGTCAACCAGAGTAATCAATGGATGCCAGAACACATGATGATACGACTTGGAAACCCCTGGAATTTTTTGAAATTGAAAATTTATTCTGGCATATTAAAAGGCAATAATGGATGTAAAAAGCACATTCAAAAGCAAGCATTATTTCTCTTGATATTGCACTTTATTCTCTTTTGGATAAATTGGATTACCTCTGCTTAAAATAGACTGTGAATAATTACCAGCTAAAATCTCAAAATTAAAATATAGAAGTTTTTAAAAATGAAAATTATATTTGATAATTTTTTTTTTGTTGTTTACAGTAACATTTTATTTTTTCTTGATTTTTTAAAATCAAACCAGACAATAAGATAATCTATTGTTATTATGTTGTACATGCATATATGTATATATTTGTTCTCATTATTTAATGGAATACTACTATGTATAGCTAATCAAAAAATATTGATTTGCTCTATTTCTTTGCTATTGTATATGAGAATGACTAGTAGCTTTTCCATTACGGTACATGTTAACAATCCAATAAAACAGTTTTATATAAAAATAATATTAAAATATAACTAAATTTTTTATGCATCACAATGCAACTTTTTCAGAGATTTCTTTTTAAACTATAAGAATGTATTCCTTATTGAAATCATTATTTTTTTGTCTTTTTTTTATTATCAGAGATTTTTGTTTGGGAAATTTTGAATGATATTTCCCCACTCCCTAATAACTTCTTCCAAATATTATTGATCTCATTTAATTTAGTCTTTTTATTCATATCACTAAAATTTCTATGGCCTCTCTTAATAATCTCAGGTTATATAGAAGTTGCTTTTAATAAAATTTATATTGTTTTATTACTTTAATATATGTACAGATGGATCAACTAGATTCTTCCCTGACAAAAATGTGTTTTATTAAATTATCTTTTAATCATATATTAAATGAGCAAAACATGATATTAATTTTAATAAAATACAAATGATGAATTGAAATAAGATTAATGCTTTTGGGGAAAAAATAGTTAAGGAAAAAAATCATCATTTAAAGGGTCTCAACCAATCACCTTTCAAAATGGGCAGAAAGACAAGAATAAAAGAAATATAATTTTATAATTTAAACAGAGAAAAGTTTTGGAAAAGGTGTATTGTGATTGTACAAAACTGTTAATAAATATTATTTTTATAAAAATATTTGATTTGATTGTCACCATATATTTTCATCTAACAATTTTTTATCAGGCTTTTAAGGGATGTCAGAGAGCTAGAACAAATCAGCATTCCTTTTAGATATTTGACTATGTGTAATCAAAATAGTTCTATTCATGAAAATATTTAAATTAATATATATATATATATATATATATATATTAATATAATTTAAATATTTTCATGAATATATATATATATATATATATATATATATATATATATCATGGAAATAATAGCCTTTCCTTATGTTTACCATTTATTGTAAGATTTGGCATATAAATCGCTAATAAATTTATTTACATTTGTTTTTAAGATTCTTATAAGATTAGAAAATCTAACAAATGATAATTAGAATGAATTTTTAATAACATCCAGATGCTAGAAAAGCTCCATTTGATATGGCAAATAATATATGATTTCATATATATAAAATGCTCATTCTTATATTTAAAAATTAACAATTGCCAAGCTTTATCACTATCATTTTAAATGCATTTTCTCCAATCAAGTCTTTTCAGTTGGGTCATGCCTTTGTAGCACTCCAAGTATTATACTTCTTTGTTTTGTACTTATTTAAAATTTATTAAATATATTTATCATTTATTTGAAAACACTTATTCATAACAATCATCTTTCAATAAGTACATAAAAATTATTAATTTTTTTATTATATTAAAAGTTATTACATTTCATTTAGTAAATGTTCATTCAATTTCTGCAAATTTATGCTTAAATTGTGAGAAAGTATATTAATATTAGTAGATTCTAGATGCATGAGTTGAAAAAGATGTAAAGATTTTTTTAAAAAATGAAAATTATGTGTACTTATAAAAAGATTGTTATGGATATTTGAACTTTATTAAGTATCCCACTTCATAACAATAGGTTGATAAGATGATAGGCATTGCTTACTATATTGGCCAATTACAGCTACCAGAATTAATATTTTTATTTTTTCTTTTATTTTCCTGTTGAAAAAAAAAACTGGATAATTAAGTACTAAATTGGCTTTTACATTATTTATTACATACAATAATCTATGTGGTTTTAATTTCTCCTTATTTTTAATAATAAAAATACTTAATTGTAAATATTAGAGAAAAAAAGAATATAGTTAATAATAAATTTGGCTGAACGTTTTCGAGGAACCGTGCCTCATACTCATAGCCTTAGTGAAAATGTACTTAATATATGTAAATGAGAATATTCAAATGAGTTACTGTTACGTAGCCCATTTTTTCGAGATGTCGAAGCACGTGTCTCTTCTGTTGATTGCATGGATGTCTCTGTTAATGTAGAATGCCTCCTTTATTTTTCTCCTGTAGTCGTTTGGTTCTGAGCATAAAATAACGGGGTTAGCGGGTATGAAATTGTGCCCTGATTGTTTAGTATGTTCAAAAAATGCAGAAGATGTACTGCTGTTCGTTTGGGCTCTGTTGAAGGTGTACCGATGTTGAGCCAATCTGGTGTTAATTGTGGCTTTCGTTTCACCATAATATGTGGCGTGGCATCCGGCTTGGGGGCAGGAAATGGAGTACACCACATGTGGGGTGAGCGCTGGATCAATGTAGTCTTTGGAGTTATTGATCAACCTATTAGTGTTGGGTGGAGTTCTGAATATTATGCTGAATTTGTTGCTCAAGGTTTTCGTTAGTTTGCTGGATATTTTAGGGATGTAGGGGACCGTTATTCTAGGTAGATTGGTGCGAGGCAATTTATCATCTATTGTGCTGTTGAATTTCATGACTTTCCTCCTAATGGTTTTGTATTTGAATCCTGCTGCCAATAGGTCTTTAATATAATTGTTTATATTTTCCTTCCTATGTGCTTCATATTTACACAAGTGATAGTTTCTAAACATAAATGCTTTGAGACCTGCGAATTTGTGCGATGCGGGTGATTTAGAATTAGGATGGATGCAGCTTCGGATTTCGAATGGTTTAACAATCATTTTGTAATCTATTGAGTGGCGGTCTCTTGACAAGGAAAGGTCGAGATATTTGAGTTCATTACTGTTTTCATATATAATAGAAAAAGATAGTTTAGTTGTGCTTTGTAATTCGCGTTGTATATTTAAAATATTATTTTTAGATGCTATAACGAAAATGTCATCTACATATCGTAAAAATATGAAGTCTGGGTTATTGTTGAAATATTTTGGAATGATGGATTGCTCATATTTATTTAAGTATATACTGGATAACACGCCACTGATAGGGAGGCCCATGGGCCAACCATCTTGCATTGTGTACCATTTATCTTCGAAAAGAGTGAAAATATGGGAGTCAAGCCATGTCAGGAAAGCCATAATGAATTTAATTCTCTCGTTAGGACAAGATATTCGCAACAACTCTTCGTGTATAATTTGGATGGATGCTTTTCTATTGATTGATCCATATAATTCCTTCACATCCATCGTGGCCATAACAGAGCTATGTGAGATTTGAGTGTTTTTAATTCTGGAGATGAATTGAAAAGATGAATTTATTGTGTATGAGCCAAAATTAAGGTAATCTATAATTAATTGATTAACCAATTTGGCTGTATCGAAATAATGTACGCCAGCGAAATCCATCATCAATCTCAGTGGTTCGCCTGGTTTATGTTGTTTTGAATTGGCAAACATTCGGGGAGGTCTAGTGGCAGAAGGATAAATCCTGTAATACTCGGATTTAGTGATCCCTTTGTCTTTGAAAGTCCGAAGCACACCATTAATAAATTTATCTCGGTCGAGTTTGATGTTAAAAGTGTTATCATGTACCAACTTTAATATTTTAATTTGGTCATGCATTTTATTTTTGTAATCGGTGTTATTTAATAAAACAAAGCGATTGCCTTTGTCTTCTTTGAGACAAATGATGTTGTGTGTTTTGAAATATTGTTTAGTATTTAACACACTTTTATTCCATGCTTTGTCTTCCTTATTAATGAAATTGTTATTTAGTAGTTTAGCTATGTCTGTGATGATAGCGTCTCTTTGTGTGTTGTTAATGAGAGATGCTTCAATGTCTGCTATTAATTCACGCTTAGGGGATGTCCAACTTCCTCCTACATATTTAGGTCCGAGAGATAAAATTTTCTTGATTTCGTATGGCGGTGTAGTTGAAGTTTTATTAACGAACGCGTCTATATTAATGCCGCGGTGGTTTTTATTTTGTTTAATAGATAAGAAATGTATTTTATTTTCAAATTTTACTATTTGAAATCTCTCAGTTTTACGTAACTTATCTTGCATCCACTGGGGGATTACGTAGTTCGCTATCATTTTGTTCCATCTAATTGTTTGCTTTTTAAAAGCATCACTACATCCGCGAGTTATATGTGCCAACAGTTGTTTCTGCAAATCATTCTTGATTTTAACATTATTGTAAATTGTTCTATTAATTTTCACCAAACAGGAGTTGGGTATGACATTATAATCCTTGCATTTAGAGAAGAAAGAAAGTCGTTGCTCGTATTTAATCATCGAAATTCCGCAATTTAAGATCTGTTTTTCTTGACCTCTATTCATTATGTAATAAATGTGGTTTTAATTTCTCCTTATTTGTAATAATAAAAATACTTAATTGTAAATATTAGAGAAAAAAAGAATATAGTTAATAATAAATTTGGCTGAACGTTTTCGAGAAACCGTGCCTCATACTCATAGCCTTAGTGAAAATGTACTTAATATATGTAAATGAGAATATTCAAATGAGTTACTGTTACGTAGCCCATTTTCTTTCCAACTCCTGTTTGGTGAAAATTAATAGAACAATTTACAATAATGTTAAAATCAAGAATGATTTGCAGAAACAACTGTTGGCACATATAACTCGCGGATGTAGTGATGCTTTTAAAAAGCAAACAATTAGATGGAACAAAATGATAGCGAACTACGTAATCCCCCAGTGGATGCAAGATAAGTTACGTAAAACTGAGAGATTTCAAATAGTAAAATTTGAAAATAAAATACATTTCTTATCTATTAAACAAAATAAAAACCACCGCGGCATTAATATAGACGCGTTCGTTAATAAAACTTCAACTACACCGCCATACGAAATCAAGAAAATTTTATCTCTCGGACCTAAATATGTAGGAGGAAGTTGGACATCCCCTAAGCGTGAATTAATAGCAGACATTGAAGCATCTCTCATTAACAACACACAAAGAGACGCTATCATCACAGACATAGCTAAACTACTAAATAACAATTTCATTAATAAGGAAGACAAAGCATGGAATAAAAGTGTGTTAAATACTAAACAATATTTCAAAACACACAACATCATTTGTCTCAAAGAAGACAAAGGCAATCGCTTTGTTTTATTAAATAACACCGATTACAAAAATAAAATGCATGACCAAATTAAAATATTAAAGTTGGTACATGATAACACTTTTAACATCAAACTCGACCGAGATAAATTTATTAATGGTGTGCTTCGGACTTTCAAAGACAAAGGGATCACTAAATCCGAGTATTACAGGATTTATCCTTCTGCCACTAGACCTCCCCGAATGTTTGCCAATTCAAAACAACATAAACCAGGCGAACCACTGAGATTGATGATGGATTTCGCTGGCGTACATTATTTCGATACAGCCAAATTGGTTAATCAATTAATTATAGATTACCTTAATTTTGGCTCATACACAATAAATTCATCTTTTCAATTCATCTCCAGAATTAAAAACACTCAAATCTCACATAGCTCTGTTATGGCCACGATGGATGTGAAGGAATTATATGGATCAATCAATAGAAAAGCATCCATCCAAATTATACACGAAGAGTTGTTGCGAATATCTTGTCCTAACGAGAGAATTAAATTCATTATGGCTTTCCTGACATGGCTTGACTCCCATATTTTCACTCTTTTCGAAGATAAATGGTACACAATGCAAGATGGTTGGCCCATGGGCCTCCCTATCAGTGGCATTTTATCCAGTATATACTTAAATAAATATGAGCAATCCATCATTCCAAAATATTTCAACAATAACCCAGACTTCATATTTTTACGATATGTAGATGACATTTTCGTTATAGCATCTAAAAATAATATTTTAAATATACAACGCGAATTACAAAGCACAACTAAACTATCTTTTTCTATTATATATGAAAACAGTAATGAACTCAAATATCTCGACCTTTCCTTGTCAAGAGACCGCCACTCAATAGATTACAAAATGATTGTTAAACCATTCGAAATCCGAAGCTGCATCCATCCTAATTCTAAATCACCCGCATCGCACAAATTCGCAGGTCTCAAAGCATTTATGTTTAGAAACTATCACTTGTGTAAATATGAAGCACATAGGAAGGAAAATATAAACAATTATATTAAAGACCTATTGGCAGCAGGATTCAAATACAAAACCATTAGGAGGAAAGTCATGAAATTCAACAGCACAATAGATGATAAATTGCCTCGCACCAATCTACCTAGAATAACGGTCCCCTACATCCCTAAAATATCCAGCAAACTAACGAAAACCTTGAGCAACAAATTCAGCATAATATTCAGAACTCCACCCAACACTAATAGGTTGATCAATAATTCCAAAGACTACATTGATCCAGCGCTCACCCCACATGTGGTGTACTCCATTTCCTGCCCCCAAGCCGGATGCCACGCCACATATTATGGTGAAACGAAAGCCACAATTAACACCAGATTGGCTCAACATCGGTACACCTTCAACAGAGCCCAAACGAACAGCAGTACATCTTCTGCATTTTTTGAACATACTAAACAATCAGGGCACAATTTCATACCCGCTAACCCCGTTATTTTATGCTCAGAACCAAACGACTACAGGAGAAAAATAAAGGAGGCATTCTACATTAACAGAGACATCCATGCAATCAACAGAAGAGACACGTGCTTCGACATCTCGAAAAAATGGGCTACGTAACAGTAACTCATTTGAATATTCTCATTTACATATATTAAGTACATTTTCACTAAGGCTATGAGTATGAGGCACGGTTCCTCAAAAACGTTCAGCCAAATTTATTATTAACTATATTCTTTTTTTCTCTAATATTTACAATTAAGTATTTTTATTAATACAATAATCTAGTTTTTGGAACATTTTCTTAATTGATATGAAGTTATAAATGAGGATGAATGTGTCTCTGTGGAGTCTATATGTGTGTTGGTTGCCATTATTGGTTTTGAAAGGACATAAATACATGAATTTTTGTGTAAATTATTTTGAAGTCAAACTATAAACATTGTAGATGCTAAAATAATAATTAGATTAATCAATGTAATGTGTTTCTCAGGTGTTTTAAACTCCTAACCTATTGGATAAAAGTACACATAATTGCTCTTAATATATATATATATATATATATATATATATATATATATATATATATATATATATATATATATATATATATATATATATATATATATATATATATATATATAAAGAATTATAAAAGATTGGTCTGGTTTCTTGATTGAATGACAACTTTGATATTAAAGATTCAAATTTACTTTGAATTGTACAACAAACAACAATTTCTGATTGTTAGTAATAATATGAAATGCAATTATTACTTATTACTTAGAGTAATTAACAGTAATGTGATCCAGCTAAAATCTCATAGCACCAACTATCTTAACTGTAATGAAACCTTTTGCCTTATGTCCTCTTCCATTGCCTTAAGCAAATGAAAAGCTCAACCACTCATGTGTTTCTTGAATTTTTATTAAAATGGCAATACTAAGTTCATAAAAATATTTTTATAGTCTGATTCAAAAATAATATTTACAATATAAAATCTCAAAGTATTTATTTTAGTACCTTTGGAATTTTTATTTAATTGTAAATAGATAATGAACATCACATGATCACAATTTCTTATGCTTATTCCTAACTGTTATTCAAACAGGTAGAACTCTCTATACATATTGCCACTCATTGCAAGCCAGAGTAATCAATGGATGCCAGAAGGCTTGTGCATAAAATCCACATCTAATTCCTCCTCATTGAATATCCCCAGACTAGTTTCTGGCTTGTGGCCTTCATCAGTGAGGAGCCTTGGATCTGAAAACACTGCACCTAGATCTTAATATGAGTAGGCACTAGATGAGGATTTTATGTACAAGCCTTTTGGAATCCATTGATTACTCTGACTTGCACTGAGTGGCAATATGTATAGAAAGTTTTGCCTGTTTAAATAGATAATAGTGTATGTTAATGTTGTTAATTAATGTGTAATAGTTTTAGAAGTAATGAAATGTCCTGGTGCCATCTCGATTTAATTAAATCCAATATAGATAATGCTAGAAGATTTCATCAACTCTTAAAATTAGAATGTGTTAAATTGATGGCATTCAATTATACTATTTATTTATAATAAATTAGAAATTTAGAAAGGAAAAATGAAAATGATTTCATTTTTAACTGCTTGAGAAAATTAGCGATGATTAAAGCAAAATGTTGAATTAAATTTAATTATAACTAGTGAAAAAGAATTAATTGCCTCTTAAAATTATTATAATTATTCTATTAGTTTTAATAATTCTGTAAACAAATGATATTTTTTAAATATTTAATGTTGAGAGTATGCAATATGATTTCTGCAGTAATAATATTCATATGTACTTGCTATAATAATTTTTTGCAAATCAGACTTCTAAACTCATTTTAATAAATTTGCAAATAATTCTCTCTCATATTAACTTTCAAAATAGATGAAAATGAATTTGTTTCATCTAGTCTGCAAGATTTTATATCGTTAATAGAATAATCATTTATATATTATAATGATAGTTATGTAACGTTAACAGTGACACTAGTCTTAATGAAAATAGTGTATTTTCAATTGGTTTTTAGATTAATATGAGGGAGCATTGTTCATAAGATTACTAAAATGATTTGTAGAAAATGTGACTTGGAAAGGATTTTTATAGTAATTGTATATTAAAATTATTACTTCAGAAATATTTTATATATACAGTATTTTAAAATGAGCAAATCTCCACATATTGCTAATATCAAAGTTCAACCCTTTTTAAAAATCAAAATAACTGCAAATGTAAAATGATCATTTGTATATACTATCTCATGCTCTGTAAGAAGTGATCAGTTTGACAAATAATATTTAGATTAAATTTCAAATCAGTCTCAGATGCAAATGTAATCAAATGTTAATCTTTATAAAGCAGAGTCATTTCTATTTGTTTTAAAAATATTTGTGAATAATTCATAGTTGAATATGAAACAAATACATAAATACAGCATTGCAGGGTAACTGTAAAATTAAACTGATCAGGTTTTCAGATGCTATCAATATCAAAGTGCCAGCTTTATTATTAAACTAATAGTAAAAGTAAAATTATCATTTACATATATTATTTTATGATCTTATACATGTGATTAGTTTGATAAATGATTTTATTTAAACTAACTTCATATCATATTCAGTTATAAATAAAATGTCTACCACTACAACTGAGCATTAATTTTCATGTAGCAAAGATTTAGTTATTTTAAATTTATATTTGGATTGACCAATTTATTATATATTTGGCTGTACATTATTTTTCCACAAATGCTTTTAAAATGAGTAGAAATTAGCTCTTTCTTGTAGAGGTTAATGCTTAGTTGCATTTAAAAAGCTTTATTTACACTGAATCTGATTTGAACTTTGTCACCTAACAAAGTAACTTTCTCATGAAAGCAGGAGATAGTGTAAATAAGTAATAATTTATATTTACTGTTAGTTTGATAAAAATAGTTGGTACTTTGATTATAGCAATGTGTAAAGCAATATAATAATTTTCTTGTTATTTTTATTAATATTTTCATCAATCCATTTCAAATTACTCTTTCTGTATGATAATTCTTATTTTTTTACTCAGCTGAAAAACATTTTTTACTTCATCAATTATCATCTTTCTTTTACTATGTGCTCATATAATCTCACAGACAAATTTTTGCCATTAGCAAACTAATATTAATTTGAGATAGGACTTTTTTTTTTCTCTTTTTTTGTTATATTCACTTATATTATTTGCAAACATTATTTATTTCAGTATTAAAATGATAAAATTGATTGATTTAGCATTTCCTTTAAATTTAAAATTATAATTAAACAACATATTGAAACAAATAAGATTAACGTTAGTAAAGATGTGATTCTATTTTTCAAATCATATTGCAATAGTTTTGCAATAAATATTTTGGAGATTTACAGAACAATGCTTATGAACTGGAGGAAATATTACAAAAATTTATAGATGAATGCAATAAATCAGAACTAAAGATAAATAAGTTAATGTTCGATGATTTTTCAAAAATTAGAAAAGAAATTGTAATAATGAATTAAAATGTTAACTTCAAATACTTAATTTAAAATAGTAATTCTCAGGGAATCGTAATAAATAAAATGTATCATAGAATTGATCTGTCATTCTCTTGATAGAAATAATTTTTAAAATTTAAAAAAATTATGCATGTGTCTTAAAAAAAATTTAGTGAATGTTTCTATCAGTAATTTTTTTATAATGCAAGATATAAACACTTATTTTAAAAAATTTGTAAACTAGAGACTATACAGAAAAGTATAGAGAAATATTTGTTTGCATTAATAAGAAGAGATTGAAAAAAAATATATAGCTTGGAGAATAAACAGTTAATGCTAATATAATTGAAAGATTTAAGAATTTGAATTAGACAAATTTCTAGAAAAGATGAACATAGATAATTTAAGTCTTAGATTGTTTCCCCCAAACTCACCAAAGACTTAAAAGCCCCACATGTGAAATGAGTAGATGAGATAAGAGAATTTTCAGGAACAATATTAATGTGACACTATAGTTTGGAAAAACATTAATAACCTTGAAAAAATATTTATTTTTCAGTGGATTAATTAATATTGAACAAAATAATGTCGATGGTTTTATCATTTTAAAATACCATGTTAAAAGTTTATTGGATATATTTTACAAATTCTTTACTACTAATTTTGTTTCCAGAAAATTTATAACATTATAAATACCTCTCAATTATATATATTAGATCTTCTAATGCAATAGTTTGATTGGTAAATAAATAAGCAAATTTTAGGACGTTATTTATTTATCTATTTACCAATTAGAGTGTTGTAACATAAGATCTAAAATAACAAACATCAAACAATCATAGATACTAAAGAGTATATATATATATACTCACACGGGCGCATGCACACATTTGAGACTTTAAAAAGTATATGTGTGTGTTTTAAAAAAGTAGTTTGTATCAAAATTAGATTAACTGATAACTCTCAAAAACTTCTCATAGTTTTTTTTTTAATAACCAACATACAAACATTTTAATACTATTCTTTATAAAATGCCGTAGATATGAAGTTCTTTGTCAGAAGATAGGCAAAAGTAATCAGATAGCTAATCAGCTTTGGCAGTAGTTTATTATTATTCGCCATTTTAAAATTCAATTCACAAGTTAATATTTACAATTCTTTTATTATTTTTATTTGTCATCAGTATTTCAATTTTTAAGTTGTTAAAATACATCTTTTAAACCTGTTATTATTTTTCTAAAGCGTAACAATTTGTAAGAAACTGTTTAATGTGATTAGTTTAAATTACTTCTTTCACTTTTTTTTTTGGGGGGGGGGGCATATTTGATGCTTATTTGGAATTTTAAATTAGAACGACTAACATATTTTTTTTTACAACTCTATTAATTTTTGGCTTTAATGCTTTTCTCAATTTTTTTTTAAAATTAACTTTAAGAACAAAGCAAACATTTTGCTGCTAATTATAATATTTCAGCTGGTGGTATAATATATATATATATATATAGTAATATTATTTGTTTTATTTTATTATAAATTAAAATCAGAATAAAAAAGATTATATTATTATTTTACATTAAATGTTATGCAAAAATATATTACATTTACAATACTATAGATAAGTATATGTTCATTTACTGTTTTTGATGATGAATGCCATTTATGTGTCTAAAAACCAATGTAACTAGTATTACATGTAAATTTTTTTAAAAGTGATGTTGATTTGTCTTATTGTTCTATTGTACATTTTAAATCTGACCAGAATCTTTTCTATTTTATTATATAACCAGATGTATCCCAGCTTATAAAAGGATTTTTTTTAATTGATTGCTTTCACATTTTTTTTTGCAACTTGCTTTGAATAAAATACTAGTAATTAGATATTAAGCCTCTAAATTAAAATTAAAAATTTTAAATATACCTGTTATATATGATATGTGAATTTGACAGTGTTGCAGAAAATTATTAATGGCAGAATTATTTTCTTCACATAAAATTTTCTGTGTAATGCAGACAAATGTAATATTTTTTATATGGTTGTGAATATGACATGTGACAGCTTTATGAACAAACATACATTTACCAATCAGACAAAAGAGAAAATAGGTATTTTATACACAAGATAATATTAATTTATTAAATTTACACTTTTTTACTGGGCTTTTTAAAAATATTTCTAGTCTTTCTTATCAATTTTTTGTCATATTGATCAATTTTCACAGAATAGACATTTTAATGTATATTATGTCAATTTATTGTATGAAATTAATTTTTGATATTGATTTTACAAATAGTGTGATCAATGTAAAATGGCACTAGACGTGGCAAATTTTTTTATAGATATCACAAAATTTAAGGATTTTCTATCATTAATGTAATGAAAAATTGTAACAATTTTTTTAGATAGTGTAAAATATTATTATTCTATCAGCAATTCTTTGATAAAACAGAGTTCTAATCACATTGGGTGTCAGTTATTTATTGTCTTATTTTCATAAGTAAACAATAAGACATCAAAACTTTTTATAAGCATACTCTTATTAAATCCACCATATTTCAATTTTATAGCATCATCAAAAAATTTAATCCACCTTCCCAATCTTTTTATTAAAAACAATTCTTGATATTAAGTAAAACTGAGATTTAAAATTATTTGGATATCCACTTCAGAATGGGTAGCTCAAATTTTTATATTTAAATTTAAGACACATAATTTTTAAACATATGATATTTTATCTATCAGTGTGACACTATATAAATTTTAAACATCATAATTTTTTAATACACATTAAAGCATATGATGGAACAGTAAATACCATATAATAAAAATAAATATAAAAGAATAATCTGATATTTTTTATACTGATTAATAGTTGTGACATGATTGATTTAAATAATCTGAGTGGATATATATGTTTCTATTGACACATTTGTTAATATATATATATATATTATAATGGTCGGGGATGTTAGGGTTTGACCGTATCTCCATATAGGGTGCCACCAGGCCATTCAAATCTGGAAAATTTATATAGTAGGCAGATACTTAAGTTAAGATCCAATTTTATTTTATTATAGACCATTAGCCCCAGTCATTAGCTTGTGGAGCAGCAGAGATAATGTATACTTTATTTTTAAAAAAAGAAAGATAAAAAATAAGCCACTGCCAGATTAACAATTCACAGAAACATTTATTTTGCACATATACGAAATTTAGAATTATTTTAGTATAATTTTTACTTTATAATTTGATTTACATTTTAACTTTTGATTTTATAAGTTTGTAAACATGAATTTATTAATATTTTATTAAAGTGTCCAGTATGGATAGACTACATAGATTGCACTCAAAAAATATTCTATATTCCTTATTTAACCCTAGGCCAAAGTTCACAATCAAACTAATGCCAATCTACCTGATATATGAATGTATTCAATGCAGCATGAATACGACAGCACAATACCGCACTGTCAAAAATATACATCTGAACAGCACAGTTATCAAGAAGAAATGTCTTTCTTCCAGTACAGGAATTCTTCATCTCTCTGGTGAGAAGAAGAATAAAAAAAACTCCATAGGAAGAGGTTGCAGTCATTTTTGCCATCTTGATATTCCATTCCATAGGCTAAAAGGGTGATCCAAGGATCAGGAAATACTGTCTACTTCTGATGGTCAGTAAGAAATGGGACTTATTTTGTCCAAGTGCGGCATATAATGTGATCCTGCACATAGCGGATCTTCTTCCTTCATTTACTAATTACACCAATACATCCAATCCATTGACCCAATTTAACTGCAAAACAAATAAGCTAAAATTTATCCTCCCTTAAACTAATATAACTTTATGAATTTATGCATCCATTCATGCCTGACTTAAATTTAACATGATTTAATTAAAAGTTTTAGCTTAATGTGAAAAACAAAAAAAAAAACACACACACAAAAAACATAATAAACACTTAAAAGAATGGAAAAATTAAATTAATTGACATGATTTTTAAAAAAAAAATATATTCAATAAAAATAATTATTAATAAATGATTTAGTTTGGTCAGATAGAAATTTCTATTTAAATATTGGAAATATTTATACTTAATGTTCATGAATTGTATATATAGTTTTTTTCAGTTTAAAAGTCCATTCTTAATAGTTGCTTGTAATTTGAATCCAGTGTTAATTCCCATGATGTCCTGGGGAAGACCATTTTGCTGTTTGCCATTCTATTGGTATTTATCCAGAGGTCCTTTTCTGTAGCTGGTATAGTCCTTTGCAGTCTTTTATTGCAGGACCCTGATGTCCTGGGATCCACAATCTAGGAAAACGATATTTCATTTCTTCTTTTAGAAAAACTGAAGGGATTGAAAGTGCATCTTTTCAATCCCTCCTCCTTCAACTCTCCTGGACTTAACACATATAGCACACATAATATTTTATTTCCAATCTTTTCCTTTTTATATTAAAATCGTGAATTAACTGGACATAACATCATGATGATGATAATCCTTTCACTGTGGTCCAATTTCCTGTGGTATTTTTTATTAGCTATTCTGTTTTTATTGTTTTTCTCTCCTATCTGATCTTTAATTATAAATTTTGAAATGCCCAAGGGCTAGTTTACTTTGACAAATTAAAAATAATAATTTTCATTTTTTAGCCGTTTACACATTAGTAAGTAATTAAATTTTGTACATTCTTAAAGATATATTTTTATCTTTAAATCTTTAAGATTTTGTTGAAAATTTAATTTTAAAATACTTTTTTAAAATAAAGTTTTCGTTTAATAATTTTCCATCTGTGCGATTTTATATATATATATGAGTTAGATGATTTTTAATTTTCAAATTTTAATTCTTAAAAGAGAAGTTTTTATTTGCGAACTTTTTAATTTTAATTTCTAATTTTACTTATTATAATAATGTAACAGCATGTGTGCCCATTACAATATATAGTTGTGACATAATTGATTTAAATAATCTGAGTAAATACATGTTTCCATGACACCTTTGATATATATATATATATGCATATCTTGATATTGATATTTAAGAATTTCATAAATGTGGATAGAAAGTGTCTTTATTCTCTGTGTTGTTTGCATAATCTTGCAATGATAAATAAAACATTATACATACTTATACATATTGAAACATACATTTTGCTATGTTTCAAATATGTATTAGACCTAAAGGGAGTTTCAGTTACAAAATTATACTTCAAATTAATTTAGAAATTTTGTGTATTTAATTTTATATCAAATGTGTGTTTTAAAAATAAAATCACACACACACGAATCAATAAAATAATTTTGTTATTTTCTAAAAGTAATTTAAATTTTTCAAAAAATTAAATTTTGTAAATAAATGTAAATTTTTAAAAAAATTAAACTTTGTAAATAAATTTCTTATCTTTTATATGGTATAAAATTATTTTTAAAAATTGTATAACAGTATTTAATCTCAAAATACAATTTTAATCTGCTATAATAACAAAATCTAAAAGTTAAGCATTGTTCAGATAAGACATGTAAAGGAATAATTAGTATGGAATGTAAAAGTGTTCTATTTTAAGTGATTGAAACCTGGCTATTTTAAGATGTTAATGTAGAAAATTTAAGAAAAATTTGTAAAGGTGAACAATTGTCCAATTGTGTATAAAAATTCCCCAAAATCTGTTGTTCTAGCATTCATTGATTTCTTCAGTAGATTCATTAGATTCATCCAGTAGAGCCATCAATCAATTCATTCTTTTTTGCTCAACTAGTCAAGATTGTATTCCAGGTGCTGGGACTCTTCGTTCTATGTGACAAGCTGTATTTCTTCCAGTTCCTACATCAAAATTATTAATACTCTGACATCAGTTCATAACACATGGCCTGGCATTAGAAAATGAACCAATCAATAGGAATTTTCATGAATATATGTATCTAGACACTTATCAAAGACAAACTCCATGCTGTAAGCCTAACTACATCCTCTACCATGTCTTAAATTCACAAATCCATAAAAAGCTGACATCCAAAATTTGCCATCTAACATAAAAGCCTCTCAACTAACAGACAACAAAATGTACAAAAGTAACTATTTCTTCAAAAAATTTGAGGAAAGCATGACTAGTGGTAATATAAAATTTCATATACCTAAAAATAAGCCAGGTTTTGTTAAAGTGTTTTTGTTAACCATAATATTAGATTTAAATGTATTTTCTTTCTTTTATGCATGTATTACTTAATATCACATATATAAGTTGTGTATGAATATTTTACTAGTTTTTTAGAGTACATCTTAATTTATTATATTTAAAAAAAATTAACTATAGAATACATTTTCTCTCTTCTTTCATTGGGAGTTTTAACAACTTTAAATAGTCTTAATTGTAGAATAAGTATTATTATTATAGAATAATTAAATTCATCTCCTGTACTCTTTTTGAATATTTAAAACATAAGTGTTTTTTTTAAAAACAAGTCTGAAGTTAATCAGTCATTAAAATTTTATAATTTATAATAATGTTTAAGATTAACTTTTTATTTTGAATTGTGTCAATCAATTTATTTTATATGTGTGTGATTTGATTTTAGATTTGTGAAAACATTTTTATTGCTTGTATATAACATGCATTATTCATCTACTTGTGTGTGCATCTAAAACAAATCCATGCATAGACTACTGTTATTTTGTAGGGTTTTTCTTTTACTTCACCAATGTTAGCTAAGTATCTATCTGGTTGACCTTATTCTTGTATTTTCTCTAGTTTTCCAGATTGTTGACTGCCTTCATCACAGTCTATTTAATTTGGTATTGCCTGCCATTGCCATAGACAGAATGTCTGCTTTGTTTCATATTCTTACTGTATATTAGAGAAGTCTTTGAAGCATTTAATAACAATATTTTGATCAAGCTCATATTATTTTCAACTAGGACTACCAATCATTGAACCATTGACTTGCTTGTTTTTGCGTGGGCAACCATGAAAGACCTTATCATGCTTCTCTTACATAAAATAGCCCTTTTTATTTTATCTGTAATTATTAGATTGTTTAGAAATTGTCACTCACATAAGTCTTTATTGTTTATACATGTATGCATAAGTGTCCAATAAGATAAATTGAATAAGGTCTTTTTTATTAGAAGTCATTTACTCACAGATTATACATCCTATGTTATAACACTGTTGTTAAAAGATTATGTAAATCTTGTTGCAATTGAATTGGGGAGTAATTTAACTGTCAAAGCTGTTAATATTATGTACTCTTTTAAAACATCAATAGATGTAATATTAATTAATTTTGATTTTTTTATTTTATTTTAATTGTAATAAACATTATTATTATATTTATTAAATTAATTTGGCTGACATTTGTTCACTGTGTCTGTCTATCAATTGTTTAATAGTTATGAGTCTCACAATTTGAGATGAGCTAGTGTCAGAGGCAAGTAACATATTTTATGTTAGATCTGTTCATCATCTTTGCTGAATATTCAGTCACCCCAAATAAATTGTTTAGGATCTATAAGTAGCCTAGTGGTACCCTCAAGTAACCAATGTTCTTAACTCATGTGAATGTCCAGTACAATGTATATATATATATATATATATATATATATATATATATATATATATATATATATATATATATATATATATATATATATATATATATATATATATATATATATATATATATATATTAATTGTAGCACTAACAATGATAGTTCATAATAAAAATATCTCAAAAATAGCTTGAGGAAAAAGATGACAAAAAAATTAATAAACTAGTCATTTCAGATATCTGGTCTATATTTCAAGCCCTAGTTGGGCAGCCATTGTAACCTAAATAAAAAGTATCCAGTAGTGAGTAAGAGCCATTGGTAATCTAATAAAATATTTCAAAATAAATCCAATAGTAATTTTAACCCACTTTTTATCTCTAGATCTATATTAAGTGAATACTATGTGAATATGGTCTATCAGGATGCCATTAGGTTAGCTAAGCCTAGACAAAGTTATATTCTATACTTACTTACAAATGTACTGGGTTTGAACCCCTTTTGGTATCTTATCTATAACCAAATGTAGGATTTTGTATTTTAGACCCTTATCACATTTGCATGAATATTAAGAAAAATAAAAACATACTTATGCTTTAGTTGTGCATATAAAATTTATCAGACACCCTTACCACTTAGATTTTAACATCACAAATGCATTTCAACATTTGCATAAGTCTTGCTAGCTCATATCAAACACTATCAATTTATGGTGGCAATTCACTCATCCTTGAATGATGTGGATGATTGGAATGGTGGTTATTATCTTATAATGACTTACAAATGATAACCAAATACAAGGAAAATCATTATTTATCTATGGCCATTAAACACATTTATTTAGATTATTAATTTAAACATGATATCAATGTTAATGATGATAATGATAAATAATATGCAAATAATATTTTAAATTTAGATTTAATAACTTTTGATCATATAAAGTTTGATTATTGATTGCATAATTCATGAAATTATTCCCTCATTTATTTACTGAAAATATTTTAGATTTACAATGTAGCAGTTTTAATTTGATTGAGAAGATTTAATTCAAAATTAGTAGATTGAATATTTTAGCTAACATGTAATATACAATTTAAAATTAATTATTAATAATTTAATATATGATCATTTATTTTTAGTTGTATGCTGAATAAAATTTGTATTTTTTGGCATGTTAACTTTTTATGTTTGTGATAATATTTGCTTTGGTTTGTATATGTCTGAAAGAAATTACATATTATGATTTAAAGTGAAGCAAATACTGTATAGTAAGTGATATTTATACATATTTAGTAATTTTGATCATGAAAAGTTGATTATTAATTACTTAATGCATGAAATCATTTTTTTTTTCAAAATAATTTGCAATTATGGTAACTAAATCTTACTGTTATGATGATTGTAATTTTTTCTGCAAGAAAAATATCAATAATAAGAATTTTAATTCCTAAAAGTGAGTAGATATACAGTTTTTAAGTTAATATGCACATTTAAAAATATAATATTAATACATTTGGTTGCTGTCCTTTATCAAAATAGACTTTTGTTTATTTATTGTACTTTATAAGTCCATTTTAAAATATAATATTAATATATTTGGTTGCTGTACTTCATCAAAATAGACTTTTGATTATTTATTGTACTTTATGAGGCATATTTTTTTAAATTTTATAGTTACTAAACTTTAGTTTGGATATGTCATTAAAGAACCTATTGCTTGTTTTGCAAGGAAAGTTAGACAAAAGTTAAATAAAGTCTTGTTCTTTAAGTTTATTTTAATTTGTATAATCAAAATATTGTTTAAGTTAATATTGTACATAATGAATAAATTTTGTATTGTACAAATTCAGCATGAATGTCACTATTTTTCTTTTGAATAACATAAAGTTACCATTCTATGATGTTATCAATTTTACAAAATGTCACCATTTTGAAAATGTCAACTACTTCCAAAAAATTGATATTAATTTCTATGGTGAATTCTTGCATAAAAGTCTAGCACTTAGTGAGGTATAGATGCAAAAGTACCTTTTGAGGCCACCCATATGCGAGATATTAACCTAAGAATACTATGACCTCTCCTCTATTCCCGCTAGTCCTCGAAGCCATCAAGAACCGAACAACACCATCTGGATATACGCAGATAGATATTTCTCTTCCTTCGGGCTACTTGAGCTTATGCATCAGCGGGAGACATGGATACAAAAACCACCTGCGGAGCTTAAATAGTTAAATTGCAAAAATACTTAGAAATACGTGTTCTGCGTGGCCTGGATCATTTAAAAGTAAAACAAAGCATTGAACTATAACTAGCAAACTCAAGCTTTTTAGTTAAATAAATATCTTTAATAAATGACATTTGAAATATTATTAATAATTTAATGGCCTTCGCTATTCTCTCGAAATTTATGAATAACTAATGAGACAATGAAAACCCGATTAATATGCTTGAGTGTCCTAAATCTTTCCCCCTGCCCAGTTTTATTAAACATTGTCAACTCGAATCTGCTCGATAATCGCGAATAGTAAAAATCTATCGCAAAGCAGTTTCTAATTGCTTTGCACTAAAACCGAGTTTTAAAATCATTTAAGATGGTATATCCCTAAATCTGACATACCGAAGAAGCTAATGGCAGATAAAAGAAGCTGTTATCGAAGAGATCAAGTTGGCAAACAACAAAAAAAAACTTACTCTTACTTAAATTTTACAAGTATGAATAAAACTGGAAAGGGATTTTACATGAAACAATTAACTAATAAACCTAACTTCAATAGAATTAAAAATACTTAACAGCATTGGGTAATAAAGAATAGCATGTAAAGGGGTTGAAGAACTCTAGATAGATGATCACCATATACATATATCTAACTAGTCCAATAAAAATAGTTAATATTATAAATATCATTAAAGCACACATTTCATAAATATCCCAAGAAAGCAATTATAAAAAGCATGGACAAAAATGTTGAAGCATAATGACTGTTCATGAGGAGAGATATGATTACCGTCCTTATTCCTTGATCATGTTCCATCGACGGTGCTTAGCTTGATCCGTCCGATGAGATGTGGTTTGTCCAGGACAAGGAAAGTGGAAATCAGTAGCATGGTTTCACAAAAAGTCCTCCAGGACACGGCACAGAGTTCAGACGATGATTGAGCAAATACTACGCATTTTTCTGGTATTGAGGAACCCTCGACGGTAGACAAAGTTAATGATTTGCCTAGCCAAACATGGTAGACCCCTCCTAATTCATATAATAAAATAACAACAGCACAGCAAAATTTCTGAAAGTTCTCCACGGAGCAATCTGACAGCCCGCAAGAATACTCTGAATCAATAATCTTTCCCAAAAAGGAAAATCTGGAATGCACGATCTTTTTCCAAAAGGAAACTCTGATTGACTGACCTTTTCCAAAAAGGAAAATCTGAATGAACGATCTTTTTCCAAAAGGGGAACTCTGATTGACTCAACCCCTTTCAAAAAGGAAAATCTGAATGCCTGATCTTTTGTTCTCCCTTTTTATTTATACCCTCTCTGTCGAGCTACCTTCTATTGTTTTGTATGATCTGAGATCTTGATATTCCTCCTCATGCTCCTTTGTTCCAAAGTAACACCTACTAAAAACAATTTTTACTTTTCTTTTACTCTAAATTTCTTTCTTTAAACTTTTTGGGATCTTATTAATTTAAAAGAAAGAGAAGGCCATCTTTAATTTGACTTGAATGGGCTTAACTAATTAAAAATATACATTCTTTTAGAAAATGTTGGTGGGCTTATCTCAAAATCAAATCATACTAAATATTTGAACAAGATTTAAAAGCAAAATACATTCTTAGTTCTTGTAATACAATATACCGCTTTATTTCAGCAGAATTTTGCATTAACTCATATATATATGCTTGACGTATATAAAAAGTATACGCCTGACTGGAACGGCTTTACAAGTAATATTTTTAACAAAGAATTTTAATGTTACAATGGAATTTATTTAAAAGAATAAGCAACATACAAATTTAATAAACGTAATTAATTTTAGCTGTAATGTAAAACCCTGTTGATATTGGCCCATAAACTTAATTTAGGCTTACAATATTAATCAAGTTTATAGAAGGTGTGAAGCATGGATTGAATTTCAGATCCATTGCTTCTCATTTCCCAATAAAGTTAGTGAGCAAAAAATAAATGTTAAAAAAAATGCTGTTGCTTCAGGTCAGAGGTAAGAATTTGTGCACAGGTGAGTTCAAGCCTACTCTTTATTCACTGTAATGTTTAATTATGGTACTAATAAAACCAACAATCTTTCTTTCTTTTACTATAAAACGGTTTATCCTTAATTCAATCTAACTATATCTTAAATCAAGTCCGCGTTGTTTCTTAGTCCAACAAGTTATATTTATCTTTTTTAATTTATAATTTTTCTCGGGGTCTGGTGAGAAATAAGATTTTTATGTTTGCAGCATTATACTGTCCTTGTATGTGGTGACTATCTTCCAACTGGAAAGCGATTTTCTCCGACACTTTTTTAACACATATGGACCCTTATATATTGGGAAAACTTTTTAACTTTTCCTCCATGCTTAATCACTTGGCCTACAGATCTCCTAAATATGCCTTGCTTTTTTCCTGCATCTATATTGCTGGTTTCGATTCTCATCATGCCGGACTGTGGACGTCTTAATTTTTCCCTTGCCCTCTTTTCTTGCTCAGTCATGTTCTGGACTTGGAGCATAGATCTTCAGTAACTATCAAGGTGGTGTCCAGAGTTTCCACCCCGTTCTTTCTCTAAAACATTTTAAATAAGTAATCTTTTGCCACAGGAGTTATAGTATTGAATTACTGTTGCTGTGCAAAGATTTCAGCCTGCCTTGTTGCGCCTGGATTGGATTCATCCTGCTGATGAATGTCTATTTCCTCTTTTATCCACCTCCTTCATCTGTCCATTTTCTTCTCCTTCCTGTATTTGATGCTTGACTGACATCATCCAAGGGCATGTATATCTTTTTCCTAATTCATTATCCATCAATAATTTAAGCTGTGTATCATCTGAGCTTGAAGATGGGGTTTTCACTTAAAGTGAGAATCCTCATCTGGGAATACTTTGGTTACAACAGGCTGATGGTGGAGCGCCAGTGTTTTCCTCCAAAATGTCCAGTCTTTGGTGATGTCATATTCCAAGGAATTGATTTAACATGTCCATCATCATTTTGTTTTCTTGTCTCATTTATGTGATGAGATCTTTCACATGGGCTTTCTTGGTCACCATGAGCCTAGTGTTGCTGTATTTGAAAGGTTGAGTAAATACCTCCTCATCGCATGTCATAATCTGCAAATCCTCTTTCGGTTGGTCCATTTTTAACTAATATTACTTTTTTTATTTTTGTTATGATAATATCTCACTTTGTGTGGAAAATGTGTTTAGTCTTTTAATAAACAATCTGGATAAGTTATATTTTTATTACCAGTTGTTAACACACAAAAAATTTTACTTCAAAAAATGAGTCACCATTCTAAGTTCCAACTTATCTGTTTATTTATATGTTTTCAGAAATTTAACTTTGCCAATCTTAGGAGGTCCTATCTTAACCCTTGCCTATATGTATCTGTTTGTACATGAAAATATATATATATAAAATCCTGCCGTGGTCTGTCTTTAATATTTTATACTTTTACATATTAGTCTCATCACTTTGTATTTATTGTTATTATATTTCATTAAAATATCACTGTGTTATTTTGTCCCCCAATATAATTAAAATAACACACTTATAGCTTAACCTGGCTTTCTCTGACATCTCCTAAAGGCTAAATCTAAAAAATGCATTTACGATTAATACAAGTATATATTGTAAAATATATGGAAGCAAAATATACGTAAGTCTATGTTTAAAATTTATTTTGGCATCACTTAGCATAGATTGGATATTTTGATCATCTACCATAGTTTGGTTTATTTGATATCCGATATGAGAGATTGCACTCCACATTACAAATTTATTTGAGTAGGGCGCCAATCTCATAAGACAATGGCCACATCTGTAAATATACGGGATATTAAAGGATAATGATCCAAAGCACTACATTGATAAGGTTTATAAAAATTTTAATGCGGTCACAATTTATTTTAATTTTCTAATTTCACTTTCAAAAAAATCTCTGTATGAATAAGTAAATGGTATTTTAAATGACAATAAGAGGTAAGTCTAAGACGTAGATCAACTAAGTAAGGTAACAGCGTCCGACCTGGGTTCGAAACCACGCTACCATTTTGGTCAAGACAGAAAAAAATTTTAACCAGCTTAAAGTACGTTATTAACAAATCAAAATATTAATACAGCACACTTAAAAATAAAAGTAAAATCCCATGATAACCACGAACTCGAATTATATGAACCTGGGATCAAAACCAACTACCATTTTAGTCACAACTGAAATAGATTAACAATTATCACGCAATTTTACAGGATCATGCATTGAAATAAAAACTGTTTAAAAAAAATATATAAAAACGGTCCCTTACCGAACTATAAATCTTAAGTGTATACTCATATGTATCCATATATAGTGAATATGTAAAGATCATTAAATAAGTTATATATATGACTACAATATAAATATACAAACAGATATACCTATAGTAATATTTTTTTTATTATCATGTACATGAATTTATTAGAAAGATGTCAAATTGCCAACCGCATACTCCTATTATTTCAGGCTAGTAAACGCCTAATCCCACTCTTGACAGGGGGAAACAATGATTATGACATAGATCTAATATTTCAGGCTACACAGCAATCGAGAACTCTACAATGTAAGGGGCCTTCACCTAAACGGTTACTCTAAGGGTCTTCACCAAACAGAGGACACTAAAAAACAAGGGCTTCACTTTAACGGTTACTCAAAGGGTCTTCACCTACCGGTTACTCAACAAATGATTCAGTAGCATAATCCGAAATGGAAAAAAATCTTAAATTCAAAGGGTGACTGACATATATGTTATACCAAAAATATATCTTTAATATATATATTTATTAACTAAGCACACTGTATTTACTTTTCTATAAAGTTGACCATTAAGTTTAATAAAAACTTATTTTATATCTATTGTCTTGCATCGAACATAATTTAAAAATATTTAAAAGTGAAGAAAAAATTCTACACAATTAAAATTATTGATTTAATTTAAGGAAACTAACCTAGAGAAAGTGAAACATTTTAGTTTAGAACTTACTTTCAAACTTTTTGATCTTACAAAAATTTTCCATTAACGAAAGAATGTTATCAATTTTAATCTTTACAAAATTCTGTACAACGGAAACATAATTCTATTATCTTATTTGTAGCCTTGAACTAAAATGTTAAGTATTTTATAAAAAATATTATTATATTAAAACTCTTTCAGATTATATGCATTGCTAAAGCAAGATAAAGTATTTGAAAGCTATTTTAAGGGAGAGAGTGGTGGGTATATATTTGACACTTCCACCTCATCATGACGGTATATACTTTATACGATAAACAACAATATGGCAACTGGCCATCACACAAAACTACATCATCTGAAAAAAATTTTGCTCTAACCTTGATATTTATTCTCACTAATATATATTCACTATATATAAAAAAAAACTAACGTGAGTGTTAACTTTCCTAAATGTAAAACCTTTCATTTCATATATATACCAAAACTCTCAAGAAATAAAAATTTTACTATATGACACCTTTAACTTTTTAATTAATCTTTAAAAATGATATTTGCCCACATTTCTCAGGGTACGAAAAAAATGACATTCGTCTCCACTGCAACAACTTGAAGCACAAAATTCACGACGTGATAATCAATAATTATTCATATCATCTAAAACAATCACTATATATATGCGTACAAACTCAGAGGGCAAAAAATTCTACATATATACTGTTATTATTAAAACATAAACGCTGCCTACAGGGTGTGGAAAAATTTTACATTTAATAGCCGCACAATGGACGCTAGAAGTGCGAAAAAATCTTATACCTATCTATATTTTCTTAACTAAAATGAAATTGCCCACGTTGTGCGACAGTGAATGCGGAAAAATCTACTGTGACAGTCAGATGATGTATATGGATTTAAACTTCCAGTTCAAATACTAGGCAAAAGCAATTCTGAGGCCACCTACATGCGCAGATATTAAACCAAGAATACTATGACCTCTGCCCTATTCGGCCAATCTCTAAGCTATCATGAACCGAACAACACTACATCTGAGACACGCATAGATATTTTCTTCCCAAGCCACTTAGCTTAGTATCAGCTGGAGACATGGACACAGACCATCTTACTCCACATTGATCAATTTTATCTTTCTTATCATCTAAACACTATAATAAATCATTCTATCACAAAGTTTTATAAAGTATTGCAATATCATTTTAAATCTCACTAAGAAAACACTTTTAAATAAACTACAATGACTTTCTTTTAAATGGATTCCACTCTCACTTCTCCTTCCTTATCTTTTAATTAGGTTACCTTCTATCTCTCTAATATTTCTAAGTTGTAAATATCAACCATTTAAATTCTTTTAAATACACCTTTACATAAGCTACTAAAAAATACATACTATTATAGTTAATACTATATTTTAAACTACTCTATGTATTTTATTTATAACTTATTGCTAATTCTCATTAGCAATCTTATAGATTATCATTTAACAAATCTACATATTTCTCTTTTAAAGAGATTAACCTGATCCCTTAAGATTAATCAATTTTATGATCACTACCATATTATACATTAATCCTTCATAAGATCCACTTATAAGTACTTGAAACATATGAGTTTTATACTCTCTAACCTTATTATTTAGCTTCTTGCTTTTAAAATATCTATTGTAATAGCTAATTCCACTTTTATTTAGTCATTCTGACAAAACTTATTTCTTTTTAAACTGTCATTTACATATTTTGTAAATTTCTTCAACTAAAACTTTATTCACTATGCTAATTTATTATATAATAAATTATTTCTTTATGTCAAGCATTATATTTAAACATGACATTAAAATATTTATTCATATTACTTTGAAATTATAACTCACATCTCAGATGGAAATGGAATTAGGCTCCTGGCATTATAAGTTCCCTTTTCCCCATCTGGTGTGGTTAACATAAACGCATTCTCTCCTACTTTGCAAGATATTCTATATGGACCTTCATATAGACTAAGAAATTTTTTAAATTGATTTCTTTGTAGGTTGCTAACATGAGGTGTTCTAACCAGAACTAAATCATTAATTTTAAATGGATGTGGTTTATTATGGGCTTTCTTTACTCTTTTAGCACCCATAATATGAAGCTTTACTTTAGCTTGATTATTATCCTCATCCCTATCAATTGGTTTTCTTACACGACGCTCTTCCGATCTTAATTAATAAGGGCTCATGTTTCCCATAATGCAAACGAATAGGAGTGAAACCAGTGGACTCATTATACGTACTATTAATATAGTTAATAACCTCAGGGAGTTTTTGCACCCACTTCTTATGATTATCAGCTACATACACCCTAAACACTCGACTAAGCTCCCGCATAACACGTTCGTCTGGATTAGATTGAGGGTTTCTTATGGAGCTCATAACATGTTTGAGGTCTTGCCCTTGAATCCACTCATTCCATCTATTCGATATAAAAGCAGTAGCATGATCTGTTAATATAATTTTTGGTTTTCCTACTAATGGAAACTGATAATTCAGCATGCATTTTATAACAAAATGTGCACTAGTTTTAGGCACAGGATATGCTGCTACAAACTTACTGAATACATCATAAGCTACTAAAATAAATTTCTGTTGTTTAAATGGTGGTAAAGGCCCATAAAAATCAATAGCCAACAATTCATTAATTTGATTTGGAATAATTGGCTGCATTATACCAACATATGATTTGTTACAATATTTAGATTTCAAGCAAGTAGAACATGTTTTAATTTTCCTTATGACACGCTTATACATTTTATCCCAATAAAAAATAGATTTTAATACGTACATAATCTTTGGTGCACCATAGTGACCATAACTACAATGTACATACATAATTAATTTGTCAATCATAGAGTCAGGAACAACTATCCTCCATGATTCCCCCTGATTTGAATTTAAATTGTACATAAGTAAATTCTGATACATCTTATACTTGCTAAAAATCCTTTTAATATATTTATTCTTACTATTTTTATTATCATGATTATTTAAGATAGTCATGATCCTATTTAATTTATGATCCTGACCTTGAATCATAGTAAGATTATTATAATCATCTACTATAGATTCATCCCTGTCTACATCCACACTACTAATAATTATATTTTGAGCATTAGGATGTTGGGATAACAGACAAATAGGGTGGCGGCTAAGAACATCAGCAGGCGATATTCTGTCTCCCTTCAATATAGATAACCCTATATAGCTGAACTGCTGAGATACAAGCTCCACCTAAAAAGTCTCTCATTCACTGAGGTAAAGCTTTTGTTCAAAAACTCCAAGCTTCTATGGTCGGGTCAGCAACACAATTACATTTCTGATCCCAATAAAAATTGACGTAATTCTCTGGAAAAGCCTCCAAACAACAGCATAGGGTTCCCTTTTCAGTAATAGTGTAATTCAACCTTAGCACCTCTTAAATGACGGGCCATGAAGTACAAAATACATGAGGTACCTGATCCTCATCGTAAGCCAGGATACAACAATTACTCCCAGACCATAGTAACTACTCATATATATCTGTCTGCCACATAAAATGTTTTAATAAAGTCAGGATACATTAAAATTACGTGTTTTAAAAATTTACTTTTAATTATACTAAATTAAGGTCATGTTCAACAGTCCATTTCCATTTTTTCAGATTTCCTTTAATAATTTAGATAAGTTTATAGTATCTTCCGCGAAATTTTTTGTAAAACCTATAATAATAACTTCACAACAATCCAAAAATGATTTTAACTGTTTTACTGTTTTTGGGATGGAAAACGTTAAATAGCTGCAATCTTTTTCAGGATGGGGTTGGATTCCATGCTCATTTATTAAAATGACCCTAGAAAAGTAATCTCTTTAGCTGCTATTGAACATTTTTCCATATTTATTTTTAACATTTTGCATCTGACACTCAGTAAAAATAATTTTCCAATGTTGGATATGCTCATGTAAACTATCAGAAGCAATAACTATATCATCCACATACATGATGATTTTCTCTTTCAATTGTTTCGAAAAAAATCATGTTCAAACATCTGATCAAACCAGCACCACTATTAATGAGACCAAAAGGCATCCGTCTGAAAACATACGACTGGCCTTGAAATCTAAATGCAGTATATTTCTGATCACTCTCATGCAGTGGTATTTGCCAATAACTAGCTGTCAGATCAAATGTAGAGAAAATTGACCTCTTGTGAAATTTAGTTAAGAGCTCATGTACAGGTGGAGGAATATCACGCTCTGGTATAGTTACATTATTTAACATACTGAGCATCCAAGCATACTCTCAATACTTGCCATCCTTCTTTCTTCACAATAACCAATGGGTTTACGTATGAGAGAAGGCATTTCTAATTATATCCCACTCTAGCTGTTTTGTCAATTTGACTCTGTACCTCATCCTTATATTGGTAAGGAATTGGGTACATCTTTTGATGGAAAGGATCATTACTCTTCAATTTTATTCTATGGGTATATCCCTTTATTATACCAGGAATTTTAGAGAATATATTCTTAAAATTATACATTAATTGATATAAATTTTCACCCAATTCAAATTTATTGCATAAACATGTTCAATTTTAGCCTTTATGCTGGCATCAATTAATGTGTTCTGTATGCATAATAATTGACTAGAAAGGTTATGCATACCATATTCAAAAATTAAGCCTTTCTTCTTTACAAATAAAAATCCTATTATGAAAATCCATCTGACATTTATTCAAAATCATGAAGTCAGCTCCTATTATGGCTTCATGTAATTAATCCAGGCATAATAAGAAAAACATGCCCAAATTCTGTATTATTTATCTTGAAGGTAATCCAGACTTGTTTATTTGATAACTTTGTCCTCTTTTCCATTTGCTAAAGTTACTTGAATTTGTTTTACTGGCAATGAAGGTATACTCCTTTCTACACTCACCAGATTTTGATACATTGACTCTGACAATATGGAAGCTTGACTTCCGGAGTCAATTAGGGCTTCAACTCTAATACTATTTATATGCAAAATTACAATGGGACACTGATAGGTTATTGGTGGTTCGCCTATAGTAAAGGGCTCTAAATAATCAATATCAAGATCTAAAGTATTCAGCATCCACATCCGATCGTTCCCCATTTTGTTAGCAACAGGTCCTTGCGAAAGAGGAACCAACGTACAAAGACCTTTCTAATTTAACTTTACTATTAGTTTTATTAGCTGGTCTCTTCAAAATGGTAGTTACACCACTTGTAGAAGGCTGATTATGCAAATCATTACTTCTATCCCTATTTGTATTACACTGCAGGTTTCTTAAAATATGGAGACATTCCTATCTTCCACCTTTATAACTAAAACTTCTCTTAAAGCCTCCAGGAGATTTTACCCCAGTATTGACACTAAGACTTGCTAATGGGTAATTATTTTTATCCCTATTTACTCTAAACTTATTATCAATAGATAACTCTGCTACTTCCAGAGCATCTAATATTTTGGAGACTTCCTCAATTGTCCCACGGTCAGCAGCTAATAACAACTGTTCCACATGCTTTGCTAAGTTGTGTCCAACTATTCTGACAATTTGTCCCTCCGACAATGGACAAGCAGTCAAAGTCTTCAAACGAGACGGCTTGACTTCTGAAAAAACTGGTTAGCTGCCTTTGCTAACTTGGTACTTATCTTGGGTAATTTGATACTGAATGCAATCCTGTTTGTCCGAGTTCCAAAAGCCTCGACAATAAAACATTTGAAATCACCATCACGCCATGGGTTTCTCAAACAGAGATTGCCACCAATCTTTAGCTACTCCAGTATAAATGATTGCTACACACGGCTACTTTCTCCTTTTCAGACAAAGAACTATATCAAAAACAATTCATCCAAATTGTTTAGAAACTCCGAGGATTTTCCATGTATTCCCTTTAAATGGTTTAACTTTCATAAACCTTAAGGCCATAGAATTATTTGAACTACCTCATGACTAATTACTTTCTAGTTGGTCTATTGTCAATTTCCTTCACAAGAGTATTGTCTGACTGATTATTATTATTACTACTTGGCTTAATTAATTCTATATTATTTATTTGCGAAGATCAACATAGTCAACATATGCTTTACTACTTATTTTTCCTGAAACATTTCTGCCTTGGCATTACTTATACTTTTCATTTCTATTTGATCATATACTTGCTGAAATTTCCCCTTCTAGGTCCATCTGTTCAAGCACTTGCTCATATACTCCTTTTTGCTCTTTTCTGAACTCATCTAGATTCTTATCCAAAATTTCTTTATATTTGTCATTACTTTGTTCTATCATTCCTGCATGATCCATCATATCTTTCTGAATACGTTTTATTTTCTCCAACTTCAATCTATATTTATTTCATTGACCTTTTTGACATCTATACTTTTAAATTTCATTCTACTAATTCCTGCTCTATTTATTTTTTATACTCTTTTATCTGAATTATGGCATTCTTAACATCTCTTAATATCTCTATTAAGATTACTCACTTGGTTCTTAACATCTCACCATTTCAATATTAACGTTTAATTTATAATCCTTAATTTTTAAGGTTAAATTATTACTATTGATTTTACATTGATCAATAGATTCAGCTATATTGATCTCTTAGACCTTTGATTAAAGTGTCTTCTGAAAACTCATGAAATTCTTTTTCGTAGCCTTTCTTGATTTCTATCATCAACTCCTAGTATTTCTAATTTCCTAAAGATTCAATTACTTCTTCATTCCTATCAAATCTAAAGGTCTATACTATCCATTCTAACTTCCATTTTCTTATTCATATTTTTTATATTTCATTCTTAATAGATTCATTATCTTCTCTTAAAGAATTAATTTGAAGACTATTTTTATAACTCTCCTCCTTTATTTCTTCTTTAAAGAATCTAATTTAAGACTATTTCTTTTATAACTCTCCTCTTTTATTTCTT